>OZ005648.1:77199134-77708134 GCA_963930645.1 Salticus scenicus | reverse complement strand
GAGTGATCATTGGGGAGAAAAAAGTTATTCCTTTTCATTTGGGAAAAGACGACGTTTTTACCGTCTTTCCCCGAGTGAATACACACGGGAATACATACTAATATTTTAGCAAATAAAATTTATGAATAATTTATTTGCTAAAGGGAAATGGAAGACTCCAGATACAGTTTCAAATTCATATTTCTTTCTTTCTTTTTTTTTTTTTTTTTTTTCAATACCACTTAATGGCTGTTTCCAAAGCTTTTATTATTATTTTTTTTTTTTTCGGCATCAAAAATCTTTGTACGGTAACATGGGGATGAGAGATCTATATATATTACTATATCTATGATAGAACTACATTAGCACTTTATCAATGTGTATAAAATCTTTAAATTGATTATGACGTCAATTTTCGTGAGATGCATAATTTAACTTTTTATAATTTTTTAACGTTCACGTTTGATTAAATGTATTTATTTTTATGTCGAAAGAAAATGAACTCGTATTTTGTTCTTGGCAACAATTAAATTAATGGAACTTACAGATATTTTGGAGCAACTTTAATAAAGGTCTATAATTAACAAATAATTGCAATAAAACAATATTGTGACAATAAATTGAGATAAAAACTATCCTATCTCTCAAGTTGGACCAAACTGCACACAGTGTGCAAAATTTCATTAAAATCGGTTCCTTAGTTTAGGAGTTTACCCCGGACAAACATCGTGACACGTAATTTATATATATATACAGATATATCAAAAGAGGCTGTTGTTGAAGTTTTGTCCTTCATAATTATTAAGAAAAATTTAATTTTAAATATAAATAACTTAAATGTTAAATGAACAACGTATCATGAAGCATATGCACCTTGACAGCAGAAAACAATGCCGGAATTCTTGAAAACAGGTCTGTATTTTGTTTATTAGCTATTACATAACCCGAGTCACATCCAAATACAAAACAGCATCGAGATTTAGACATATTCATCATAAAATAAAACAATAATTAGAAAAATAATGATGCGCGCTCACTGTACTCAGTGTTAACGTGGTACATCAACAACAGTTAGCGCCACTCTGCGGCCAGTTCAGCGCGAGGTCCACTTTTGAAGGAGGAATCCCGTAGAGGAAGTTCCTCCTTTCTATGGGTTACATACAAACGGAACGCTTGCAACTTCGATGACGTAAATTCTGCAAGTTTTTCGCAAATACAGTCGGCAGCAAAAGTATCTGAGCACTAGCAAAAATTCCTATATAAAAAAGTACACTGAATGCAGTTTTGTTAAATAAATCCTTGTCGAATCCTGTTCTTAGTCATTCTAAGAACACGATTCGACAAGGATTTATTTAACAAAACAGTGTTAAGTGTGCTTTTTTATATAGGAAATTTTGCTGGTGCACGGATACTTTTGCTGTCGACTGCAGTCATACATTTGGAACGCTTGCAAACGGCTGCAAATGGTTTTGCAAACGGAAGTGTTTCATTTGTATGTACCCCTTAAGCTTCATGGTAGGTATTGTGAACTTGCCATGCGCAATGACGGACGTTAAACGTTCGTTGGTTTTATGGTTTTTTGCTGAAAAGGGAGGATTTATGACTTGTTGCCAATTTCACTTCATTTCGATTATTCAAAAAAATTCTTTTTTGCCGATCAGCATTCACCAAAATTCTCGATCGTATTTTCGAAGTCGGCAGCAAAATTATTCGAGCACTAGCAAAAATTCCTGTGTAAAAAAGTACACTTAATACAGTTTTGTTAAGTAAATCCTTGTCGAATCATGGTCTTAGTCAGTCAGAACCACTGACTGAGCTAGAGAACAACTGGAGCAAATGGTTTCAATACCTTTACATTGTAAAGACCGTATGCAAGGAGAAGGACGTCATTCCTTCGCCCGAAGCCATAAATGGTGTCCAAATACAGAACGACTGTACAACGCCTTTAAAGTATAAGCTAAACAAGCAGGTTTTTCAACCAATTACAATCTCAGCTCTGTTTGCTTGGGCTCCAGTTCAGTCGTTGCTAATAGCAACGTGACGTACTTGCATACGGTCTATAGTTCCGTTTTCTGAGCCGTGTACGGCAGAAAGCTTTTGATACCTTTATATTTCAATGTAAAATTGCGTAAAGGAATGCATTCTTATCGGCTTTATATGAGATATATTTATGAATTTTTTGGTGGAAAATGAAAGAAAAAGAAATAATTTATTGATTTCCAAAGCTACATTACTTTAAAGATGAATTTTATTAAGAAAAATTATATCATATTTTGAGTAGTAAGTAGTCAGAATTCAATATTGCTGATCCTTTTTTTTTACCTCTCTATTTACTTTTGTTATTATTATTATTCAACTGGTTCTATTTTTATAACAGAACAGGTTGTATGAAACTGTTTAACAATTCGCAATTAGTGCCTAATTATAAATATTTCCACCGCTAATTAATTAAATATGCCAAAATTTCTGTGATAAATTGATAGAATTAGCAGTTTATTGACTTCCTCCTATATTCGATAGAAAAAAAGTATTGGATGCGTAAAAATTTTCGCCTTTTGGCTTTCGATATATTTATACATTTTCTGAACTATTTAACCCTTTAAACGCCGCTATATGAATCCCACTGAAAATATTTGAATTTTCATATGTGTTGTGTTTCAATGTGCATTTCTAATTATATGTAGTTTAACTAATAAAAAAAAAAATGTCTATTTTCTTAGAAGATATAACATGGTTCCAAAATAAGAGACTTGGCACCTAATGAGCGTAAAATAGATTTTAATAAACTGAAAAACCCTTTTAAATTAGTTATCTTGATCCCAGTTCGTTATAATTTAAGAAAAGAATTGTTTTATTTTATATACATTGTTTTAAACCCTTGCACTCGAATGACTTATTTTCAGTAATCTTTTCTTCTTCTTCAGTTAAAACAGACGTTTTCGTGTGAATAATTAAAAAAAAAATAAAAATAAAAAAACAGAATTTACATTACAAACTTAAAAAAATTTGACCTATTTACGTGAATTTCGGAAAAAAAAACTAAAGAAATTTCAGTTGACGAGCGCCGAACCCGACATTTTCGTTCTACCCGCTTTGATCACAAAAACCTATAAATCATCAAATAAATAAATAAAGCCATAAAAGCATATTTTAATTTTGAAGCATATTTTAATTTGAAACAGGGATAACTTTGATTCAAATCATTTCAGATGGATGGTTCAACCATTCGTTTTAAGGTATCGACGAGTTATTTTTAATAATATTAATATTAAAAATTTACTCCTTCGAGAAAGGGGAGCAGGAGTTGGTATTAGTGTAAGGGTTCAGGCAGTTTCATTACACAAGTGTTATATACCTAGGTAGTGTGCCCTCCGTGAGGGTTCTTTATAAGGGTGCCTATCTCGTATTCTCGCGATTTTCAGAGAAACCCACGAAAAACTTTGAACAGATACGTCTAGAACGTGACCTGGGTTCGATACTTCGTTACTTCTCCTCTACCGGCTTTGAGAGTAGAACTGCTCAGCCATTGGTAAAGCGTGGTGAGGGAAGGGGTGCAGGAGCGAGGCTATTATTATTCTAAACACTTTATTTTTCATTTATATATATATATATTCTCTCATTTGGTGCATTCATACTAAACTTTGTTTCATACTATCATACTTAAGATAACGATAAAAACGGGAAGACAACGGCCTTATCTGTTGAGCAATATGCACAAAAAGCTGATAGATATCAATTTATTTCAAGTTGCATTTAAATATAACTTTTAATGAAATTTTGTTCGTTGATTCTTGATCGAGAGATGCAATAAAATTTTTGTCACGCACATCCAGACATTTTCTAAAAATGATTAATCTGTTAACCCATTAGGCACCAAAGCTCGTGCTGCAGGAACATTTGATTATTATTTTTTTTCTCTACACGTAATTAAGATAAATATATATTTATACTTTTTTTTTTACATTGAATACTGAAATGCCTAGCTTTATTGGTATTTTTTTTCTTTTAATTATTCAAACGAAAATATCTATTTTAACTGAAGAAGAAGAAAAAATTACTGAAAATAAGTCATTCGAATGCAAGGGTTTAAAACAATGTATATAAAATGGAACAGTTCTTCTCTTAAATTATAACAAACTGGGATCAAGATAACTAATTTAAAAGGGTTTTTCAGTTTATCAACATCTATTTTACGCTCATTAGGTGCCAAGTTGCCTAATTTGGAACCATATTATATTTTCTAACAAAATAAACATTTTTTTTATTATTATTAGTTGAACTACAAATAATTAGAAATGCACATTGAAACACAACATAAACGAAATTCAAATATTTTCAGTGGGATTCATATAGCGGCGTTTAAAGGGTTAAATAGATCAAAAAATGTATAAATATATCGAAAGCCAAAAGACGAAAATTTGTACGCATTCAATACTTTTTTTCTATTGAATATAGGAGGAAGTTAATAAACTGCTAATTCTATCAATTTATCACAGAAATTTTGGCATATTTAATTAATTAGCGGTGGAAATATTTATAATTAGGCACTAATTGCGAATTGTTAAACAGTTTCGTGAAACCTGTTTTGTCATAAAAATAGGACCAGTTGAAAAAATAATAAAAATAATAGTTTAGAGAGGTAAAGAAAAAGGATCAGCAATATGGAATTCTGACTGCTTACTACTCAAAAGATGATATATTTTTTCTTAATAAAATTCATCTTTAAAGTAATGCAGCTTTGAAAATCAATAAATTATTTCTTTTTCTTTCATGTTCCACCAAAAAATTCATAAATATATTTCATATAAAGCCGATAAGAATGCATTCCTTTACGCAATTTTACATTGAAATATAAAGGTATCAAATGTTTTCTGCCGTATATCGCTCAGAAAACGGAACTATAGGAAGAAAACGAATCTACGAAAAACGGCACGCGAAAACCGGTCTAGCATTTCCTCTAGTTGTTCTCTAGCTCAGTGGTCAGAACATGATTTGACCATAGATATAGTAATATATATAGATCTATCATCCCCATGTTATCGTGCAAAGATTTTTGATGCCGAAAAAATCTTAGATATTACTATATCTAAGATTTTTTCGGCATCAAAAATCTTACATAGACTGATCATAGACAAAGACATAGACTGATCATGGGGGGGGGGATGATTCCTTTTTACTCGGAGAAATGTCCACAATATGGCCGTCTTTCTCCGAGTGAATACAGACAGATAATTTAGAAAATAAAATTTATGAATAACTTATGTACTAAAGGTGAATGAAAAACTGCCGATACAATTTCAAATTCCTTTTTCTTTTTCTCTCTTTCTTTTTTTCTTTTATTTTAGTTAATATTTAAAGTTAAACTCTTCTTATATACTAAAACTAACGTTCTTTACCTACGCCGCTGCTAACTATATTTAAAAGAATTTTGAAAATGGACTCTTCCCACCTGACGTCAGAGGTCACATGATAGAGGAAAAACAAATAGCAGACGAAGTCTTGTTTATCTAGAGCGATTGCTAAAATAACATTTTCTATTCTTATTTTTGATCAATCGTATTTAATCTGTGTTATTTTTTACACATCATCATTTTTAATCAATTTTATATCATTATTCATCATCTTTTGTTCGCTGTATATATATACAATCATCATTTAGTTTATACCTGTTATTGATGTTCATGAAGACATGTTTAAATACTCTGATTTTTGGTACTTAAATCAGTGACAGTGCAATATCGTACTGCGTAAATCCATTTAGACCAGTAACAAAGTGAACTAACTTGTTGTAACACCTTTATGCAATTAAATTAAATGAAAACATTTTAAGATTTCAAATTATAATCCGTAAACATTCCACAAGAAGCTATTATTTATTGCTAGATCAGTTAATGTTACAGTTACACTACAATATACAAAAATCGATTCTTATAGGTAAAAATAAATAAACACATAAAACGTTTTTAAACAATTATTAAATTTACAAATACAACTATTCTACTGTTTATAAATGCACAATATTACTTTTATTTTATTTTATATTAAATATTAAAATTTTTGTTCTTCAGAACAATATTTAATTGAATTCGATTCTCAGAATTCGACTATTCGTTTTCCTCTATCACGTGATTGAGCAGACGACGCTGGGAAGAGCCCATTCTATATTACTTAGTAATAAAAAATCTTAAAAATTATCAAACTTTAAAAAACGTATTCCATTAAATATCAAACCAGTTTTTATTTCATAACAATAACAAAGCAACTGATTATAAAAATTACATTTTTCATAATTTAGTCGAATATAATTTACTTTTATGATAACTTATCCATTTCTTTTCATAAAATTATTAGAAGAATTAAAAGACGCAATATTTCGACATTTTGAAAATTTATCAACATTCTATTCTATTATGTTATAATTGCCGAGTTTCAACGGTTTCCATACCACTATATGGCTGGTGCCAAAAAAAATTTTTGGCATCAAAAATTTTTGCATGACAACAATGGGATGATAGATCTATATAAAATACTATATCTATGGAAAAAATAGCTTTGGAATCAGCCATTAAGTGGAAAAGAAAAAAAAAATGAATTTGAAACTGTATCTGGAGTTTTTCATTCACCTTTAGTAAATACATGGATTCAACAAGGATTTATGTACTTCCCACTATCCGGATCACTAAGCTGAAAAACAACTGGAGCAAATAGTTCCAATACCTTTACACAGTGTTCGTGCGTGCCAGTTTTTTTGCAGTCGTTTGCCAAACCTTGCACGGCAGGCAACATTTGTCGGGTCGTCTGTTACCATACACTTTAAAGAATTAAAATTTAAAATTGTAATATCATGTTTGGCATATGGTTGTTGTTCGAACAGACAACCTTTACACAATTTTACTTTGAAATATAAAGATATCAAATGCTTTTTGCCGTGCAACGCTCGGGAGACAAACCTTCAAAAAACGGCACGCGAAAACCGGTGCAGCATTTCCTTCAGTTGGTCTTCAGTTCAATGATCCGGATATAGATCAGAGTAAAAGTGGTAAAAATGAAACACGTGACTGCTGAGAAAAGGTTAACTTTTTTTGGCATTTTTCGCATTATTGGCGATTTCTTGTTCTAAATATAAATGTTATTATTAGTGCTAGAGGCCTATTTCAGTCGGTACAGTTGTCGAACTTTTATACGTCACTCTTAATTAGTGCTAAGGGCCTATTTCAGTCGGTTTATTGAATGAAGTCCCCCAAGGCACAACTTTGACATGAGTTCCCCGCAAGGTACCCCTATTTCAGTCGGTACAGCGTTGTCGAATATTTATAATACACTCTTAATAGTGCTAAGGGCCTATTTCAGTCGGTTTATTGAATGGGGATTTATTGAATGAAGTCCCCCCAAGGCACACTTTGACATGAGTTCCCCCCAGGCCCAACTTTGACATGAGTCCCCCCCAAGGCACAACTTTGACATGAGTCCCCCCCCAAGGTACCCCTATTTCAGTCGGTACAGTGTTGTCGAATTTTTATAATACACTCTTAATAGTGCTAAGGGCCTATTTCAGTCGGTTTATTGAATGGGGATTTATTGAATGAAGTCCCCCCAAGGCACAACTTTGACATGAGTCCCCCCCAAGGCACAACTTTGACATGAGTCCCCCCAAGGCACAACTTTGACATGAGTCCCCCCCAAGGTACCCCTATTTCAGTCGGTACAGCGTTGTCGAATTTTTATAATACACTCTTAATAGTGCTAAGGGCCTATTTCAGTCGGTTTATTGAATGGGGATTTATTGAATGAAGTCCCCCCAAGGCCCAACTTTGACATGAGTCCCCCCCGCCAGGCCCAACTTTGACATGAGTCCCCCCCAAGGTACAACTTTGACATGAGTCCCCCCCAAGGCACAACTTTGACATGAGTCCCCCCCAAGGCACAACTTTGACATGAGTCCCCCCCAAGGTACCCCTATTTCAGTTGGTACAGCGTTGTCGAATTTTTATAATACACTCTTAATAGTGCTAAGGGCCTATTTCAGTCGGTTTATTGAATGGGGATTTATTGAATGAAGTCCCCCAAGGCACAACTTTGACATGAGTCCCCCCCCACGCCCAACTTTGACATGAGTCCCCCCCAAGGTACAACTTTGACATGAGTCCCCCCCAGGCCCAACTTTGACATGAGTCCCCCCCAAGGCCCAACTTTGACATGAGTCCCCCCCAAGGTACAACTTTGACATGAGTCCCCCCCCAAGGCACACCTTTGACATGAGTCCCCCCCAAGGTACAACTTTGACATGAGTCCCCCCCCAAGGCACAACTTTGACATGAGTCCCCCCCAGGCCCAACTTTGACATGAGTCCCCCCAAGGCCCAACTTTGACATGAGTCCTCCCCAAGGTACAACTTTGACATGAGTCCCCCCCAAGGCACACCTCCCCCTCATTGGGAGAAAGAGCAAAAAAGGTTATTTTGCGGCTATAAGACAGTTTGGACTTCCAACGTTATTTGTTACAGTATCATCAGCTGAAACACATTGGTTTGATTTAATGAAAACTTTATCATGGAATTTAGATCGTCACGAATTAACTAAAGAAGAATTTGTCGATATTAACAAGTTTAGCATTAGGCCTCTGGCACTAAATTAAAATCTGTCAATGTCAGATTTTCATGTTTTAAATAATGAAATAATGTCGTCTCTGTATATTTTTATTATTATTATTATTATTATTAAATGATACAGCAAGCAAAACTTGTGTAAGTAAACCGCTACAGCTGCTGAAATTTAGTTTTACATTGTTATTAACACTTTCCAACAAAGTTCAAAAGTATTTATGTCTTCGGTTTGTCTATACTCGCTTTAACTCCCATAAATAATCATGGGCATATTTGAAATAATATAAGGTACAGTCGGTAACAAAAGTCTCCAAACACTAGTAAAAATTCCTATATAAAAAAAGTACACTTAATACAGTTTTGTTAAATAAATCCTTGTCGAATCCTGTTTTCAGACTGACTAAGAACAGGATTGCACAAGGATTTATTTAACAAAACTGTATTAAGTGTACTTTTTTTATATAGAAATTTTTGCTAGTGTTCGGACACTTTTGTTACTGACTGTATCATATCTATATAATATTTCTCTAACGTGGACCAATAACGATTACATTTTGTAGAAACGATGCGATAGTGTCTTAATAAAATACGCGAGGATAAAAAATAATACATAAGTAATACGCGGACTCAGTTCAGTGAACTAATCTCTATATATTAAAAAAAAGTAACTGTCGCTGGCGTTAATTTTTTTTGTCTGCGACAGCATCTTCTCGCGGAGGGCAAAGTGCTCTGCATCATATGAGGTATCAGTGTATTCCGACTGCTTCAAGGAAGGCATTTCAGTTGCTTAGAATTTTCTATCATTTTAATTAACGGAGTTATAACTAAAAACGTCGGGTTTATGAAGGTACTCTATTTGCCACCGGATTGAAAAGTTTCTCTTATGGCGTTTTTTTCTGTGTTTCTGACGTCACTTTCCTCAGGAAAATTAAAATGAGATCAATGGTGTAAATAAGAAAAATTGAAAAATTGGCATCTTTGAGATGCTCGAGAGAAGAAAAAAATTATTTAGATAAAAATAACCGATATTTAAAAAATATTGAGTAAAAATTTAATAAAAATGAAATGAAAATTAGTTTATATTTTTAATTTAGTTTATATTATTATTTTATATTATTAGTTAAGTTTATACTATTAGTTTAGTTTATATTATTAGTTTTTATATTAACGTTAGGCGAAAAAGATTTAGTAATGAATATAATTATTACGTTAAACAATGATTAGTATAGAATTAGAGGTTAAGCCCAGAAATTGGTATAACTTCAGTATAACCCCACAGCTGAATTTGGCGATTTTTCTTTGGCGCCGTTTTGAACGATAACGATGTAGTTCTGGACTGTTTGCGATATAATATGGCAGCCTATATGATGTTTATTTTGGCTTCATGATTTTATGATTTATGATTTCGATTATGATTTTATCATTTTTAGATTTATGATTTAGCCATAATCGCCAAATATCGTTGTGGCGTTATACTGAAGTTGTTCCAAAGATACTTACGTATTAACGCCACCGCGGCTACAGATTAAGTGCCGTCAATCTACACCTAAAAATTTTGCGACAAATCATAAAATAAAACACTTTATTTAAAATCAAAACACTTTCAAAATTCAAAACACTTTATTTAAAACAAAGTAGTCAATCTGATTCGGTGGAAAATGGGCCGATATAGAGTTTAACATAGATTTAAAACTGTCTCTATTATCATTCACCTGATGCTGTCGCCATATGAACTCTGATAAATAAGATTCCAAAAGATGTCTCGGTCTCGCTGTCCCCCTATGTCTCTTGTGTGCAAACAACAAGATTGCTCTTTATTGGCGCATTAGCGCAACTTCTGCTGCTGTGGCGTTAATACGTAAGTACCGAAAAAAAATTATAAAATAGAGCAATAATAATAATAATAATAATAATAATAAAATTCGCAACCTATTTTTGTTTTTTAAGCATTGATGTAAAACTTTGCAGAAAACAGAATTTAATTTAATACAACAGGACTTTTTTTTTTTTTTTTTTTTTTTTTTTTTGTCTATTTTTCCATGTAATGGAATGAAGTAACTGCATTGCTAAAATATTATAGTTACACATAATACAGGACCTCACTGGCAGATTTTAAATTTTTCATTTATTTTGACGATGACTTAAATTATCTATCTCAGTTATGCATGTCAAGATTTTTGCGAGAAAAGTCTAAGCTACTTCGGTGCCAAATTTAAAATTTCGCCAAGAGGTTAAACTGTACCATTGCTTTAGCACAATTTTTTTTTTTTTCAATTTTATTTTAAATATTTTTTTTTTAACTTAATTCAAGTGAGAAAAAAAGAAGAACATTTTTATTTGGTATAAATGTACAAAATATCTCCAGGTAAAATATTATCCGTATTATTAGAAAGAAAATGGCTAAAGTAGTTTTTCCTGAACCATTGATGTCTCTATAAATTAAATTATCCAATATCATTATATTTCATTCTCCACACGCATTTTTTATTTTCTAAATTCAATATTATATAATATATATGTAAAAAAATCAAGGTGTAATCAGTACATATCCAGAAGATGTAGCCCAGTAGATATCGCCAACAATAATAATTATTCAGAAGATATCGACAACAAGTATTCTGGAGCCATCATGAATATTTATTCAGAAAATATTGTCAACAAATATTCAAAAGCCATCCAATTTATGAATGGTGAGGGTCTATCTCGAATACTTCAAACCGGCAATTCGTTATTAGAATATAATCAAGGATGAATTTTTCATTTATCAGTAGGTTTCGAAAAATGTGATTTTTTTTTTTTTTCCCGATTTAACTTAGTATGTAATATAGTTTAAGAAATGGTAAAATCAGATATTGACGGGCATCTTGGCAAATTCATGGCGACAAATTGCTATCTGAAAAAAATTGTCCTGTCGTACTACTACTAATGAAATGTTTAAAATAATTGCAATAATCACATAAGATATTTATTTTCAATGGATCCGACTAAATCATATTCTACGAAAAATGCACTTTAAATGTTGCATCTTTACTGTTGTAAGCACCATTTTAAACCTTGCTGTACATTGGAAATAAATGCAGAGTGTTACATATTGCCCTAAATTAACTAAAAAAATTCAATAGTAAAAAATATAGGCATTAGAAAAAATAAGTTCATAATTTCTTTAATCCAGCAATAATACCCGAAAAATTCATCGTCAAACAGTGACAAAAATTTAACAAGTGGATCGTATACTAAAGCTGTAACGCTAAATCATTTAGATGTTAACAATTTTTCTCTGTTCTAAACAGTTAGTGCTATCGTTGTTTATTTTGTGTGTCTAGCTGTCTAACATATGTTTTCTCTCAAAATAATGGCAAATTGTTATTAAACTGTCGAACGTTAAGACAGATTTTTCACATACTAGAAACGATATAATATTAAATATTGTGTATTTCAATGTGATACCAAATATGGTGGATTTCTATAATATTGTTAAACTTTTCTCTTGTATTATGTATTATTAATATTCCAATTCAATGAAAGGCAAAGTTGAGAATAGTCGGGTAGAATTCAGCAGGGGTTAATGAGAGAAGCAAGTCGGGGTGAGGTAAAGCCTTCCTTGGGGGTTGGTGAGCGGAGCGAGCAGGGGGCAGAGCCCCCATAATTAAAAAAGAAATAATAATAACATTTGTGTGGTAAGATTATTTTATAGAAAAATCTATTTTTAAACATTGGATCTTTACAATCTTTCCGAACGTCATTTTAAACCTAGCAATATTTTAAAAATAAATGTTTAAATATGCACTAAAAGGTAAAACTTAAAGTTTAAATATGAATTTTTGTCATAAATAAGCTAAAAAACGCAATAATAAAAAGTATAGCCAACATGGGTCCTAAGTTTTCTTTAATAAAAATTATGCCAAAATGAATAAATTAAAAAATAACTTAAAAGGCATCGCCAACATGGCAGGAAAATTTTAAAAGTCGCCCTATGGATCCTATACAGTCGGCTGCAAAACTATTCGAGCACTAGCAATAATCCTTGCCAAAAAAAAGTACACTTTATACAGCTTTGTTAAATAAATCCTTGTCGAGTCATGTTCTTAATCAGTCTAAGAACATGATTCGACAAGGATTTACTTAGCAAAACAGTCTTAAGTGTACTGTCCCGTCAGGTTTTATAAATTTCATAAGAAAGAGGATAAAATATTTCTTACCTGACAGGTCTTGTTCTTTTTCGCCGGCTTATTCTAAGTAATCACAAAGTAGTCGAAATAAACACAGCTCAAGTTCTTCAAAATCTAGAGCTGCTCGTCCTAATACTCTTCTCAAAATTTGCTTTGTACAGCCTATTAAGCGTTCCCACCAGCCACCCCACCATGGTGAAGCTGGGGGGATAAACTTCCATATTATGTTCTGTACTAGGGCTTCCTTCCGTATTTTTGCAAGTATAGGATCAGTAAATAGCTTCGAAGCTCCTGAAAAATTTGTGCCTCGATCGCTGTATATTACAGAAGGTCGACCCCTTCTCGCAACAAATCTTCGCAGGGTTTGCAAAAATGCTTCAGAGGATAATGATGTTAATAATTCAAGATGTACCGCTCTGTAAACAGCGCAGGTGTACAGCACAATCCAACATTTTTTACCATTTTTCAAGTACAAAGGTCCGGCTAAATCAACCCCGGTAATTTCAAAGATAGCAGCATCTCTGATCCTGTCTTCCGGCAAGGCGGTGATTTCAGGCTGAACAGAATTTACGGTGAAGCGTTTGCATCTTATACAACGTAAGGTAACTTGCCGTATGGACTTTCTGCACCTGAGAATCCAATATTTTTCTCGGAGATGGTTCATTAATATTTGTACTCCTGCGTGGTTTAATTCGTTATGTTTCCATTCTATCAATTTCTGCACGATGTAATGATTTCCTGGTAAAATGATAGGCAAACGAAAGTCTGTATTATCTTTACTTCTAAGTATAAGAGACTTTACCCTTAGAAGGCCATCTTTGTCAACGGTGGGATGAAGTTTTCGTAAACGATCATCTATTCTTTTAGGAAAGTCTTCCCTTTGAACCATCTTTAACAGGATTAATTCAGCATGTTTAAGTTCTTTATTTGTAAGATCCCCAGAATTTCGTTTAGAATGATTTCGAAGATTCGAGATGAATCTGTATATCCATGCCGTAACTCTTAATAATTTCACGTAAGACGAGTATCTCTTATAAAACTTCTCAGTAGTTTCAGTACTTAGAGCAGAAATGATCGACCTTTTTTTTCTGAATTGACAATCTGTATTTCGGGTGAGATTTCTTGTCTCGGCCATTGACTCGTTGGTGTCTTCAAAAATTCCGGACCCTCCCACCAAAGGGATTTGAGTAAAGCATCAGCATTGCAACCTCTTGATGGAAGGTCAGCTGGATTTAAGTTACCCGGGACGTATCTCCAGTCGTTGGGATGACTCAAAGATCTTATTTCTCTGGTACGATTCAGCACAAATACTCCCCATGGTTCTTGATTTTTTATCCAGAACAATGCGTTCATGGAGTCAGACCAATAGAAAGTTTGAACTTGGCTGTCACAGAAGTCTCCTTTTATAGAATTCATTAATCTAACACCTAAACAACATGCTAATAATTCTAGTCTCGGAATGGAGACTGATTTCAAGGGTGCTACTCGAGCACGAGCTTGAACCAATTGACATCTCACATGAAAATTATTTTCTTCTCTGATATATATACAAGTTGCATAAGCGTGGCTTGATGGATCACAAAACACATGGAATGACACATTTGTATTTCGAGCATGATTTTCTAATATCCTTCTAGGGATTCTAATGCCTTCCAAGCATTTTAATGCATTTTCCCATTTCAGAAATTTTTTCTCGATGTCATCTGGTAGCTTGGCATCCCAGGGCAGTTTCCTACGCCAACATTCTTGCATTATGATCTTTGCAATTAAAGTGACAGGACAGAGAAACCCAATGGGGTCAAAAATCTTACTTGCTAAGGACAGGATAAATCGCTTACTTAGATTTGCATTTTCGCACTCATCAAACTTTAAACTACAGTATAGAGTATCTTCCAAAATATTCCAATTTAAGCCCAAAACTGAGACAGTCTCTGGAAAATCTTCTTCAGGAATTCCGTACACACTTGGTGGTAGACCATTACCTATCCATCCTCTAAGATCAAAACATCCCGCTGACATGATTTCTTTAGATTGTGCCATAAAATTAACTACTTCTTCTTCGGAACTGCAACTTGTAACACAGTTGTCGACATACATAGAGTTTTTAAGTTTAGAAGCAGTCTCTTGCAAATAATCTGGAACATTACTTAGGTGGAAATTTAGAGTAGCTCCTAAAAGAAATGGGCTGCAGTTTACCCCAAATACTACTCGACGATGTCTGTAAATCTTCACTTTATTAGGATCACCGCCCTCCCACCACAGAAATCTTAGAAAATCACAATCTTCTTCATTTATTCTTATTTGTAGAAATGCTTTGCGAATGTCTGATACTACCCCATACTTGTTCAAACGAAATTTATTCAAAATGTTAGGAATCAACTCCATGTAGTTTGGACCTTTAGCTAGGCAATCGTTCAAAGAGTAAAAGAGTAACTGTTCTTTTCTTTTGCAGAAGCATCGAAAACAGGACGAATTGTTGTCGTTGAATGCTCTTTTATAACTGCTCTATGAGGCAGATAATGGCAATCTATCTTCTCGAATTCATCAGTATTTACTTCTTCAATTATTTCTTCACCAAGCCATTGACAAAAAACTTCTTCATAATCTTCAATAAGACCCTTATTCTTCAGAGTCCTCACAGTTGATTTTAGCCTTCGTTCAGCAATTGTTTTGTTATCTGGGAGTTCTTGGTGTCCTTCTATCCATGGTAATTTTACAACATAGCGTCCGTCATCATCTCTACTTAGAGTTTTCTCAAAATGATTTTTGGATGCTTCTTCAAGTTCTTCCTTTGACTGTTTCTCTGCAGGATCCTTAATTCCTAGGACATCTAGTTCCCACAGATCAGAAATTTTTACTTCTCTAGCTAACATCGAAGTGACTACAAGGTTTTCAGTATCTTCAGTAAACTTCTTAGTGCGTCCCATAACAGTCCAACCTAGCCTTGTTTCAATAGCGGTCAGGCCGGATTTCAGATTCTTCAGCTTTCCTGTCATTAATTTGCCAGCTACATCTGCACCTATAAGGAGCTCTATGTGGTTAAGGCAATCTTCTAAATATATCCCCGTACCTGATAAATCATCTTCACACAGTTCTTGAGTGACCGGTGGCATAGTAAAACAAATTGTAGGCTGACTCAAAACTTCAAAATTGCAACGATAAGTTTCGCTGACATCAGAAAGGTAAGCTTTGTAAACATTGTGTGTCAAAGTATTCGTGTTCGAACCACCAAATAATGAATGCTTCAGTTTTTCTTTTCTTATTGGCTTGTATCCAATCTTTTTTGCAGTGTTTTCTAAGATGTAAGACCTTTGGGAAGCGGAATCAATAATCGCCCGAATTTTTAAAATTCTGTTTTCACCTCTTAAATTAATCACGAGTGTCTGTAGCAAAACACTGGGAGTTGATGAAACATTTGATAATGTTGTATCGTGATCGGAAGTATTCTTGTCATTTTTAACCCTTTGTGCGTGCGCAGCTGATTTCGGATCATTCTTACAGAGAAGAGTATGGTGGGGTTTCCCACAAATCGCACAGTTACATCTACTTCTACACGAACTAGAAATGTGGTTCAATTTTAAACATTTAAAGCAGCCTCCCCGTTTCATAACATTTTGTTTTCTTTGATCATAAGTCAAGTTTGCTACTTTTCTACATTCCGCACTTAGATGTGGCTTATCGCAGAACACGCACTCTTGCTCTCGGTTTTGTTTACTTTGGGACGAGGTTAAAAGTCCCATACCTGTTGGAATAATTTTATTGTGTGTTAGAAAATTTTTAGATTTCATTGTGTTAAATTTCTTGGGTTTGTTTTCAAAACCAAATCCACTTGTCGCTAAATTAATTTTTTCTTCACCTTGAATTTCATTACGTAAAAACTGCATTAAAGTTTCTAATTTATTAAAAGATTTATCTTCCGAACTAAGAGAAACAGAATTCAAGTGTCTTTCCCAAATACGCAAAAGATCTATTGGTAAACAAGATTCAACTAACGGGTATAACATTGAGGCATATTTATCGCTTGTTACACCAAGCATTTTTAAAGATCGTAACTGTGTTTCTAATTTATCATAAAGCTTCACAATTGGTAATTTATGTTCCTGATTTATAGTATTACTTAGCACAAGGCTTAATAATTCCCTAACATAAACTTCAATTAGTACATCTTCCCTGCCAAATCTTGTATGTAAACAATCAACCGCTTGTGAATAGTTCTCAGCTGTTACGGGAAAAGATTCTACGACTTCTCTGGCTCTAGACCCCTTTTGAGTAGATTGAAGTAGATACTGAAATTTATCTACCTCCGAAATATTTGGATCTTCATGAATTTTCTTAAATAATCCCCAAAATGATAACCAGTCCTTTAAATTACCATCAAACTTTTGTAATTCAATTTTTGGTAACTTAAAACTTCTTTTAGAATTACTTTCGTTTTCAAGTACACTTGAATTTAAATCCGAAGGTAAATTTATTCTACGTTCAAGTTTTGTTTTTAAATCAATATAAGTACTACTATAATTATCAGAACTTTCGATTTCGCTATCCAACATGGTCTGAGTACATTTTTCATCACCTTGTAAAATTTGAAGAATTTCTTTATCAAGCGTTTCAACTCTGGAATATTTTTCTTGTAACTGTGCTAAGAACCCAGCACAAGAATCGATGTCACAAGTTTCAGTTTCTAAAAGGTTTTTTACCTTTTCAGTAAATTTTGTAAAGGTACCTCGATAAGAACTTCGTAATTTAGTTGCGGCTTCCATAATTCAAATAAAGACTGATAAAATAATAAACAAACACTTCAAATCAAAGCTTCATAAAACGAGAACAAAAAATATTCCGAAATCGAAAGTAATTCTGGGAAGAAATTTTAGAATTCTAAATAATGTTTTGAGAACAAACATTCAATTTTCGAAACACTTTGATTCAAAATAACAATTTTCATATAAAATAATAATCTTCTTTATTAAATCAAAATATGCAAAATCAATGTAAAATCAAAATATGCATTCATAGAATATGTATTAACATTTTCTTCAACATAAACAAATTCTTCATATTGTTCCAAATATCAAATGAGCAGTTCAAAAATAAACATACATTTTATGTTTTCAAAATTATTCTCAATAATACTTACAAAAAGTATTTCAAATTTTTAATGTTATCTTCTCATAAAAATGAGATCATATTTCAATTAGAATAAATTATATTCTATTTCTATACTTTATTCATTAGAACAAATTAGAATTTATTACTTAGAACAAATTTTTCTCCCGGCGTCCCTGTGAACGGGCGCCATTAAATGTCCCGTCAGATTTTATAAATTTCATAAGAAAGAGGATAAAATATTTCTTACCTGACAGGTCTTGTTCTTTTTCGCCGGCTTATTCTAAGTAATTAAACGTTAGTGTCGTGAAACTTGAGCTGTGTTTACTTCGACTACTTTGTGATTACTTAGAATAAGCCGGCGAAAAAGAACAAGACCTGTCAGGTAAGAAATATTTTATCCTCTTTCTTATGAAATTTATAAAACCTGACGGGACATGTACTTTTTAAACATAGGAATTATTGACTGGTGCTCGAATAATTTTGCAGCCGACTGTACTAAACTGCCCTGCTTGGGGAAGTATGAAAACTGGGTCGTCAATCATGTATCACATTTTGAAATTTTCCTTTGACTGATTTGGTTTAACTATCATTAATATAACTACCATCCCACAAAAACTGATAATAATTTAGCTTCTGATGAATTAAAATTTAAATTGGATGGTGAAATTGGTATAAGGCTTATTAGATTCAAATTTTAAAGGTTAGAAAAAGAAAAGAAAGAAAAATATAATAATAATAAATTGCGAATATTTCGCACGGGTATGCTAGTCTATATAATATCTAACGTGATCCAGTTACAATTATTATTATTATTATTATTTTAGAAATGATACGATAGTGACTTATTAAAATACGCAAGAATAAAAAAAAATAATATATAAGAAAAATTTAAGCACGCAGACTCAGTTCAGTGATCTAATTAAAAAAAAAAAAATGACGACATTTGATGAGATCATTTTATAGAAAAATGTATTTTTAAAAGTTGCATCTTTACAATCTTTGCCAGCGTCATTTTAAATCTAGCAATATTTTAATGATATAATATGAACTTTTGTCATAAATTTACTGAAAAACCAAAAAATCAAAAGTATAATCAAAATAGGTACTAAGTTTTTTCAACACAAAATTATGCCAAAATAAATAATTTAGTTAATAAAAATGCCTCGCCAACATGGCGACAAAAATTTTAAAATCGCCATGGGGGTCCTATACTAAATCTATCCTGCCTCGCGAAATATGAAAATTGTGTCGTCAAACATGAATTTTACTTTTAAGCCTTTTATTGAATGATATTGGCTTTATTATCACTCGCGTTCATCCCAGATTAATTTGTTTTAATAATAATTTGGCTTCTGCTGAATAAAAATTAAAATTGGGTGGGAAAATTGGTATATTTCTAAATTTCAAATTTTAAAGGTAAATAAGAAAATAAATAAACTGCGAAAATTTCGCTCGGGTTTGCCAAGTTTGAAATAAATGTGAATCATCACGGAAAAATAACTTTGTTTATATAACAGAACCCCACTGGGATGATTTTAAAAAAAAACAGTCACCAGCAATTTACAAAAAAATATAACATAAATCTTTATTTTAACAACTATCTTCGTGTCTTCAAAAAGATGCAGATCAGAGATCACCATCATCAAAAATGACTCAGTCACGTAGATCTGATCACTACAAACATGTGAACTCGAAGATCCAATACTTGAGAGCAAAAATTTTAACTTTAAAGTTCATATACATGGTGAATTGCAAAAATTCAAACTTTAACTAGGAAGATAAAAAGAAAATATTAATAAATAGAATTGAACAAATTTCTCCCACTATCAATTATAAAATTATAGGTGATTGCTATACCTATATTAAATATGTTTGGTACGTCGATCATTATGAAAGCGATTTATAAAAATAATTTTAATTACACGCAATATAAGAACTAAACTATTTACAGACGAATATATTTACAACTGCAGATATGATGCATAACTAACGGATACAAGGATAGAAAGTAATTAGAACAATTCACGAGCTGAGAAGTTTTTGTCCTTTTTCTGACAAACGATATGGCATCACAACTACTCCCCCCCCCCCCCAAGTGAGATACGAATCTAACTGATAACGTTCTGGTGAACGAATTTCACGTCCTCTTCTCGTCAATCTGGTAGGGCGAACAAAGGGTAATGGGGCAAATCTCATCTGTTTTTCTACCGTTTTTGCAGGTTTGTCAGCTTGATGTTTCTCAATACAAGGTGTAATATCAGTTTCAGAAGAATTGTCTGTAAAACACGGGTTGAGTCTGTCAGTAGAAATATTAACCTTTTTGTTCTTAAGAAGAGTGAAAAATCTTGTTAGATCTCTCAATAACCTGATATGGTCCATGGTATGGGGGCTGAAGACTTTTCGTTGCGGACGAACACATGGGAGCAACTTTGAAGGTTTCTGAAGATAAAGGGTTTCTGCTTGCAATGGTATGAAAAAGGAATCGGCTTCACACCTGCAATAATTTTCTTGAGCTTTTGAACGAATTCCGACTGGGGTTGAAACTTTGTATCTTCAAAGAAGTCGCATGGTAAACGAATGTTTTCACCATAAAGAAGTTCTGCTGGTGTAAATTGAAAATCAGCTCTCCAAGTGGTTCGTAATCCAAGCAATATGATTGGGAGTGATTTTGTCCATCTTTCGTTTTCATGGCACATTGTGCTCAATTTAAGTGTGTGATGCCATCGTTCTATACATCCGTTTGCCTGTGGGTGATATGAAGCCGTCCTATTTCGCTTAAATCCTACTATTTTTAACAGTTCTTGAAATAGTTCTGCCTCGAACTGAGTGCCTTGATCAGTAGTAATGACTAATGGTGTTCCAAAGCGTGAAATTCAGCCTTTTAGTAAGTTTTCTGCAACCGTTTCGGCACGAATATCCAGCATTGGTATAGCTTCTGGCCAACGACTGTATCGATCTATTATTGTTAAGCAATAGCGAAATCCTTCAGGTGATGGTAATGGACCAATAATATCTAAATTAATTTCTGTGAAACGTTGACTCATGTTGTGATATTGCTGAAAAGGACTTTGCACATGACGTGTAACGTTGGACTTTTGACACTTAAGACAAATCCTAGTAATAAATATTTTCGTATCGAACGAGCGTGACTGGCAGGGGGGGGGGGGAAATAGAATTGTTATGGTAAGTTAGAAATCAACTCGTGTAAATGACAAGCTACAACTCAACTCTATCACTGTTTCAAAAAAAGAAAGAATTGCATTCCCCGACTGTAGTATGCGATATTAAAATGGTTATATTGCTTACTCTTAAAACGCTTTCTAATTATTTATTTGTATGTTAGCTTTTTGTTATTTAGATCATTAATTAATGATAACCTTCATAGGTTATGGGCCCAGGATGCTTTAAATCTGCGTAAATTAAATATCTGAAAAATTTTGAAAAGCTAAGTGAACTACAGAATTTGTTATTTCTAACAGCGAAACATTACGATATGGCTGAACTGAAAGTACAAATCGATAAGCTAGAAGGTGCTAAAAATTGGAGTAAGTGGAAGTGGCAAATGAAAATGCACTTTGATCAATATGATTTGACATCTGTAATTGATGGAACTAAAATTTGTCCACACGCTGAAAATGCCGAAGTCGATACGAATGAGTTGGCGAAGAAGGTATCTGAATGGTGCCGTGATAATGCCAAGGCAGCCGCTCTTATTGCAAGTATGTTGAGCGCTTCTGTTGCTGATTTAGTGATGACATACTCGAATGCAAAAAAAATTTGGGACAAATTAATTAGTGTTTTTGAACAAAGCAGTATTCAGAGACTTAATTTATTGATGACTCAATTTTTTCAAGTCTGTAAAGATCCCAGTGATAATGTTGCTACACACAAAGCCTGATTAAGGGGGAAGCACACATTATTTATACTTACACCGTTATTTTTTAACAAATACTTTCCTCCTATAATAAACAAAAAATTCTCATTAAAAATTATTTTAAAAGAATTCTGGTGTCTAATAACGGTGAGTAAATTGGATTGTTTTACACCGTTCATTTTTTATAAAAAATATTTCCTCGTCAAAGCGTGGAATTTCTATGACATGAAGTAAAAAATAATTGTAAAAATATTCCGGTGAGAGCGGAGATAATGTGTGCTTCCCCCTTAATCAGGCTCTGGCTACACATGCTGCTAAAGTTGAAAGAATTTACGAATATGAATAATGAATTAAACCGTATAGATTCAGCATCTATTCCACAAGAATTACTACAGGGTAAAATACTACTTACTATGGGTCCAGAATTCTAAGAATTTAACAATGTATGGGAGTCTTTAGATTCTGATAAACGAACTACTAAAAATCTTGTTGAAAAATTATGTACAATTGAACAGCATATTAAATCTACTGCTTCTGTGGATTATGGTGCGTTTGCAGCTCGTGTTCCTGTTAAGCAAAAAGCTATGAAAAATGGCGAAAAACTTCCTGAAAGTACGCCAAGAAATAATGCCAAATTGAGCAATTTTAAACAAAAGAATTGTTTTAAATGTGGATCGAGTGAGCATGTCTGTAAAGATTGTCCAAAGAAAAGGTCTAATGATAAATCCTCATTTTTAAAGAATAATAAAGGTGCATTTGCTGCCAGTGCAAAAAGTATTCAGCCAGATAGTTGGGTCTGTGATTCTGGGGCCTCCCATCACATGACTGCAAATAAACAGTACTTTGTCACATACAAACATTTCCCCGTGCCCATTGAGGTATCACTTGCTGATAATAAGATTTATGCATATGGATCTGGTAAAATAAATATTCAAGTTTATATTCATGGCAAATGGTATGATGCTCACATGGAAAATGTCTGGTATGTCCCTGATGTGAAGAGGCATCTCTTTTCTGTGCAACAAGCTGCCAAGCATGGTATTGAAGTAAAAATGACAGAAAGATATATTGAGTTTTATCGTTATAAAGAACTTGTTGCAGTTGTATCATGGTCAGGTCACACATATATTATCTGCATGAGAGTTGTTATTCCAGCAAGTACAGCTGAAATAAGTACTGCTACTGAATCTGAATCTTTACAGTTATGGCATGAACGCCTTGGTCACCAAAAAAACGACATGTTCGTAAGTTGCTAACTGATATAGGCATATCTGTAAGTCATGCAATGACAAATGAATTCTGTGATGGATGTGCTCTTGGTAAAGCTCATCGAAAACCTTTTAAATCACGTCCTTATAGAGCCATTTCAACTGGTGAAATCATTAATGTTGATGTAAACGGCCCCATGTCTATAACTTCTGTTAGTGGTGCTCGATATTATGTTTGTTTTAAAGATGACTACAGTAAATATCGTAAAATATTCTTGAAAAAGAAAAGTGATGTTAGTAGTTGCTTACGTATGTTTTTAAATGAAGCTACCAATTATGGTCATGCTGTAAAAGCTTTGCACTGGGATGGAGGAGGAGAATTTGACTGTGGTGAAGTTCGACAAATCCTTGCTGAAAAAGGTACAGTTCTGACTCTTGGTATACCGTACTCGCCAGAACAAAATGGTGTAGCTGAGAGAGAAAACAGAACAATCGTTGAACTGGCTCGTTCTATGCTGTCTACAAGTAGTTTACCTCGGTCTCTCTGGGCCAATGCATGTGAAACAGCAGTCTACCTTCTAAACCATACTGGTGTATCCCCAGAAGAAAACAAGAGCCCTCATGAGCTTTGGACTGGTGAGCCAACAATTAAACTAGATCATTTGAAAGTGTTCGGAACTGAATGTTATTCACATATACCTAAGAATTTTCGACGTAAATTTGATGACAAAACTGTTCATGGTCATTTTGTGGGATATATGAACAAGAAAGATGGCTATAAAATCTATCTGCCTTCTCAGAACAAAATCATAAAATCTCGTGATGTATATTTCAAACCTGAACGTTTATGTACCACTCCAGTAACAGTGGAGGTGAAGGAAGACTTGACTGATAGTCGTGAAGATATTCAGAGTAAAGAATCTAATCATTCAGAAGATAAACTCCAAACTGTCAGAAAGTCTGAAAGAAACAAAAGCTTACCTGCATGGATGAGATCTGGTGAGTATCTTATTGCAAACATAGCAGCAGTAGAAGATTCCGAAAATAGTGAAAATCCCTCGACATACTCTGAAGCTCTTTCTTCGAATGATTTGTGGCTTAAAGCTATGAGAGAAGAAATAGACGCCCTGCATAAAAATGAAACTTGGGAATTAGTTGAAAGGCCTAAAGGTTCCAAAGCCATCAATTGCCGATGGGTGTTGAGAAAGAAATTTAATTCTGTTGGTACCGTGGAGCGATACAAAGCTCGTCTTGTAGCCAAGGGGTATGCTCAAAAAGCAGGTTTTGATTATGATGAAACGTTTTGTCCTGTTGCAAGATATGATACTGTGAGATCTGTTCTTGCAGTAACTGCAAAAGAAAAATTACACTTGCAACAATTTGATGTAAAGACTGCATTCTTATATGGAACACTTAAGGAGAAAGTCTTCATGACACAACCAGAAGGCTTTGATGATAATAGTGGGAGAGTCTGTAGATTACATAAAAGTTTATATGGACTCAAACAAGCACAGTGGAATCAGTGTTTTGTGAATTTTATGAAAGACCAGAAACTGGAAGTTAGTGCAGCTGATCCCTGTTTATTTATCAGACATAGAGATGGCAAGAAACTTTTTGTTGTTATCTACGTCGATGATGGCCTTGTTGTTGGGACTGATAAAGTTGAAGTGGAGGAATTCATGGATCAACTTAGTCAGTCTTTTCAAATCACAAGAGGTTCTTTAAACCAATTTTTAGGTATGAACATAAAAAGATTGGATTATGGATTAGTTTTTGTGAATCAGTGTGCCTATGTGAAAATAGTCCTCTCAAGGTTTCAAATGGATTGTGCTAATCCAGTATCAACTCCAAGTGACAAAAGCTATGTTTCTGATGATGCTAGAAATATATAGATAAGAAAAGAAGCTCCCTATCGTCAGGCAGTTAGCAGCCTTAATGTACCTTGCTACTGTTACAAGACCAGATCTAGCATACGCTATCAGTATTGTTTCTGAAAATCTGGAAAATCCAAGGACGTCTGATTGGTGTGCAGTGAAACGAATTTTCAAGTATCTGAAAAAAACTGTAGATTTTGGTTTGCTATATCAATCTAAGAGCCATCCCAATGTTCTTGAAGTGTACAGTGATGCTGATTATGCGGGTGATTTAAAAACGCTCAAGAACTGGAATGATTTCAAGATTTGCAAGTGGAGTCATCTCATGGATGAGCCAAAAGCAGAAAAGTGTTATCTACGTCAGAAGCTGAGTATGTTGCTGCAAGTGAGAGTGCGAAGGAATTAATTTGGCTGAAACACCTGTTCAGTGATTTAACATATGTTAAAACACCCTCTCTTCTGGTAGATAATGCAAGCACTGTAAAACTTGCCAAAAATCCTGAATACCATATACGCTCCAAACATATTGATGTCCGTCATCATTTTGTGCGAGAAAAGTTCATTGACGGCGAACTGCATATTAAACATGTTCCCGGAAAATTGCAATTAGCAGACTTAATGACAAAACCATTGCCTAGTGTTAGGTTTAAGGAACTGTGTACTCTTTTAGGACTATTTTCATTTAGTAGTCTAGTTGGAAATGAAAATTAAATTCGTGTTAAGTAAGTTGTGGCTTGTGGAGGAAGTGTTATGGTAAGTTACAAATCAACTCGTGTAAATGACAAGCTACAACTCAACTCTATCACTGTTTCAAAAAAAGAAAGAATTGTATTCCCCGACTGTAGTATGCGATATTAAAATGGTTATATTGCTTACTCTTAAAACGCTTTCTAATTATTTATTTGTATGTTAGCTTTTTGTTATTTAGATCATTAATTAATGATAACCTTAATAAGAATAAGGGGATGTGTCCCCCCCAAAATATTTTTAAACCCCAAATTTTTCAATTTTAATAAAGAAGACACACAGAGATAGCTACCTAGCTAGCTGGATAACTAGTTCTCTGTCTATCAAATCACAGATTTGGGTTTGAATCCCGGTCTACTTATAATTGTTCGTAGGGTGGTAATCTATCTCGGACCCAATGTAAAAAAATAAAATTAAGCCATTTTTAGCCACAGTCCTGTACACAGAACGCAATAAGCATAAAATATATTGATTGTTTAAAAAGCTTTAGCGTTGTTATTTTGAATTAAAATTAAGCTGGCAGCGAGCCAAGATCTATGTGAATGTAACATTAAAAATAAATAAAATACTAGATGATTTACTAGAGCCTAATAAAGAATGTATTACTTTTAAGAGCTGTTTCGAAAGTAAATAAATAAATAAAAGCTTGGCTAAAAATGGGTTAAAGCAGTTGGAGGCCAAATTGAAATCAGTCTGTTACATAGATATTAATTGTTTTGCCAACATTCGTTGCATCTTACTATAAATATGAGAAGTGTTTTGCGGATGACAATACGGACTGAAAGCAAATAGTCTTGTGGATCTGGATAACAATCTACGCTCGTGCCCGCCCAGTCCAATATACAAACAAAATTTCGGCAAGAGTCTAGTCCGCTCAGGTTTAGATGATTTGAAGATTGGTTTTTCCATTCCCTTTCATAGTTTGCATGCCTTTTAGGTAGATTCCTTATAGGAGATCTACCTATTGCAATGGTTCTCATGACACGACTTCTGGAAAATGTCTTCATATCTTCACCGATCATGACCCTTAGAACCCAAAACCACCCTCCGTTCAAAAGTTTATATATATATATATATGGAAAGTTCCTTGCACAGCCAACAGATGGCGCTGCCTCTGATGCTCATCTTTCGACGAGAGGACAAACGGAAGATAGTTTAGATCTGGCTGCAGTGGAGATCGGTTGAGACCGTCAGCGCGAAGGCTGATATGCTCATTTTCTCCTAATTAGAGCTTGATGTGCTCTTAATAAGTGTGTAGAGCCATGGAGGGCTCAATACCTCAACCTAACATATTTAAAATAGTGCGCGTAGGTACTATTGTGAATTATGAGTAGGTGCTTAAATTATGAGTAGGTGTTACAGTAATTCTGATGAAGAGAGCTTGTTCTATGTGTTAAGCCTCGAAACCAGCAAATGGTTATTGATGGAAATTCTGCTATTATTATATTACTCTTTTTGTGTATTTTATGTTATGAATGTTTCGTCCATACTTCAAATAAAGTGCTGTCCAATTGAATTCTACTCATCATTGCCCCACCTCTAGACACCCAGCCAAGATTCTACAAGTTGGGACTCTGCCGCGATATTATGGCAACACCAACAAGTTATTAGTTATAAAAGGTAACTTTTATATATTTATCATTCTGTTTGATAATAAACAATAATGATTAATGCATAAATTGAGCAAAAGGAATTTAATACAGTTTTGAATTAGAAATTAATGGAGAAATATTTTTAAGAACAGTTTTGGTTTCACTTTGTGATGAAATAAAATAAATATATCACTTGAGAAGAATGAATAGAAATAGGAATTATGATTGAAAAAATATTCTGAATAATCATTTAGTATTTTGCTTATTGTTGTTTGCAATATTATTTTAACAATATTATAACAATATTATTTTAAAACGAAAGTGATAACAATTATTAAATAGAGAACAATAATGATAATGGTGATATTATATGAAATATGTGTAATAATTAAGAAATATATAAGATGTTCTAAATATTCTGTTGTATAATACAAATTGTTCTGCATGTGGTTATTTAAAAATCATGATAATTTCGATTTGAGAACAAAAACTACAGAAGCACTTTTAAGAAAATTGTTCTCATATTATTTTGTTTCTATTTAAGTATGATATTAATTTGGTAGAAATATTGAAATATTTTTTGGTATAAATAATTATTTAGAGTTATAATGGCCCAAAACGTGTTACAAGGTATTAGAAAAGCCGATTTAAAAACAATTGCTGAAGAATTAGGCCTAACTGTTCCGGCAGAAGCTAGGGTAGTTGAAATCAAAACTTTGATTGAGAGTTCTGATATTTATAAAAATGATTTAGAATTTTTTAGAGGTGTTATTAAAATGTTAGTAGAAGAACAAAAGTTGAAATCTGTAGAAGAACAAACCAAAATTGAGATAGAAAGAATTAAATTATCCCAGTTAGAAAAAGAAATAGAGCTACAGAATTTAAAGTTACAGGCTGCAGCAAATAATTCTAGTAATAATGTTGAGCAATCAAATTCAGAAACTACTTCACAATCATTAGAAAATTTAATTAGAAGTATTCGAGCATTAACCATTTCAGTACCTGAGAAACCGGAAGCTTTGCACTTATTTTTTCAATCCCTTGAAAAAGCATTCGTTTCTAAAAATATACCGTCTAAATTCAAATCGGAAATATTGATTAATTTATTGGGAGATAAATGTAATCAGGTTCTTGTGTACGTAACCACCGAAGAAATTAACGATTATGAAAAAGTTAAGGAATTAATTTTAAGACAATTTCAACCAACGCCGCGTGAATGTTTAAGTAATTTTAAAAATGCGCTGCGTAATCCGTCAGAATCCCATGTCCAGTTTGCTTCCCGTCTAAGCGCTTCTTTTGATTACTATTGTAGATTGAGAGGGGTTAACGATGTTAAGCAATTGTGTGATCTTATAGTTTCTGATAAATTATATGAAACGTTGGATTCTAGAACTATGGAACATATTAGTGTTCGAGAAGGTCAAAATTGGTTTAAACCCAACGAATTAGGTCGGGAGTGTGATTTATTCTACTCTTCTAGAGGGAAATCGTTAATTGAAACTAATAATAATACGCGAAACGAAAGTTCAGAGAATAAGCGGTTTGTAAACAAAACTCCTTTTAGAAAGACACATTATAACAATAAAGATCCCATAATACGTAATTCGGTATCTAATCAAACTCACGAAAAGCATGAAAGAATGTGTTACATTTGTGGTGCAAAAGGGAAAACATTTCATTTCGCTAGAGTGTGTCCTAAACGTATTCCAGAGAAAAAAGAATTCCGTGAAAATCTTCCAACGAATTCAGTAGTTCAATCCGAAACAAGTCCGATTAACCTAATTGTTAATGAGCTCGAATATGTTGATATTTTAGTGGATGATATTCCACTTAAAGGGTTAAAAGATACAGGTTCTTCGATTCTAGTTGTAAATAAAAATAGCATTCCACAGACTAAAAATGTTATTTCTTCAACCACTCTAGTTAGCTGCTTTAATGAAAAGAAAGATGCAATTCTAACTGAATTTAAAATATCTTTGCCTAATCATGATTCAGTAAACATAATCGGTGCTTTATGCAACAATTTGTCATGCGACGTAATTCTGCCTGGTAATATCTTTCATATTTTGAAACCACAAAATAAGGAGGAAACAGATGTTTCGAATTCCACAGACATAGGGGGGAAAATTTTTCTGAGTTCGGGGGAAAGCGATTTCGATGAAGCAAGTGAGTTTTCTTTTCCTGTATTCGATCGAAGGGAAAATGAGATAGATTCTTTTTTTTCAAATATGTGCAACTTTCCAGAAGAAAAATTCGATGTCAATTATATTTTAGATAAATAATTAAAAGAGAGATTAAGCGAGTTAATAAATGTTATAAGCCAGTTAAAACAAAAAGTACTGATTTAAAAATGTCCATTATTTTATCTGATGATACACCAGTATGTTTACGCTCTCGCAGATTATCATTTGTAGAGAAATCAGAGGTGGATAAACAAATTGACCAGTGGTTAAAAGATGGTATAATTAGAGAAAGTACGTCAAATTACGCTTCGCCAATAGTGGTGTGTAGGAAAAAAGATGGAGGAATAAGGTTATGCTGTGATTATCGTGCTTTAAATAAGAAAATTATTAAAGATAAATACCCGTTGCCAAATATTGAGGATTTATTTGATAGATTAGGGGAGGGTAAAGTTTTTTCGACACTAGATTTAAAGAATGCGTTTTTACAAGTTGATGTAGAGGAAAAAAGTAGGAAATATACAGCTTTTGTGACCGATAATGCCCAGTATGAGTTTCTAAAAGTTCCCTATGGATTATGTAATAGTCCCTTAGTATTTCAAAGATATGTAAATTATGTGTTTAAAGACCTATTAAAAGATGGTACTGTAATTATTTATTTAGATGATATAATTATTCCATCTAAAGATGAGAATGAAGGGTTAGATAAATTAAAACGTGTGTTAGAAACGGCATCAAAATTTGGTCTAGAGTTAAATTTAAAGAAATGTCAGTTTTTGAAACGAAAGATCGATTTCTTAGGTCACATAATTGAGAATGGCACGATTAAACCCTCAGTAGAAAAAACTCTTGCACTCCAAAATTTCCCAGAACCCCGTAATGCTAGGGAAGTGCAGAGTTTATTAGGTTTAACGGGTTACTTTAGAAAATTTATTCGTTCATATGCCAACATATGTTGGCATATGAACTTGCTATATAGCAAGACCACTCAGTGACTTATTACGTGCTTCCACTCCATTTAAATTCGAGCAAGAGCAGAAATTGGCTTTTCAAAAGCTGAAAGATATTTTATCTAATACGCCTGTCTTACACCTTTTTAAACAAGGCTATAAGTTAGAAGTTCATACAGATGCATCTAAATTAGGATTCGGTGCAATCTTATTACAAGAAGATGACGATGGACAGTACTATCCAATCCATTATATGAGTAAAAAGACCTCGGTACAAGAAGAAAAATACTGTAGTTATGAGTTAGAAGTGTTAGCGATAGTAGAAGCCCTTAAAAAATTTAGGAACTATTTATTAGGTAGTAAATTTAAAATCTATACTGACTGTCAAGCGTTCACTAAAACTTTAGATATAAGCGTGAATTGACACCTAAGGTAGCCAGGTGGTCTTTCCTGCTACAGGAATTCGATTACGAAGTAGAACATCGTCCTGGTAAACAAATGCAGCATGTTGACGCTCTTAGCAGACACCCTGTAATGGCTGTAAATACTGATACTCTCACTCATCGTATTGCTACTGCTTAAGAAAGCGACGAGCTTATCAACACTATGAAATCTCTTTTACAACAGAACCAAAATGACGAATATGTGTTAAAATTAATATTTTATATAAAGTGTTAAGTGATAGGGATGTACTAATTGTCCCAGAGACCATGCAAATTGAGGTCGTAAAGAAATGTCATGCCTTAGGACATTTTTCGGCTAATAAAACTGAAGAGTTAGTTAAACGCGACTATTACTTTTCTAATATAAAAAAATGCGTAGATAATGTTGTAAAAAGTTGTGTAGAATGTATACTTGTAAATAAGAAACAGGGAAAAGGAGAAGGTTTTTTGAACCCTATCCCTAAAGGAGATATACCATTGTCTACTTATCACATCGATTTTGTGGGTCCATTACCGACCACTAATAAAAACTATAATCACATTTTCACTGTCATCGACGGATTTAGTAAATTTTCGTGGCTATATCCGGTGAAATCAACTTCTTCAGCAGACGACTTGCAAAAATTAAAACAGCAAGCTGCTATTTTTGGTAACCCCGCAAGAATAATATCTGATCGTGGACCTGCGTTCATATCGAAGGAATTTGCAGATTACTGTGTATCAGAGGGAATCGAACATGACACCATCACAACTGGAATCCCAAGAGGGAATGGTCAAATTGAGAGACTTCATCGAACAATCATTCCTGTATTATCCAAGTTATGTATAAATGACCCTAACAAGTGGTACAAGTTTGTTGAGGCTGTCCAGAGAACAATTAATTCCACCATATCGAGAAGTACCAAAAGAACTCCTTTTGAATTACTCACTGGAGTAACAATGAGAAAGAAAGAAGATAAGAGAATACTTGAACTCCTCGAAGAGGAAAGGATAAATTCCATACTTGATAACCTTAATACCATTCGTGAAGAAGCAAGAAAAAACATTCTTAAGATTCAAGAAGAAAATCGCCGATGTTACAACAAGAAGAGAAAGAAAGCCCATGTCTATAAAATTAATGATCTAGTTGCCATCCAGCGAACTCAGTTTGGAACCGGCATGAAACTCAGACCAAAATTCTTAGGTCCTTATAAAGTTGTGCGAGTAAAGACCAAAGACAGATATGAAGTCGAGAAGATAGGTGATCACGAAGGACCTATACATACTAGTACTTCTGCAGACCGTATGAAATTATGGTCCACAAACTAAACTAAAATCCAATAATATGGACTGATGAACTTTAAAGAAAAAGTTAACTGTGAATTTTTATGTACATAATTTTTTTTTTAATGTCTGTTTCTCTTTTTCGTTTTTTTTTTCTTTTAATTGTATTTTGCAGATATCCTTTAGTATCCCAGGCTGGTTCGACGGTGAGGTCACCGTACATCAGGATAGCAGAGCGCTGTGGAAAGTTCCTTGCACAGCCAACAGATGGCGCTGCCTCTGATGCTCATCTTTCGACGAGAGGACAAACGGAAGATAGTTTAGATCTGGCTGCAGTGGAGATCGGTTGAGACCGTCAGCGCGAAGGCTGATATGCTCATTTTCTCCTAATTAGAGCTTGATGTGCTCTTAATAAGTGTGCAGAGCCATGGAGGGCTCAATACCTCAACCTAACATATTTAAAATAGTGCGCGTAGGTACTATTGTGAATTATGAGTAGGTGCTTAAATGTTTTGTTACAGTAATTCTGATGAAGAGAGCTTGTTCTATGTGTTAAGCCTCGAAACCAGCAAATGGTTATTGATGGAAATTCTGCTATTATTATATTACTCTTTTTGTGTATTTTATGTTATGAATGTTTCGTCCATACTTCAAATAAAGTGCTGTCCAATTGAATTCTACTCATCATTGCCCCACCTCTAGACACCCAGCCAAGATTCTACATATATATATAGGTATATATATATATGTATAACGCTTTTTCCCATGTTAAGTTGTGAACACGATAACTAGAGTAATTTTTATTTAAATTTAATCAGCTCAGGATAGGTTGTCAGGACAGTAAAAATCTCGGTCGAGTTCGTAGATGGGTTATCCAGCTCAAAGGGGGTGGAAATGGTGGGGGGGTGGAAATTTTTATTTGCCCATAATTTCTTTAATATTGAAAATAGGAAAAAATTTCAAATCAGGCGAATTACCGCCTTACCCTAAAGAACAATTTTTATATTTAAACTTTTTCGATAGCTTCAATTGCTTAGACGTTACAAGCTAACTAGTGATTTTTCGTCAATTGTTCTATATAGCCGACATTTTCTATATAGCTATTTCATTGCAAACATTTATAATCTGATGCGTATGTCACGTGCAAACGATAATAAAAAAGATCACTGAAAATATAATAAAATTTTAATCATGTTTTTAAACAATATAATAATCTGATTTAAAAAAAAAAAAAAAAAAAAAAAAAAAAAATGTTAAATGTGTTTAACAGAAAATATGACGTCACAATTACAACAATATACTGAACTACTGAGAAAAATGAAATAAAATTTTATCCGTGATTTTAAATAAATAAAATAAAAGTTAATAAATAAATATGTAAATAAAATCAACATATCTTAGGGCTAAGCAGATTTAGACTTAGCTTTATGACATAGATGCTATAATGTAAAAGATAAATGTCATCGTAAAAAAAAAAAAAAAAAAATAATAATCGTGTAAATCGATGCTAAACGAATTAAACTGGCATGATAGAAAAAGTAATAAATTTGGGGACATTTAGATATTATCCCTTTGACAAATAAACTAGGGACGATTTTAATGAATTTTCCGTTGAAGTTTACTTTCATAAAAACTTAAATTTAAACTAAAGTATTTCATTACTCGAATTCCCTTATTTTGATAAATAAAATTATACCATTAAAAAAAAAAAAATAATAAAGAACACTCTTTTATTGAAAAGTGAACTAATAAAGGCTTTAGAAAACTATTACATACTTTTAAATCTTTATTAAAAAAAATTAATTGTTGCCACTCGACATTTTATAAATACATCCAAATCCTGTGTCACATACGATAGTTTTGTGTAAGTATAGATTTTTTTGTCTGCCCCTGGAACCTGCCCCTGACGAGAAAAGTGCCTGGAAATACTTGTATCTAGTATTGTCATTGATTATGAAGTCGTGTGCAAAATTTCAGGTTCTTCGGACGACAAGAAGTTACCGAAAATTGAATTGCAAAATTCCGTTACATACATTAATAGTTGCATCATATCAAGTTAATAAAAGTGTGTTAATTAAAAACCATGTTAAACGCTTTAATTAATCATTTAAAAATATAAAATTAAAATAATATGTCAATTTTAATACAAATATCGTTTGTAGTGAATAGTTTAGAATGTCGGTTTAGGCAAGAATTTAAAACTTACGATTGAGAGTAATACGTTACAGCTTCTCCTTTGACTTTTTATCTCGTCGAAACAAGATATTGGTCGATGAAGAAATATGAGGTTTTTGCGTGGAAAGAAAATATAATGATGCCAAAGCTGCCTTTCTCCATCGCCAAGCTCGCCAAATTTTGTCGTCAGACAACGAATTTTGTCGCCAAGTCAAAACTTTCGTCGTTAACTATCAAATTTTGCCGCCAAATCACAAATTTCATTGCTAAGTCGCAAGTTTTGTCTCCAAACTCTCGCCAAATCACACAAATTATTAAATTCATAACAATTAACATTGAAATTCAACGGTGCCAAATGGTCCAATGTTAACTAATGTTAATATTAATGTTCTAGTTTATGTGAACCAAAACAGTTTCACTTTACATTTTTTATTCATCTGACAATAAGAATCATAAAAACACAATACAAAACTTTCAATAATTCAATAAAAATTACAATGAAATAACTATCTAAAAACCGCTACCACTTAACTGTATTTGACTTGAACATAGTAACGCCAGGCTTACCAGTGCTTGACCATATTAAGGTCACAAGTGCATTTTCACGTTTCTATTATTTTTTCTTTAAAAGAAAAATATTGAACTTCAGTTATATGGATTTTTTTTATTAAGCTTGGGTGGGGAGGGGGGTGTAGCCCAATAGCCCCCTCCGGGATTCACCATTGCTGGGATTGTATATAATTAAGACTTCTATTTGTTGAATGATTATGAGCTTGAATTTAAAAAAAAATTGAAGCATTTACAGACCAATAAATCTAGCCTAAAATTTTAATTAGATTGAATAAAATCCTTTTTTAGCTGAAAATTAAGTTTCTTGAAAACAGAATAGCGACGTAAAAAATTCAATGTGTGAGAACAAAGCCATTGGCTAAGTATTAATGCATATGTAAAATTTCTTTACATTTGTAACATTAATGTAAAGGAATCTACCTTTGCCTTTAAGCTTGCCGAAAAGGGATTTTTTTTACTTTCTCTTACCTAGCTAGAGCTCCTCCAATACAGGCTGGCTCATCAGGCATTTTGCACACGACTTCATAATCAATGACAATACTAGATACAAGTATTTCCAGGCACTTTTCTCGTCAGGGGCAGGTTCCAGGGGCAGACAAAAAAATCTATACTTATACAAAACTATCGTATGTGACACAGGATTTGGATGTATTTATATAATGTCGAGTGGCAACAATTAATTTTTTTTAATAAAGATTTAAAAGTATGTAATAGTTTTCTAAAGCCTTTATTAGTTCACTTTTCAATAAAATAGTGTTCTTTATTTTTTTTTAAAATGGTATAATTTTATTTATCAAAATAAGGGAATTCGAGTAATGAAATACTTTAGTTTAAATTTAAGTTTTTATGAAAGTAAACTTCAACGGAAAATTCATTAAAATCGTCCCTAGTTTATTTGTCAAAGGGATAATATCTAAATGTCCCCAAATTTATTACTTTTTCTATCATGCCAGTTTAATTCGTTTAGCATCGATTTACACGATTATTATTATTTTTTTTTTTTTTTTTTTTACGATGACATTTATCTTTTACATTATAGCATCTATGTCATAAAGCTAAGTCTAAATCTGCTTAGCCCTAAGATATGTTGATTTTATTTACATATTTATTTATTAACTTTTATTTTATTTATTTAAAATCACGGATAAAATTTTATTTCATTTTTCTCAGTAGTTCAGTACATTGTTGTAATTGTGACGTCATATTTTCTGTTAAACACATTTAACATTTTTTTTTTTTTTTTTTTAATCAGATTATTATATTGTTTAAAAACATGATTAAAATTTTATTATATTTTCAGTGATATTTTTCATTATCGTTTGCACGTGACATACTCATCAGATTATAAATGTTTGCAATGAAATAGCTATATAGAAAATGTCGGCTATATAGAACAATTGACGAAAAATCACTTTTTAGCTTGTAACTTCTAAGCAATTGAAGCTATCGAAAAAGTTTAAATATAAAAATTGTTCTTAAAGGTAAGGCGGTAATTCGCCTGATTTGAAATTTTTTCCTATTTTCAAAATTAAAGAAATTATGGGCAAATAAAAATTTCCACCCCCCACCATTTCCACCCCCTTTGAGCTGGATAACCCATCTACGAACTCGACCGAGATTTTTACTGTCCTGACAACCTATCCTGAGCTGGTTAAATTTAAATAAAAATTACTCTAGTTATCGTGTTCACAACTTAACATGGGAAAAAGCGTTATACATATATATACCTATATATATATATATATATACACTTTTGAACGGAGGGTGGTTTTGGGTTTTAGGGGTCATGATCGGTGAAGATATGAAGAAATTTTCCAGAAGTCGTGTCATGAGAACCATTGCAATAGGTAGATCTCCTATAAGGAATTGAAAAATATTGAACTTCAGCTATATGGATTTTTTTGATTAAGCTTGGGTGGGGAGGGAGGGGGGTGTAGCCCAATAGCCCCCTCCGGGATTCACCATTGCTGGGATTGTATATAATTAAGACTTCTATTTGTTGAATGATTATGAGCTTGAATTAAAAAAAAAAATTGAAGCATTTACAGACCAATAAATCTAGCCTAAAATTTTAATTAGATTGAATAAAATCCTTTTTTAGCTGAAAATTAAGTTTCTTGAAAACAGAATAGCGACGTAAAAAATTCAATGTGTGAGAACAAAGCCATTGGCTAAGTATTAATGCATATGTAAAATTTCTTTACATTTGTAACATTAATGTAAAGGAATCTACCTTTGCCTTTAAGCTTGCCGAAAAGGGATTTTTTTTACTTTCTCTTACCTAGCTAGAGCTCCTCCAATACAGGCTCATCAGGCATTTTGTTTCCCACTCAGTGATTGTTGCCCACGCGGTCCGAATTTCAAGTGTTATCAAATCACATAAAATGGGGGTTGTGCAGCCGAAAATTGTTCAAATCATACCAGAACTGCTTTTAGAATGTTTAGATTTCCAACAGATGAAGAATGGCGAAAGAAAAGGGCAATTAATTGACAAAGAGATAATTACACTCTATTAAGCATTTAATAAAAATCTACATAAAATTTTCTTTTTAAACATAATATAACAAACATATACTTTGTATTCTATCATGATTTATTATATGAAATAAACAAGTGCTATTTTAATATATGAAATAAAACTAATTATTTGTTAGATCTAAGCAATTATTTAATAAAAATATGCATTCTGGATTGGATAATTCCTCCTTTATATGGAATTACTGCTTTAATGCGCAATGACATAGTATTTTACATTTTTTTTTAACATGAAACTCAGAAATTTCACTTTGCCAAATATCATAAATATTTTTTTCTAGTTCTTTCAAAGTTGTAGGCTACAAATTTCTAACCCCAACACTCTTTTATAGACTAAACATTTTCGAGCGGATTGAGATTAGGACAATTTTCAGGTCTAATAAAGAAGAAATCCTGCGATATTCTTTGTGGGATTTAATTTTAAGTAAAAAAAGTTATGATAACTTACAAAATTATACATGCTCATGAGAATGGATAAGTAATTTTAACAACTTGAATCAGATAAAGGTATCACAAGCGCCATATAACAAGGTGCATTAATCATCTTGAAATGCTGATTATGGAAGAGTCTGAAATACCCCCAAAGTAGTCGGTCAGGTATCAATTTTTTAATGGCCAAGTTTTATTTCGGGTTAATCGATCCCTTGAACATGAAAATTTGCCAGAATCACCGAAAAATTATGCATTTTCGTATCGTAATGTACGGGGGAAATGTCATTGTTTTAAAAGTGCGATTTTCCTTAAGTCAGTCACAGTTTCGTGATCATATCTGCTCTTTTCCGTCAGTTCGAAATAAGTTAAACTTGACTCATCAGAAAGAACAACTTCATCCTAGTAATTAATTGACACTTTTAAAATTTTTTAACCCTCTAATGTCTTGGTTTTCTAATTCTTTTCTTTAAGAATGAATTTTTTTCTCAGATTTTCTGGCAGTTAAACCTGCTTTGTTTAATTGTTATTTTACTGTATTTAGATAAATTATGTTACTAAACACTTTTTCTTAATACCTGCTAAGTTCTAAACGTAATACAAACTGATTTTTTAAGCGCTGGCTTTTTAACTTGCGGTCATCTCGACTGGATGAGTAACGTGGCCGCCTAAGGACAAATGTGCAGTTTAAACAGCCAAAAAATATTATATCTTGCTAAAAACCAGATCGCTAATATTTTGTTAACATTTAATCATTTTGACATCCCACGTACTAAAATATTTTTTTTATTTTCGCTGTAAAATTAATATTTTTTGTGGTACCGTTAATTGCCTTATTCTTGCCATTTTTTAAATACTTTTTAAAATTACAATTTTCTGAACAATTGCATCTAATTCTTAACACTTGGCTCAATCCTAAATTGCACGCGGAACACAACGTAATAAAACCTGTTCAAAAATTTACTTTTGAAACAATAAAATTAGTGATTACAGAAAGAAAAAATGGAAAATATCCAAGTGCGGCTTTTTTTTTTTTTTTTTCTGTCGTTTAGTGTACTTTTAGTTCCCCATCATACTATAGATATGGGGAACTTAGGTAATCGTGAAAAATTTCGACCTCGGTTTTTTGACTTTTTTATTCGTTTTCAGGTGTGAGAAATCCGAAAATGACAAAATTTGTATGGTGTCTGTCTGTAGGGTGTCTGTTAGTGTGTCAGTCCGTTAGTGTGTCAGTCCGTTAGTGCGTTAGTCCGTTAGTTTGTTAGTCTGTTAACACGATATCTCACGAACAAATGATCGCAGAGAGGTCAGATCAGTTGTAAAATATTAATTTTGATACTGGCAAGAACCCTATTCATTTGCAACATTCCAATTAAAAAACTTCGTAAGTTATGAGAAATTTACGATTTTCTTAACATGGGAGAATAGGACAAAAATTCACTTAAACGTGCATTAAATGGAAACTTTTTACTGTAAAAATATCAGACCAATTTTAAAATATCTGTTTTGATGCCGGAATGAACATCAGTAACTATAAATATGCTACTTTGAAAATTTCGCAAGTTATTGGAAATTTACGAATTTCTTAACATGGCAGTATAGGGCAAAATTTCACATAAACGTCAATTTTGAGCGATATTTTCATCGTAAAGATGTCGGACTACTTTTGAAATATTATTTAGAACAATGGCATAAATATTAATGACTATGAATTTTCCAATATAAAAAATTCGTAAGTTATTGGAAATTTACGAATTTCTTAACATGGCAGAATAGAGTAAAATTTCACATAAACGTCAATCTTGAGGGATATTTTCCTCGTAAAGATGTCAATCCACTTTCGAAATATTATTTAGGATACTGGCATGAATATCATAGACTATGATTTCTCCAATTTAAAAAATTCGTAAGTTATTTGGAATTTACGATTCACATAACATGTCAGAATAAAGCAAAATTGAGCATAAACTTCCATTTTGAGGATCATAAAACGTTAGACAACTTCAAAATTCCATTTATGATATTTGTTTGAACATGATTGAACACAAATATTCTAATAGGAAAATTTCGTAAATTATTCGTAATTTACGATTTTATCAACATAGCAAAATTGTAAATTTTTCATATAAATATTAATTTTGAGGATTATTGCATTGGAAATAGTAGCATGAAAACTAAACAACGGAATCGACCCTGATAAAATAAATCAATAGGTTAGAATAAGATAAATATATCGAAGTGAACGGTGGATAGCCTATTAGGCGGGGATTTCATTCTGTCACTGTATCAAGCTTTGGTTAAATTCATTTCTTTTAACATGATTATAATATGTCTCGCACTAGAAATTTCTGAGAACCTATAGATGATGGGGAACTGAGCAGAGTCCACCTATGCCAACTAGTTTTATATGCATAAAAGCATGTTTTGTGTAGATTGTGGTATGGATATCATTCATCATTCATTTACAGGGCTACCCAGAGTATTTGGATATATTGGGGCTCTACTTGTAAATTGCTGGAAGTGAATTTCATTTTGTGTTAAGTGTTTTTCATATAAGACTAAATTTATTTACAGAATGTGATGCTCATTTTTTTTTTATAAAAAATATGCAAGACTACCCAAAATTAAGTTAAACGTTCTTTCCTGTTGCATGTAATTAATGGAAGTACTTCGCTACATTTTACTATGTCGACGAACACAGTTCAGAATGGAATATTAATTTATATACATACACAAAAAGTATTTTTTGAAGTTCTATTTTTAAGTGTTTTTTTTTTTTTTTTTTTTTTTTTTTTTTTTGTATAATATCACGTTTTGAATGCAAGTCCAGATTTTAACGGTTGATCTATATATATGTATATCTGTTATCAGTAAAACTTAAAAACAAATAACTACAGGAAATTCAAATTTGGTATTTTGAAGTTCGTATTAGATGGCTTCTTGAAAAATTTGATGAAGATTGGCAAGTTTGAAGGCAAATTAATAAACGCTTTGTTCTTTTTTAAAAAAATAACTGTACAGTTTTATAAAGTTTTATTTGACATGCATATTTGTGTGAGGGGACTGTGGCCTCTTCAATATCATTATTGAACATCGGTTATTTGGGCTTTACTAGTGATTTGGAATTTTGAAAATTCATTTCAGCTAGCATCGCCCAATGGTCGAAACTCAACCAATTTTTTAAGAAAGCATTTAAATAATAAATATAGAAATTCAGAATTTCCGTGTAAAGAATGTTCTTAGGCAGCTCGATGATCACTTTTTGTAAATTACGGCTCTGAATCTACGATTTAACGTGGAATTGCAGGAAATATTTCAGATTAAAATAATGGCAAGACAACTTCACCAGATACATATACATAAAAGTAAAGTTTAATTGGAGGCTACCCTCATGACCAGAGGCTCAGGCGGGACTGATTGTCCCACCTTTTATACGCTGCTGAGAAAAGGGGTAAAGCACTCTAATATCAGTGAGAACAGCTGTGGACACCGCATGACTTCTAGACTAGGGCAGATTCTCAAAATTTTTCAAAATAAGTGTCAGAAGAATTTTATATAACAATTGGGAAAATGGCTAACTGAATCTCGCTGAATTCGGAAATGCCTGTTTCTACATCGAGATTTGTGGATCAGAATACCGGAATTCAAAAGGGCATTCAGACCATGTTCAAGGAGTTTGCATGTTTACCACTGTGTTTGCAAGTTTGCACACCGAGTTTTACAATTACAACTAATTACGTCTATGCATGCCTTAGGAATAGGATCAAGGGTCAGAGGGCTGCAGTCAAAGTGTCCTTTGCTCTTCTTAAATGTTTTACTTGGGAGTGAAATGTCTTGGGAATAGTAATGAAGACGATGACAAGAGTGACTGAAGGTTTCAAAAAGCGCAGACAAAAACATTGAATTATTTATTGGTTAAGGTATCGTGTATGCTGTGAGCAAAGGAAAAAAGTTAACCCCAAAATATGTTGGATTAGCCTTAGCTCTGGCTCTGCATCAGACTACTCATTCCATTCTCTCAAACTTATTAGCCTTTTCCATTCTGAAGGTCACTGTATGAGCTACAGGAAAACTCCAAGCGAACGCAAGCTTTTCAAATGCCACACTTCAAAATTTAAAATACTCTGCTGCTGGAGCTGTTACTCCACCCAACTTTAAGACATATGCCTAGAACCACTGAAGTTCAGACCTCTCCTTCGGATTTGTATAAATCCGAAGGAGAGGTCTGAACTTCAGTGGTTCTAGGCGTTTTGGAAAGTTACGATCAGATCCTTAAATTTTTAATTTAAACTGGGGGGGGGGGGGGTTAGAAGGAAGACTGCATCATTTGAAGGGAGAGGAAAGCGTATCTATAATAATAAAAGGAAAGGTTTGTCTGTCTGTTCTTGGTGCTCGGTAAAAATGGCAACGGAAATAATGGCAACGGAAATAATGGCAACGGAAAAAAGGGCAACCGGAAATAATGGCAACGGAAATAATGGCAACGGAAAAAATGGCAACCGGAAATAATGGCTACGGAAATAATGGCAACCGGAAAAAATGGCAACTGGGGAAAAAAGACAGCGGTAAAATTGGTAACAATAACTTGATAAATGGGTAAAGGTGCATTTATCTATGTAAATAAAGAGAACTGTTTTTATGTGTTTGTGTGAGTGATTGATGTGTGGGCTGAACGGAAAAAAGTAGTTTTCGAACTACTAAATACAATTGACTCCCAATAAAATCCCTACAATATCATCAACAGTCATGTATATTTTGAAATTGAAGATAAGATTTACTTGTTTGCTTTCAAATTATGGAATAGAGCAGGCGCACGTGGCGTCACTGTGATAAACATTGACAAATGATTCCGCACGTTCTTTAAAATGTAGGCAAAAGGTGGGGTAAATAGCTATGTACTTTCATTTCTCCAATATTTTTAACACGTTTTACATTTCTGCTGAGATTAAACCATTGTTATTGCTTGTTATATAAATTGATATTATGTGGTAGCTTTTAACTGAAACATCTGTATTAAAATACTTTCAATGTAAAAATATTTTTTTCTATATCAGATTATAGGAAAATATATATATATATATTATTTAATATAAAAATATAATTCAAAATGACGGCATTTACTAAAAATCAAAATGATTAATAATAAAATTAATTTGTTCAATAGAACTATTTGAGCTTTTAAATGAAAAATCTATTTCTAAATACTTTTAATATAAAAAAATTTTTTTTTTCCTTGAAAATAATTAAAAAAAAAAAAAAAAAAAAAAAAGGAAAAAATTAAAAAAGTATTATTGTTTTAGCTTTTAATAGTAAAATCTATATTAAAATACTTTTAATATTATTAAAACAATTTATTTTCTGTGAACGATAATAATAATACTAATAATAATAATAGGTAGTTTAAAAAAAAATCACATCATTCATTAAAATATTCTAATTAAAAAACAATAATTTATTTATTAAAAATATAATTTTTTATAATTAAATTAAGTAAAATTACTTAATACATTTTTTTTAAACTTTTAATTAAAATGCCTATTTCAGTAGCCGAATGGTTCTGCTCTCCAAGCTGATAGACTGGTGTTATTGTTGGTGTTTGGGAATAAAGCCGATTGGGGGCCGTCCATAAATGATGTCACGCTTGGAGGGGGGGGGAGGGGGTTCGTGAAATTGTGACAGTTTGTGACAAGGGAGGGGAGGGGGGTAACAAAAAGTGTGACATCACATATTTCAGTTAAAATACAAACATTTATAATCAGCAGATAAAATTTTGAAGCTATTTTAAAATTATCAAAGATTAAAGATATTTTTTTAATTCGGGTAAAAGTAACTTTATCCTGTGATTTCCCCCTCCCTTTATACATTATTTTCTTTCAGAAAAAAGCATTCAGAGTAGGTTTTTAGTATATGATAGCAACAGAAAATCTTTACTTAGAAGAAAACCTTCCCTTCTCACACTCTTGAAATGTCCAACAAAAGATATTAAGTCCTTATGGTTATATTTACAGATGTCATTAAGATCCATAGTCAACATTTAAAAATAAAATTTTAAATATGATCTCTAGTCTAATATTTTGTTGATGTATGTCATGTTTCGTGACATGTGACAAGGGGGGGGGGGGTATATTGGAACGTGACACTTTGTGACAAAGGGGGGGGAGGGGTCCAAAATTCTGAAAAAAAAAGCGTAATATCATTTATGGACAGCCCCTTGACTATTCTAAGGTCCTTGGCCCGAGGGGGAGTACCTTCCGTGGAGGTCTTTCTAAGGGGTCCTAGCCCATATTTTTGCAAGTTTCTGAGAAAACCATGGAAAACTCCGAACGGCTAGATCGACGAATGAGGACCTGGGATCGAACCCGGCACCTCACGTCAACCAGCTTTGAGCGCAGAACCGCTCTGCCGCTGGTGGGCCCTGATAGATTGGAATTGCGGGTTCGATCCAAGGTCTCGTTTGTCATCCTAGACATTCAGAATTTTCCATGTTTTTTTTTTTTTTTTTTTTCCTGAAAATCGCATACATCAAGGACAGGCTCCTTAGAAAAAACTCTTATGAAAGTCATTTCACCCAGGCTTAGGACCCGCATGTTGTCAATAGGTTTTAAAGCTTAAACCACAAACATCAAAATATTTTTAATTAAAATACTCATGTGTATATATATATGATTACATATAAGAAAAATAATTATTAAAAAATGATTTAATGATACATATTTATAAAATATAATTCAATTATTAAGAATATAAATTTTTAATAATTAAATTAGTTCAAATTGCTTAATACTGTTGTTTAAGCCTTAAAATGAAAAAATAAATACAAAATGTTCTTAAACATAAAAATATTTTTTCTACAATTGATTATAGGAATAAGGATCTAATTAAAATTATTTTATTTAGAAAACTTTAAAAGAAAGAGTATATTAATTGTCTAAGAACTAAATGAATTATCAAAAACGTAAATTTTAATAATTAAATTAGGTGTGACTCCTTAATACAACTTTTTCTGCTTTCAATAGAAAATATTATTTTAAAATACTTTTATTATTAAAAGATTTTATTTACTGTGAGTAATTATGAGGAAAAAGGTAGTTAAGGATCGAATTAAAATTATTTTACTTTAAAAATTTTAATAGAATGATTAAATTAATTATCTAAAAACTAAAAGAATTATCAAAAATATAAATTTTAATAATTAAATTAGCTGAGATTACTACAATTTTTTCTGCTTTTAGTAGAAAAAATTATTTTAAAACATTTTTAATATTAAAAGATTTAGTTTCCATGAACAATTATATATATATATATATATATATACAGCTAGTTAAAAAATTATTTAATGAAATATTCCAATTAAAAACACTAATTTATTTATTAAAAATATAATTTATTATAATTAACTTAGTTGAAATCGCTGAATAAGATTATTTGGACTTTTAATTAATAAGCCGAGCAGTTCTGCTCTCCAAACTGATAGACAGGAAGTGCCGGGTTCGATCCCAGATCATGATCGTCGACTCTCATGTTCTCAATCGACTTTAACACATAAACTACCCCCATCAAATTACTTTTAAAATAAAAAGTTATTTTAATCAATGATTATATAAAAATAATAATCTTAATGTAATAACAAATATTACATTTAATTAATTTGTTATAATTTTACTAATGCAGTGTAATCTTATGATATAAAATAGTTTAACTCCGCTTTTATAGTTTCAGTGCAAAATCAATTTTTTTAGCTACATAACCAAACTTTTATTATAAATTATAAGTTTAATTCCATTCAAAATTAAATTGTTTATAGATAATGACTAAGCCGTTTCTGTCTTGCAATTAATAAATTCTAATACTCTGCGGTGCATATTATGATTAAACATACTGCATGCCAATATGAGAAATTAAATTGTCAAAAATGTCTCAATTTCATAAATTAATTAATTAATGAAAAAAATAATATGCTGTAGCTATCACAAAACATTCTTCTATATTTTCCTATATTATCGATTTAAAAAATAAAAAAACTTTGTGTAATCACGTACAATTTGTGAAAATATTACAGTAATTGTCAGACATACTTGGGGTGGGGAGTTAAAGAGAGAGGGGAAGGCAGAGGAAAATAAAATGACTTTTTATATCACTATTTTACCTTTTTAAATGATATATTCTATAACTATCACTTACTTTTTATGAGTGTATTATATACCTGGGGAGGGGGGGGGCAGATGGAAATGAAAAAAATATATTTTTTTTAACTACCCTAGTATCGATTTAAATATATCTTTGTGTATATACCACTTACTGTTTAAGAAAAATTACAGTGAGTGTTACACAGATCTTGGGAGGGGACAGAATAAAAAAAGGAGTTGTTTTTATATCACTATGCTACTTTTTATGCACTATGTTTTTATATTACTAGCTATTTGTATGAAACTTTGTTTGATTATCACTTACTTTTTATTAAATTATAATGAATGTTACTTGTAGTTAAAAAGGGGGACGAGTATGTGTGTGGTGATGGTGGGGAGGGGGGGGCAGAGGAAAAACAAAATCTATTTAAACAACACTTATTATCTTTTTTTTTTTTTTTTTTTTTGTGTGTGTGTGTGTGACATTTTGTGCAAATGTCGCTTACTGTTAATGAAAAATTACAGTGAGTTACATATGTCTGGGTAAGGGGGGGGGGGGGGAAGTACTGGAGACATCAAGATACAAATAATGTTTTATATCATTGTGCTTTGCATTTTACTAAAATTTATTATAAATATCATTTAATTTTTAGGAAAATTTACGCTGACTGTTAAATGTATCTTGGGTGTTATACGGGCAGAGGAGAAAAAGGCTTGTATAAATATCACAATGTTACCAATTTTAATTAAAATATTAACAACTATCACCTACTTTTAATGAAAAATTACGGTGAGTGTTACCTATACATGGGGGACAAGGAGGAAGCGAAAAAAAAAATACTATTGTTTTTAAATTATACTGCTTCATATTTATAGGAAATTTTGTATAAATGTCCTTTATTGTTGATGATAATTTTAAGGGAGGGCTATGTATCGCAGTATCTTTCAGTTTCTAAGTTAATACGCAAAAATGCAATTCAATGTTCAGATCAGACATTAATTAAAAGTTAATATAAGATATTGGTAAATGATTATTCTGAAACAGATTTTTTTTTTTTTTTTTAATCTGTCCCATCCCCCCCCCCTTCCCCTCGTAGAAACAAAAAAGAAAAGTGGCCTGTTTTCCGTGAGCCGGAAGAAAGGGCACTTTTCTTAATTTCTCCTTGTAAAACTCATGCTAAACATCAACGGCAGAGTAAGTTTTTTATTTCTACGTGGGGGGTGGGGAATGGCAAAAGAGACGGATTAAAAACATTTCATTTTTTAGTAACATTTTTCAGATTTAAATCATACATTGAATTTTTGCGTACTAACTCGGGAAGAGAAAGAAACTGATACTTAACCTCACTGTAATGTTTTATACACGGTAAGTAATATTTCTAGGAAATTTCATTAAATCGGTACCAAGATGGTACAAAAATATATTAGCCCTTAGTTCTCACCGGGTAGTGAAACCCCCTTCTCTTCAATTTTTGATAAACAATAAGAGATATTTATGCAAAATTTCTTAAAAATGTAAACAAAATGATTTAAAGCATTTTTTTTTCCTCAGCACCACCTTTCTCCTAGATATATGTAACACTCTTTGAAAATTTTCATTAAATGTAGGTGAGAGTTTTTAGAATTTTAATTAAAATCCTTAACATTGTGATACTTATACAATCATTTTTCTCTTTTACTCCCTCCCCTTAGCTCTCAAGATATACATAACAATCAGCGTAAATTTTCCTAAATATTCAGTGATATTTATAAAAAATTTTATTAAAATGAAAAATATAGTGATATAAACATTCATTTTCTTTTCTTCTGTGCCCCCCCCCCTCCCCAGACATGTGTAACTTCAGCGTGAGATTTTGAAGCTGATTGACTCTATTCCTATTGGAGACAGTCTGCCTGAAATTCTTGCCAATAACTTGGTTAAGGGGGGGCTGATTCTCCAGTGTAGTAATGCAACTATTAATATTAAGTTATTATGCTTAATATTAATATTAAGTGATATTTACACAAAATGTCAATGAAAAGAAGTGAATAATAAGTGTTGTTTAAAGGTTATTTTAATTTTCATCTGCCCCCCCCCCCCAGCCCCCACCCTCATCAACTGTAGGTAACTTTCATTATAATTTTAATAAAATGTAATTGATAGTACAAATTTTCATATAAATAAGTAGCATGGTGATATAAAAATAACCATTTACTTCACTCTTCTCCCCCCCCCCCTCCTCCCTTAGTGAACCGTTCAGATATGTGTAATACTTACTGTAATTTTTCTTAAACAGTACGTCGTATATACATATATATATATTTTAAATCGATAATAGGGTAGTTTAAAAAATAATATATTTTACTTTCATCTGCGCTCCCTTGCCCCCCCCCCCCCCAGGTATATAATACATTCATTGTGATCGTCATTAAAAGTAAGTGATAGTTGTAGAATATATCATTAAAATCGGTAAAATGGTGATATAAAAAATCATTTTATTTTTCTCTGCCCTCCTCCCCCCCCCTTCTTTAACTCCCCATCTTCCAAGTATATCTGAAACTTACAATTATTGTTTCACAAATTGTACGCAGTGCCTGATTTAAGGCAGGGCATTAGGGGCATGTGCCCTGGACCCTTACACTGAGGGGGCCTCCAAGAAAGTCCATCATACATTAAATATACGTAGATATACTAAAAATGAAAATTTTTCAAATTTTGCTATAGTGGTCGTTGGTTTTTGTTTTTTCGTCAATGGATGGAGGTGTTACTGTACTGTTATATAAATCAGCGGTATGATCTTTCAAGAAAACTATCATTTCATTGAAAAAATTGCAATATTTTCACTAAACGCAAATACAACTGCATACTACAGATACTGCATTCCAAACTCTTACAGGTTAACTAAATCTCAGGCTCGCAGCGATAAAATGAAAAGTGGAGAGAATTTTTAGACACGTGAATCAAAAATATGCGATTTGTTTTGTTTTTTGTAATATTAAAGCATGAGGAAAAGAGCCCATTGAACTTGAGTGCCCTGGGCCTCCAAGTGAGTAAATTGGTCCCTGATTGTACGTGATTATACAACTTTTTTTTTTTAAAAAAATCTATAATAGGTATTTTTAAAAAGAATATTTTTTATTTCCATCTGCTCCCCCCCCCCCGTGTATATAATACACTCATTGTGATAGTCACAAATTGTACGTGAATATACAAAATTTCATTAAAATCGGTAAGAAGGTGGTATAAAAACAATTGTTTTCTTTCAACTTTCTGCTAATTCCCCCTCCCCCTTTTCTCAAACAAAAAATAAATGAATGGTGTACCAAATCAAATGAAATTCTAAAAATGTAATTTGAAATTCATTATTTGATATTTATTATTTTGCAATTTGCGAAGTGAAAAAGTGCCTTTATTACCGATGCCCTTTTTTTCCAGGATCCCAGACCGACATATATTTTCTAAATATGGTCAAATCAATTTCTGTATCTTTCAAAACATGTAATTCCATCGAAAACCGGAAGCTGAAAATTTTTACGAATCCAATACTTTCTATTGAATATAAAAAAAAATAAAAATACAATAAATTAATCTGTGATGCTAAATTTACTATTCATAGAAAATCAGTGCTTCAGATGATTATAAAAGATATTCTGTAATTAATGCCTATCTTCAATGTAATCATCACTTATTATTATTATTATTATTTCTACTTAAGGTAAGCAATCGTAATGAGTATTAAATTTAATTATTATATTAAAAAATTATAAATTCATAATACTTCATTAAATACTACTATTAAATAAAAAACTAAATCTACCACTGAAAACGTTAAAAATTTTAAAATACTATTCTTAATTATTATTTTATGTAATAATATTACGTAAAAATTCACTTGTCTAGACTAAATTTTTACGAATCAAAATTGCATATTAAAATTTCGATTGTATGTCTTTTTAATATTTTATGTCAAACCTTTCAAAAAGGCGTATTGTATAATACACTTTTGTGTTCATTTCTTTACATCTTTTTATACGACGACAAGATTCTTCTAGAAAAGAAAGCAAGATTTTAACATCTGTAAAGAATTTAAGGAGGGTTTTCTGTTTTCTGTATCTGAAAGGAAGGAAACATAAATTCTGGCCCTTTAAAATCTTCCTTATCTCTTCAGTGTTCAAAGAGTAGTTATATAGTAGTCTTAAGTAGGGCTATAAGGAGAAGGGCCACTACATAGATTATGATTGTGAACTGTGAGGTGAGAATACAAAAGAACAAAAGCAGAGGGTAACTCAATGGCATTGCCAGATGAAAGAAAAAACTGGAGAACGCTTCTAGGAAAAACATTTACCTCCTAATTCTGTCATTGTCTACACAAAGAAAGCCTTCTTGTTTATCCATGCTCAAAAATTAAAATTAGCCTCCAATCTCCACCCATCCACAATTCTTTAGTTTCTTTAATTTAACCATTAATTTTATTTTATTTATTTTATAATAACTAACATTGATATAAAATCGCACAAATACTGAATACGTGAATAAATATATTAATAAAGGCTAAAATTTCTTCTTTAAAACCGAAAAAAGTTGGAAAATGAATGATTCAAATATTCAGAGCCCTTATATAAATATATATATAATAAGGAAACTATAAATATATATATATATACACATTTATATCTGACGGCGAAAAATGCTATCAGTACCAATGATAAAATATATTTTACTCTTCAGACATTTTTAGCATATTATTCGCCAGTAAGAATTCTCAAATTATCCTTTTTCGTTTTTCTTTATTTTGTTACCCTTTTTTGTATATTTATCGTTGCCATTTTTTCCTGTTGCCATTATTTCCGTTGCCATTTTTACCTAAATTCCTGTTCTTCTATATATTCAGCCCCTATTGAACGCAGAAGTACAAGAATTGACATACGGATGCTCAGGCGCCTTCCCGAGGGGCTCCTGAAAACAGAATTAAAAATTTTTAATTAGTTCCGGAGATATTAATTAAAACGTCGACTTATGTCAATTAATAAACCAGTCAATTTTGAGCTTAAGATGCGTTTCAGGAACGTTAAATGGCTAAATAAATTAGAAATATCAATCCAATCGCTACAAACTCAGTACCAAATGAAAGGAGTGATTTTTCTGAATCCAGGAGTGCAAACAGAATTTCAACACGACAATTAGCTTTTTAAAAATTAACTAAAGTAGGAATTTTAGGTGGCAACAAATAAATTGAATCTAAACGAAAGCAGACAACAGTCTCAACCGGCTGGAGCGGAAAGAAAACACCTGGAACTAATTTAGGTCACATGTTTTTGAAGTGGGATTAAAAATTGCAATTTTCAAAACTCTTCAAATTTTCTCTCACGAACACAAATCTTAATATACAGCCTGTACAGCACAAGATCAACTTGTAGTTCAAATTTCATGAAATTTGGTTAATAAACAAAAAATTTACATTTTTTTTGCAAATTAATTTTGTTCTAATATGTGTCTTTCTCTCGAAAGACGATGCGAATTTCCATAGGAACGTATACATTTGAAGGTAAAAATAAAATTTAAGTAAAAAATTATTTTTTAAGGTTAGAAGCTTTTTATTGTGAAGCCCTAGAAAGAATAAAATAAAAATTTATTCTGGCAAAGTCATGCTACAAAGAAATGAAGTTTCAACACAAAGAAAATTTTAGAGAAAAATATAGGTACTTTCCTTTTGCAAGAGATAAAACATTTTTAATGTTCAAAATATTTTAAAAAGCTTTTGAGACCAATTTTCTTAGTTATTAGTTTTTGTATAATCATTCGTTAGGCCACGAATTTCAAATGTCTCGAAAGATTTTTTAAAATATTTTGAACATTAAAAAAATTCATCTCTTGCAAAAGGAAAGTACCTATATTTTTCTCTAAAATTTTCTTTGTGTTGAAACTTCATTTCTTTGTAGCGTGTCTTTGCCAGAATAAATTTTTATTTTATTCTTTTTAGGGCTTCACAATAAACAGCTTCTAACCCTAAAAAATGATTTTTTACTTAAATATTATTTTGTGCTTTTTAGTTACAAAAACAGAAAAAGTAAAAAAAAAAAAAAAAAAAAAAAAAAACTAATTAAAATTTTTTAGGATATTGTGTAGACAACGGAAGATTTTCTTTTACTAATTGAATTTTTTTTCTATTAATTATCTGCAAAAAAAGTACTATATCGTCTTTCGAGGACCGAATCCGGGACCATCATGTTATCAGCATCATGCTCTAACCAAAAGACTAAGAACTGTCAAGAAAAATCATAGAACATTCTAGAAAAATCTAACAAATGCTTATATAAAATTAATATTGTTCTCGAATGCTTTTTAAAATATTTGGAATATTTAAAATTTTACATGTTTTGCAAAAGTGAAATATCTATATTTTTCTTCAAAATTTTCTTGTTGTTGAAACCTTTATGATTTTATAGCATGTCTCTGCAAGAATAAATTTTTATTTTAGGTTTTTTAAGGCTCCACAATAACAAAAAACTTTCAGTGTTATTTTTATTTATATTTTTACTGAATTTTTATTTTGTGTGTTTTAGTAACTCAAAAAAAGCTTCTTAAAAAAACTATCAAAATTCCTTAGGATACTGTGTAGACAATGAAAGATTTTCTTTTATCAATTGACACCGTTTCTATTAATCATCTGCAAAAAAGTAACACATCGGCTTACGAGGATCGAACCCACCAGCATTGCGTTATCACCATGACGCTCTAACCAAATGTGCTAACGAGCGACGAAAAGGGTTGTTTAAATTTACATTAAAGTAGAGGTGCCTTCTTTTTCAGAGTGATACAAAGATAAAAATCCAATTTCAATAAAAAGCTTCTAAAAGAATATTTCTTTTTACTCACCTTTTTATTTTGTGCTTTTTAGTATCTAAAAAAAGCTTCTTCAAAAATTCTTAGAATACTGTGTAGACGATGAAAATTTTTCTTTTATCAACTGACATATTTTCTATTAATTATCTGCAAAATTTAACACATCAAACTTTCAGGAATGGAACTCACCACCATTGCATGGACTTCTCACATTACTTTAAAGTTGAGGTGCCTTGTTTATCAGCCTGACATGAAGACGTGATAACGAAATCCAATTTCAATAAAAAGCTTCCAAAAAAATTATTTATTTTTACTTAAATTTTTATTTTGTGCTTTTTAGTAACTAGATAAAAAGCTATTTAAAAAACTCTTAAAAAATGATTAGGATTTTGTATACACAACAAAATATTTCTTTTTATCAATGACAGCTTTTCTATAATTATTTGCAAAAATTAACAAGACGCTCTAACTAACTGAGCCATTAGGAGATTTAAAGTGGAGGAGTCTTGTTTTTAAGCGTGACAGAAAACGTGATGACAAATTCAATTTCAAATATATATATATATAAAGCTTCTAAAAATATTTATTTATGTATTTTTTACTTGAAACTTTTTATTTTGAGCTTTTTCAATATCTAAAAAAAAAAAAAATCTTAAAAAACTTTTTCTTTATCAGTTGATACCTTTTCTACCAATTACCTGCAAAAATTAACATGGCGGATCTTCCGGTATCGAACTCTCGCCCACCGCGTTATTAACACGACACTCTAACCAACTAAACCATGGAGGCATGGAGGGACAAACTGAATAGCTTATATTTACTTTAAAATGGAGGCACCTTGTTTATTAGTGTGACACGAAGACAAAGTCAATTTCATATAAAAAGCTTGTAAGGATTCTTTTTATTTTTTTTATTTCAAAGTATTTTAAATTGAGATGCTGAAATTTCGTATCTTGGGGCCTTCAAGTCGAATGAGGATATTTTTGAAAGTGGAAAATTATGGGGAGGGGGCAAAAAATTAGAAATTGAGTTAGACAGTTAAAAATTGGTATATATAGGTTTTTGGGGCCTACAAGTCGAATGAGGATATTTTCGAAAGTGTAAAATTATTAGGGGAGGGGGCAGAAAGGGGGAAAAAATAAGAAATTGACTTAGACCATTCAAATTTGGTTTATATTGGTTTTAGGGTCTATAAGTCAAATGAGGATATTTTTGAAAGTGTAAAATTATAAGGGGGCAAAAAATTAGAAATTGAGTAAGATCGTTTAAAACTGGTATATATAGGTGTTTTTAGGGCCTACAAGTCGAATGAGGATATTTTTGAAATTTTTAAATTATTACGGGAGGGGGGGGGGAGCGGGAAGAGGGCAAAAAAATAGAAATTGAGTTTGACCGTTCAAAATTGGTATATATAGGTCTTTGGAGCCTACAAGTCGAATGAGGATATTTTCGAAATTGTAAAATTAGGGGGGCAAAAAATGCAGAAGACCTAAAGCGGGGAAAAGGTGCTAGTTTCTTAAAGGACTTTTAGAGACCACAATAAATGCCCTGAAATTATGAGAAGAAAAAATGAATTGAATATGAGGCTTTTTCATGACAAGGACAATATGAGCTAGAATGATGCTGCCAGAAAATTCAATTGCTCACAACAATCCATATCTAAGACTTAGAAATCAATTAGTGTAAAGGCTTGGAAGAAACAGAAAGCTCCATCCTATATGGAAGACCAAATGAAAGCTATCAAATTAAAATGCTGTTGGTTGAGCAGAAAAAAATATTTTTATTTAGATGATAAAAGTTATTTCAGTATTTTCACGTCATGGGTGCCTGCAAATAAATTTATTATTCATCAGACAAATTCAGCACTCCTCCTAATGTAAAATATACATTTATTTAAGAATAAATTTGAAAAGAAAGTAAAACTATTTAACTGTATGTGAAAAAGAGGCTTTCACAGTTGCAGCTCAGTGGGTTATTAGTTAATTCAGAAAGGTATGAAAAGAAATGTCTTCAAAAGATTTTGATCCCATTTCTAAGAAAATGTCACTCTGAAATTTTATATTCTGACCTGAGAACGCCTCAACCTATTATGAAAAAAAGGTGCTCTAATATTCCACCAAACTTAAAATATCCTTTCTGTGCTCAAAGACAAAAATTCAACTAATCTGCTTCAGTGCCGATTAGTTGAAGATTTCTTTGATAAACTGACTGCAAAAGTATGCGAATGTAATTGAAATGCACAAAATCTTCAACTACTTAAAAGAAGAATCTGAAAATGCTTTAAAAATATATAAAAATGGTATTTAGAACGTTTGAGCTACCATAGCATCAAAATTGCATATTGCCACTGACGATAGACCAATTTCTGTTTGTCACTAATATTTTGGTATTCACTTATATGTGCCTAATTAGTAAATGCATTAGTTTGGAGTCCATGCTGTTTTTTACTTTTTCCATTCACGATTAAATTTTGCACAGATTTTTTGTTTTAACTAGTTATACGTATGACTTATCAAGGAGAACTGGAACTCTTACATGCCCAAAAGACCTTTGTGGCCTTACGTAAGCAATACTCAATATGCTTACTCCAGTTCAACTTAGTGTCAAAAAATACACCCAAGAACTTGACCTCACATGAAGGCAACAGCCTATTACCCAGGAAGTAGACATCACCAAGATTTAGATATCTTCTCCTAGAAAAAGGAACAAGGTTTACCTTGGAAGGATTAACAGATAAGCCCGAATCAGAGCACCAATGTGCAACATGCTGAAGAGCACCATTCATAACATCAGAGACAGAGTTACCAAACTTGCCCCTGACAACAATAGCCACATCATCAGCATAACCAACACATGGAATACCAAGGTTGGCAAAATGGACTAACAAAGAGTCAACAACAATACACCACAGAATTGGAGAGAGCACTCCCCCTTGTGGACAACCAGAGCTAGCATGAACCTTCATGCAAGTACCCATAAAAGAGGCACAAATATACCTAGAGGATAGCAAATTAGCAATCCATCTGGTAATAATAGGATTAGCACCCCTCAAGTCAAGAGCACGAATGATAGTGTCAAATGAGACCTTATCAAACGCCCCTTCAATATCAAGAAAAGCAACAAGGGCAATTTCTTTATCATTAATGCACTTTTCCAAAAGAAAGGAAAGTTCATACAATGCAGTATTAGTAGATCTTCCAGGTTGATAGGCATGCTGTGAGAAAGACAGTGGCCTATCAACAATAACAGAATCCCTAAGGTATCTGTCAATAAGCTTCTCCATTCCTTTCAACAAAAAAGAAGAGAGGCTAATAGGCCTAAAGGACTTGGCATCAAAGTAGTTATCCTTCCCAGGCTTAGGAATGAAAACCACCCTAGTATTCCTCCAAGACTGAGGTATATACCCATAAGCAATGCGAGAACGAAAAATTCTGCAAAGAAAAGGAGCAAGAAAATTAAGACCCTTGATAAGAAGCACAGGAATGATGTCATCCATCACCGGCGACTTTAAGGGTTCAAAAGACTTAATAGCCCAGATGACCTTGTCATGGGTAACCACCATTTTAGCAGCTTCCCAACTGTCCTTACTGCAAGTATGTGAAGAGACAGAGCTATGCCTATCACAATCAGTAGTACCAGAGCCGGGAAAATGAACTCGCAGTAGCTCAGCTAGAGTCTCTTCACTCGACTCACTGTATCTACCAATAGGAAGACGAATAGCATTCAAACTAGAACTATAATCTCTAGTCAAAATTTTTGCTACCTTAGCAGTAGCAGAAATACCATTAATACCATCACACACAGAACAACTGCCAAGAACGTCACTTAGCAGTTCTAATGGCCTTATTGTAGGTAGTGAGGGCATCCCGATAGGCTTCCATGCACCAGACTTCCTAGCTCTATTAAAGAGCTTCCTACATTTCTTACGTAAAGAACTAAGCTCAGAAGACCATCAAGGAACACACCTTGGGGAGCTAGTAACCGTAAGCTTACAGCTACTATGATAAGAATTGAGAATGATCTGTTGCAACTGGTCAATAGTCAACTCGATATCATCAGTAGAATTGAACTTTGCAGAAAAGGTGGAAAGGCCTTTTCCGAGAAGCTTTTCAAAAGAACCCCAGTCAGTAGTTCTCGGGTTCCTCCTAGCAACTTTTACATAGTAAAGGCCTTTAACAGAAAAAGTGATCAGTTGATGGTCAGAAGCTGTAACTGCATCAGACACCTTCCAATCAGAGATGTACCCTAAACATAAAGAGTTACACAGAGTCAGGTCAATAACCTCTCTTCTATTAACCATAACAAAAGTAGGTTCATTGCCTCTGTTAAGGATACACAAGTTATAAAATAAAATATGATCCATCAGCACATCTCCCCGCTTGTTGCAATAACTACTTCTCCACAAAGTGTGGTGAGCATTTGCATCACAACCAAAGATGAGCCTAAAGCATGAACGACAATAGCTAAGAATAGACTTAGCCAAGTCAGACAGTGGTTCTATCTCCTCGTAAGGATGATAGGCAGAGACAAAGACAAAATCAATATTTGCAGCTCTGTCATTGAGTTTGACTTTAACCGCAACCATATCCTTATTCAGGAAGTTGACAAGATTAAAGGCATTAAGTTCAGACCTAGCAATAATGCAAGCCCTGGGTGTATCGCAAAAGGTGTCATAAAAAATATTGAAACCTTTAACACTAAGGCCGATGATTTTACCATCAAGGTTCTACCAAGGCTCTTGAATAAGAACAATGTCAAAATCTCCATCAACCAGCCTCTTGGAGAGAAGAGCTGAAGTAGCCTTGCTATGATGGAGATTCAACTGACCAACTCTAATCTCATCCATAACAGAGAAACAGAGAAGCAACAGCCAGGTTGAAATTACCCATCATGGCCTGATTCAGGCGAAGAGTCCTTCTGCAACAGCTCCAAAGCCTTATCAATCCCACACAAAGACTGCGGCGAGCCAGCTAGCAAAGTGCCCTCTGACCCAGAGTCCAATGCAAGATCAGATAAGTCAAGAGCATCACTAAAGGTACTCACCTGAGAAGCCGAAGGGGACGGAGCCACCTCAAAAGCAGATGATACCTGAGAAACAGGAGGCTCAAAGGAAGCCAGGGGCTCAGCAGACTCTGAGGAATCCAAAACAGAAGGATCCACAGAAGTAGATACCACCTCCTTAGGTTCCCGTTTGTTGGGATTGTGTACAATCTTAAAGAATCCACAATCAAGACCAGTGAGAGCAGAGAAACCAGACCTGCGCATCACCTCAACATTCCCAGAATCAACCTCGAGAATCCATCTAGCAGAGTTATATCCTGCAGAACACTGCAAGACACGCCACTCCATAGCTTTCAACTCAGGGTTGTAACGCTGAAGACGTCTCAGAAACATACTAGAGTCAGAGAACTTGTCTCTAGTCCTAAAAGCGACTTTAACAGGCTTGGGCAACTCATCAGCATCCAAGACTCTGAGTACTAAGTCACCCAATATTCTATTGCCAAAGTTGCTCTTGATCCATTCCATCGTAGTTGCATTACTACACTGGAGAATCAGCCCCCCCTTAACCAAGTTATTGGCAAGAATTTCAGGCAGACTGTCTCCAATAGGAATAGAGTCAATCAGCTTCAAAATCTCACGCTGAATACAATCATAATCATCTAAAGACAGCCTGTCAGAAGGGAAATCCCTCTTAACAATGGCTACCCTGGTCGATGACTGAACAGCATGAGCATAAGAGCAAGGTTGGTCATTCTCCCCAGATCGGATGCCCCCCCCCCCCCCCCGAGGTTGGACATCCTTCCCAGACAGAGCACTCGAAGAAGGTTGGACATCCTTCCTTAACTTTTTCTGAAAAGCCTGCACTGTGGGGGATGGCGTTGAACCCAAAGGCCGAGACCTTTTAGTACCAACACCACCACCAGCAGCAGCACAAGAAGCCTGAGACAATTGACTCCTCTTCTTTTTTCTCAAGTTCTTCTTCTGGCTTTTGGTCAGAAACCCAACACTAGATAGTTCATCACACGTGGGCTGCTGGCAAGAGCCAGCCTCTCCACTAGAAGATGGACCCGCATTAATGGTCCCAACCAAACCAGAGCCTTGATCTTTTGGCTTAGTCCAAGCTGAAGCTGTGTCACCAGTTACACCCAAAGGTAAACCAGTTACCACAGCAGCATATGCTCTGGTTACACCAGAAGGTAAACCAGATGCCGGAGACTGTAAAGAATTTTTCGAACAGGACCCTCTACCTAAGTCCTGAACGTGCCCTTTTTTATCCTGCGCGACGGGCGATGCAGTACAAGAAGAATTAGTAGAACTTTCCATGATGTGATTTTCACCTGCAGATCTTATCTGGGCATGTCGGAATGGCCTTCTCGCCATGGGTGACCCTGCCATGAGCATACACTCCACACACAGAGCATTCACTCAGCGTGCAAAGCATACACCCCAGACGTACATCGCCCATTCCACCCAGGAACACCCCCCTGCCACTATGAGGCGACCTGCAGGACTTGGGGGGGGGGGGGCGGAGTTATACGTATATATTAATCATATACAGAACCCAATTTGTGAATTCCTCTCGCTTAGCTGCTTCATTTCAAACCAGCTGATGCACAGTGTTTATGCAGACCTGCCAACTGCTACGAATAATTCGTAGTTGCTACGAATTTGGGCCGTGAACTACGGTGCTACGAAAATCGGCTCAAAATTACGAATTTTTATCTAGCACCAAAACTGCAACATTTCTGACTACGTTTTGCTTTGCGATTTTCAATCTTTTTCCATCCACTCCATAAATATCAATTTTCATTTTAAACTTATTTTATTAGATTCTAGAAAGTATAAAGAAATGGAATCGTTAAATATTTCTCATTCGTGTATTTTTTTGCATCCCCTCTTGTGCCCCACCCTCACCCCCTAACGATCGGCAAACAAACGCCTTGCGACACCTTGGGATTCCTAATCTTTTCCCATCCGCAACATAAATGTCAATGTTCTTTTTGAATTTACTTTATTAGAGGCTAGAACCTATAAAGAAGTAGAATTGTTTAATATTTATCACTGTTCCCCCCCCCCCCCCCCCCCACCAACAATCGATGATCTAATGCTTTGAATGTTTAATATTAATATTTTAACATTTTAAAAATAATCATCCCAATGCTAAGATTATAATTTTTTGCAATAATTATAATTTATATTTAAAATTATACACATAATTAAACACACAACAAAAATATTTATTGATTGGCTAGCATTTTTGCTGAATTTTAATAACTGGTTGAATATAGTGTAAAAAGAGTAATTCTGAATTTAGAATAAAATTATTTTACACCTGATTTCATAAATCGTGTTTGTTTCTTAAACAGTGCAGTCTTTCATTATATATGAACACAAATGCAAATTATTTCAATAAAAATAATAGCTTCAAAAATATTTAATCTGAGGGGGGGATAAAAACATAACATTAACATAATGTGACCGGATTGCTGTGGCAAATAAAAGCCGGATGTCTGGCATCTGGCAGTGCGCATTATCTATGGAAAATTTTTCATCAGGGCTGAAAATAGTACCCCGTGGATTATACGCAAGAAAATACACATAGGATTCTGTGTTGCATGATAAAAATGAACCAACCAACCATCCAATCCATTTTTAAATTGGTGTGCTACTAATTGTCATTTTCAAATGTTGGCAGGTATGGTTTATGTCACTTCGCACACACGATATACAGCTTTTGCTGACTGTTTCTTTAGAATATCCATTTGTGAAACCAGAGCAGGAGTACAGATTTCTCATATAAACATGTAGGGCATCTTTCAGAGGACATTACATATTTTTCCCATTTTTAAAATTGTCTGATCAAATGAAACACAAAGGCAGGGGTGACTGGACCAGAATATTTCTTTAACTTCTTCTGGGGCAGACACTATCATAGTTTCATCTGGAGATTCATTTGTGAAGTAAAATAATTTCTCCAATGTTAGTATCATAGTAAAATCTTTCTACAATGCATGCAAGCAACATGAAAAATTAAAAGTAAATTTTCAAATGTATATTATCCATTTTATAGGACCCTGATTTGAATATTTCCTGTAATTGCTTGTGTTCGGTGCTGCTCTTTAATGAAAAAAGAATTTAAACTATAAAAAAAGAAAAAAAAAAAAAACTCATATTTTTGTAAGCTTTATAAAATATCTCAATTTCTTCAGTTTTTGTAAATTTTAAAAGTATTTACAAACCTTTGAGTCACCTAGTACATATTTACTTACTAGAGGTCTGCATGGACCTGGGCTTACGGCTCGAGCTGAATTTTTCAGTTTGCTCTCGGGCCGGGCCGTGTTGTCTCAAATTTTTTCTACTTCCCTCATTAACAAAAAAGGAAAATGATAAAACATTTCTTCAGTCATTTATTTTACATAATTTTATAGGCTAGTCTGTCACATAAAATTTTACTTTGTTAAAAATTATTTATAACTTGTCTGTCAGTAAGTCTGTTCGTGACCTGACTTTCCACAAATATTTTTAGCATGTCTTGAAATTGATATATTTTATTTAAAGTAATATTAGTTGGTTTCCTATTTAAAATAATATGCATGTCACTACTAATTTTCGTACATGTACAAGCAAAAGAAATGAGATACGTTACTGTCTATGAGGCTTTGTGTCCTATGGTCTGTAGAGTCTAGGTGGTACGAAGGATGTAAAAATCCTTCTGCTTTAACTTTTTCTCTATTTTCCAGTGCACTGGATGAAATTAGTATCTTTTCTATTGCAAACTGTTAAATTAGCATTAAAATTTTGTTTACCTGATCATCACATAAAAGGATTCGGATACATTACGGTATATAAGTGAAAATGGTTAGTGCATTTTTAGTATAGTCCATTCAAGTTAAAGTGATACCAGAAGTAAACAAACAGGTTACCAAGGTATTCCATTTGTGTGCCTTTCCTGCTGAAATAGCGACTTTTGTTATTCATAAAAAAATATGTTAAGATGTGCCCTTACCCAACCCACCCTCCAAACAATAAAGAGCTCGTTAAAAGATAAAACTATCCCACCACCACTTCTTTTTGTGTTTTTGCGTTTATGACAAAAACGTGTACCTTACAAAACATACAAGAATGAAAGATCCATTAAAGTAAAAGAAAATCCTTAAAGTAACAAAAGAAGAGGTAGGAAAATTTTGACAAAAGAAGGGGAGAAATGAGTGACCTTGGCTAGCGCCAACAGTAACAGTATCCATGTCGCTAAACAACATGTGGTTTTGTTTACTTTCGGTATCAGATTAAGTTGAATAGACTATAGTATTAACCATTTTAATGCCTTCTTATCTTGTTTGATGAATGTTAATATTTTCGATTTGACTTTCTGTCAGTATTTGTGCCTTCTGTACGTCTGTAATATATATAATTGTCTTTTAAAAGATCAGCAGTTTTGTTAAGGAACATTCTATTGCTTGGCTATACAAAACATCTGCTAAGAATAGCCTAATATAACCCTAACATATGCCCAGGGTTAACAAATTTATGATTAATTGAATTTATAATCGTCTAAAGACTATTCACAACCTCATGGAAATAATTTTAAAAAATTAATTTTTATGTATTAAAATAGAATGTTTCTTGAGGAAATTTGCTTGTATCTTATGGAGCAAATCTATTCTACCTCAATTTTTGAGTTCTTAATAAAATTTTTCATAAAACAAAAGATTTTCTTCATGCCATGATAGACATTCACTTTATTCCATTCTTATATGTTATATTCTAATATTCTTAATTTATAGCTCTAAATTAATTGAATTTCCCATAAAACAAACTTTTTCTTAACACCATCATATTGTCATTTTTCTTATAGCAGACTTTCGAACTTGGTTTGAACTATGTCGGACAGATAAATGAAAAGCAATATATTTATATAATTTGTCCATATGAAGTTCAACTTTAATAATGCTAAAATTTACTTTAATATTTCTTGTATTCTGTTGAAAGTCTCAAGTGAAAAAAAAAAAAAAAGTTACATGAAATTTGGCAGCTTTGTATAGAAAATATATAATGAACATGGTAAAGCAAACTGTTTATTATGCTGCTACATTATTTTAGGTAGTATTTAATGTTGGATTTGGCAAAAACAGTTCTGTTAGAAAAGTTTTGTTGAATTAAGTATACTTAGCATAGCAACTTATAAATTGCTAGCACACAACTTTAATTATTGCACAATGTAGTCATAGTGCCCAATCAGTTTTTAACCCCCTTCCCCTTTCAATACAATGTAAGTCATGTCAAGACTAGTATTTTAAAATCCTTAAAAAATATTTGAAATAATTCTCTAAAATTTTATAGAATGTAGACAAATACATTCTATTTGGTTTTCAGGCTCAATTTTTAAAAGAGTTTTTGTTTAACTTTAAATGTTGCAAATTTATATTTGTGATTGTTAGGTTTAGTTATAAACTTCCAGTTTTGGTACAATACGACCTCCTTCTTTAAAGATAGCCACGGTTTTATGAGATTTTTCATAATGTCTGTATGCGTACGTGTATAACTCAAAACACTTGGGTCATAAAATATTGTAAATTTGTGTGTATGTTTGCTATGACATCTAGCTGTGCACCTCCATTTTTGATCTTTATATGATTTTCTGTTTTTGAGATATCTAGAAAAATTATATCCATAATAACGAAAAACATATCTTTAGTCATTATCTGACTTTCCTAGATATTTCAACAGAACCTCATGATAGATCCTGTAATAATATTGTTACGAAAACTGTCGATTTTCTTACATGTAGAAAATAGTTCTTGGAGAAACAGGCAGATTCTAATTGATGAATGTACTTTATTTAATGAATACTCTAGAAAGAGTCATTCATATTACAGATCAAGTAAATAGTGTTAAATACACCACAAAGGAATTGTGCTAATTCAGGAACAATGATCAACTGTTCAAAGTACAATCCTTCAGAGATAACTGCTCAGCTCCAAGTCTAAACACAAATAAAACTTTGTTCGCCTGATGAAGGATTGCATCTTCTTTCGACCTGAAACAATTGTTGTGAGTTCTTGCATTTTATAGTGTTTATTCAAAGTTTTGTACTTATTATTCTTAAATGCCAGTTCTGTGGTGCTTTTTTACGATTTTAGATTTAAGCATCTTTTTCTCATTTCAAATCTTTATTAACGAATTTTAACGAAACCAGAAGATATTTTCATTTTCACTTAATGGATTATAAAAAAGAAAATTTCACTCAAACACTATTTTCTTGATATTTACCTGCATTAGAACAGTTTTACAATGTGATCTTGCAATATTCTACCAATGTTACTTTTAGTTTGAGCATTTCTTTCTTTTCTGTCAAATGTAATAACCTCTAATTTTACACCACTATATAATTTGTTGATATGAATGTCTTCTGAGAAGAAACATTTTATATAATCTTCAAGCAATCAATTTTAGGAACTATATTCAAAATAAATCTTTTATTCTACATTCTAACCAAAACAAAATACTAAAAAATGATTACTGAAGATGTGCAATCTATCTTAAAATACATTTGAACTTTTAGTTAATAAAGTTGTTAAATTCAACATAAAAAAAAAAAAAAAAAAAAGTTACCGAGTTTTTTCTTTTTAAACAATATTTTGAACTATAACATTTTAAATTCATAAACAGTTAATATCATGTAAAAAAACTTATAAATTATATATGTGTCAATTGTTCCATTAAAATAGATAAATAAAATAAAACAACATCACAAAATGTTTAGCACTGATTGTGATCCTACTTTGAAATTACTGAAATTAAATGAAGAGGGGAGAGAAATAAAGAGTGCAATAATAAAAATAGAAAAGAAACCTTAAAACATTACTTTGTGTCGTTATTTAAAATTTTCAGCCGGGTACCTGGCCCTCATCAGAGCGGCATCCTCTGTGGAAGACTTGAGCTTGACTGTTGTTCATCTTCTTTCACCATAAGGTGGCGCCATACACAGTCTGGTGCTACTGCGCCGCTGTCGTAGCATGCTTTGCTATTGGTTGTAATTTCAATTGATTCTTGGAACATCATGTAGTAATAATCATCGTAATTTGCAATTTTACTGGATTATCAAATCCAATTTTAATATCTTGTTTATTTAAACAGGGCCGGGTACCCGGCTGAAAAATTTAAACGACGACACACAAAGTAATGTTTTAGGGTTTTTTTTTCTATTTTTATTAATTAAAGTTTAATACTTCATTTTTACTTATATATTTAGAGTGCAATAATATTTATTATGATTGTAATCAATAACAAATAGTGAAATTTTTGCATTAAAAAAAAAAAAAAAAAACTTATGAATTATCAAAGCTATGCCTAAATTTTCATTATACAACAGATTTCTCTAAACTTTTAACAATAACTGAAAAATAACTGGTAAAAAAAAAAAAAAAAAAAAAAATCAGAAAACTTTTCTTACATACAATCACTTCTAATTATTGTTATAATATGTGTTCTTTTCATATTCTTTGGTATGATTTTTCATGTAATTATAATGTGCAACAGCATAGTTAATGGTTAATACACAAATTTTAGGGGGAAAAAAAATATATACAGTGAACTCTTGTTAAGGCGGCCCCGTTTAAGATGGATTTCTCGTTATTACATACAAAAACAGAAACCCTGGCTAAGGCCTATAGAAATTGCATGTAATAAACATCGCTTTATACGTACAATTCATTCGTTAAGATGGACATCCCCCCCCCCTCCTCAAAGCTTACTTTCTTCGAAAAAGAGTCAGTTCCCAAAATCTTTTCAAAGTTTTTTTTTTTTAACATGAAAAGGTGCAATAATAAAAGGGTTAATCTCTTTCACTCTGCGCTATTACACCATGGGAGGTAAACAGTACTGATTGACAGTGACAGTTGAGGTCAACAATGGTTTTGTAAGTTTTGATGACGATGCCAGAATTGTTGAGAAATTGTCTGACCAGGAACTAATTGATGAAGTAATGGAAAATGCGGGAACATTAAGCGATAGGGAAAATGAGAAGGAAATATCTCCACCAAATGTACTAGAAGTCCGTCATATGGAGACAATTAAGACATTTTATCAAATCGACTGAAAATGCTCCAGATAATATTTTTGAACAATTGGCTAAAATTGAAAATGACACTGAAAGAAAATTGTTTACCCTAAAAAAACAAACCAAGATAACTTCTTTTTTTTAAATAGACTAACAAACTATTATGTACCATCACCCTTTTTTCTTTTTTGTACAACGTTAAGTTGTACTATATGAAGAAAAGAAGTTTTGTAAGTAAGTATCGTTTTTCCTGCATTTATAATTTTAGTGAATAAAAGTGTTTGAGAATTTTCATTCGTATTATACTGTGTATGTGTACATAATAGTAATTTTAGAGTTCATATAGAACTTCAGTTTATGAACTCCTGGCCCTTGATTGTCCGTTTTAATGAGAGTTCACTGTATCTGTGTGAAATTTCCTGTCTTTAAAAAGTAAAACAGATGACAGAACCATGAGGTGTTAAAATCTACAAGACATATCTAGGGTATATTAATTTTATAAATTTACTATAGTTGATGAAAATCATGTTTCACCAAACTATAAAAAACTAAACAATTTAAAAGTAAAACTTTATTATAAGTTATTTTCCTGTTTCAAAGAATTTCTGAATCTGTTCAATTTTTCTCGAAATCCAGATACTATAACAATTCTGAAAGTTTTTTTTTTTGCTATAGGCCAAGCTTTTTTTTTTTTTTGTTCTTGTTAGATTTTTAATTCATGAAAACTTACTAAAAAATAGTTTTTTTTTAAAACACACGCACACACACACACACACACACACACACACACACACAAAAAAAAAAAAAAAAAAAGAGGAAAGTTCTATCAATGTTTTCCCCCAATATTCTGCTTTTTGTTTTTCTGTACACTTGCCTTCACACATCATTTTTCTCTAGCCTTTGCCAAAAATTCTACGAAATTGCAGCTGTTTTTACACTGGATGATTTCAATGGACCCTGTCAATTGTATATGTTTTGGTGTAATAATAATAATAAAAATCAAACTTTATTATTATTTTTTCTTTGTTTGATTTGAATAGCACTGTTGATTCTTTTAGTAACTGTTACTTTTTTAACCTCCACAAAGAGGTTATGGCTTCAATTATATGACACAGTAATTAAAGTAAATGTTTGTCTTTTGAAAAGAAATTTTAAACAAAACAAGCATAAAATATTTTTAATGTTCAGTTATAAAATATTTTACAACATGAGATGAATTGTAATAAATCAGCCAATTTGTACATCCTTACCCCCTACACTTTTTATAATAAAGTCATATAAACTGCAAAATACATGGAAAATATTACATCATATACAGAAGAAAAAAAAATAAATGCAATGAAAATTCACAATGATGGATGTAAAATATAAAAACATTTATGACTAAAATTATTGCAGTTTATAATCCTATGGTATACGATCTTCCACATGGATTATGAAGAGATCCAATAACAGGCTTAGTCACCAACCATTCGTACCAAACTTTTCGAGGTGATACACATCTCCAAAAATGCACATCTAATTGATCTTTAGAAGATACATAGATTGGATCCTGAAAAAAATTTAAGTTAGTGTAATACTGCAAAGAAATCAAAGAGTTAAATAAACAATGTACTTAAGATTTAATACTAAGATTAACTGAGTTATGGGTATACATATTTAAACTAAAAGTGTCCACAGTGTTCTGTTGCAAGATCTAATCACAAAAATGGCACCAAATTTTGTAGAACGACGAGAAAAAAAAAAAAAAAAAAAAGACACTGCTAGGCGAATTAAAAGGACTCTAATTATTGTCGTTGGAAGCCAAAGCCAATGTTATTCTGAGGAGAATTTAGCCCCATTAAAACTCATTAACATATATATATTTTTAAATTTTATTTTCACATTCAGAAAATTCAGAACTGTTAAACAGAATATCGCTTTCTAAAAACTGACTTTTTTAATTTTTAATATTTTATATATTAAAGCTGTAAAATGCAAATTTTCACAATGTGAAATTTTGCATTTTTAATCTTAAAAATGAAATAATGAAAACTAAGAAAATCAATTTTTAGAAAGTGATAACCTGTTTAACACTTGTGAATTTTCTGAATGTGAAAACGGACTTTAAAAATATGTATTAGTTAATGAGTTATACTGAGACAAAATTCCCCACAGATTAACACTGACTTTGGCTTTCGGAGGCGATAAGTAGAGAGTTCCTTTAATATATAAGTACTGTTTTTCAAAGTAAGCTTTTGTCACAATTTATAATTAAAAACTGATGAGTGTACTTTTTTTAAGAACTGCTTTTTGCAACAGGATGAAGGGTCTCAAGCCAAACAATCCGAAATAAGCTTCATCAGGGTGGTCTCTATGCACATACACCCCGCGACAAAATGATAGGTACAAAGGGTTTTTTCTTTGATATTTCATAAAATAACATTACCTAAATTGTGCTTATCATTTATTATTATCATAAAATAACACTATTCCTGGACTTAATTTTTGTTTTAAGACTAAAATTTTTCTAATTTAAGACTACACTCTGCCATAAAAAGATAGGAATAAAGGGGGTTTTTTTAATTTTTTCATAAAATGACATTATTTAAATTGTGCTGATCATTTATTATCATATCAAAAACATATTAAACATTTTAATCATATTCAAAATATTCATATTCAAAAAAAAAAAAAAAAAAAAAAAAAAAAATCCCTTTGTTCCTATCTTTTTGTCGCGGTGTGTAGTCAATTTTTCTAAATTAGCCTTAAAACAAAAATTAGTCCAGGAATAGTATTATTTTATGATAATAAATGATAAGCACAATTTAGATAATGCTATTTTATGAAAAATCAAAGAAAAAACTATGTACCTATTTTTTTGTCACGGGGTGTAGGCCAATGGTGTGTATTCCGTTGACACCAAAGACACCATATGGACAGAAGAGGCGGGTTGTGAAACATCAAGATTGGATGCAAAGTGATTGGAGTCAAGTGCTATTTACTGTCAAGTCCCCATTCACTTTAGAGTGCAATATCAGACGTGTTTCAGCATGATAAGAAAGAGATACTCGAAATAACCCTATATTCATTTTAAAAAGATCACATTACAGACGAGGTGGTTTGATTGTATGGGCTGGAATCAGCACAGTCGTACATATGGAACTGTATATCATTCGGAATGGCAATTTCACAGCCCAAACGTATGCAGACGAGATTCTGAGATCTCATATTGTACCTTAAACTGCAGCAATTAGCGATTCCTCTATTATAATGCATGATAATGCAAGATCTTATACAGCTCGTCTTGTGAAGAACTTTCTTGAAGCTGAAACAGCACAGCGTATGGAGTGGCCAGCATGTTTTCCTGCACTAAATCAGATTGAGAATGTTTAGGACACACTTGGACGAAGAGTTGTTGCAAGACCAAGGTATTCTTTTACTACTCAAGACTTGGAGATTGCACTTCAAGAAAGGAGCAACATTCACCAAAGTTTTATCTATAACCTCATTGCATCCATGCCAAACAGATATGCGGCAGTCTTAGCAGTTTTGGGGGACCACACACCAGATTAAACATCCTGTATCATTTCCAAAAATTAAGTTTTGTCATTCACATGTAACCAAATTGTTGCTCTGAAACATTATTTCATGTTTTTTTCTACCATTCCAAAGAATTAAAGTTCCTGTACAATTGTTTATTTTTTTTTTTTTTCTCTCTCTATTGCATTTTGTTACACGTGTATTCTCCATTTTATGCCCATGGCTTTCATGCAACGGTTTCTTTACTTTTTTTTGTTTGCCTTCCTAATTTTTTTGAGCAGTGTATTTTGGACTCAGTTAAAGAAGCTACAACATCTTGACAGGGAAAATATTTATCAAAAAACATTCAATATAGAATTTGTAGATATATAGAAAATTGCTCAATGATAATTTAGTAATAACTGCCAATCTTTATTTATTTAACTTAAATATTGTCAAAAGGCAAAAGTATGAGATCTAGCATTTTTCTCCCCTGTAACAATTAATGTGTACAACTGAAATCTGTTTACACATGGATGTACAGATAAAACTAACATACATTATTGTAATTTGAAAATAAATAAATAAAAAGTAATAAAAATAAATTAAGACCATAACTAGATAACATTGGTAACTTTCAAATACATTTTTTATTTGGTTAACATGTTGTTCTTTGCTTCTTTTATAAATAAATTTCATTTATCCAAACTTTTAAATAGATATATAAATCATCTTAAAAAATTTTGTAATTATTAAAAGCATAAATTACAAAATTTTTTGTAATTATTAATGCACATGATCCGCTCACAGATAATTGAGTTTACTGTATATCTAAACAACTGAGAAATTTTTATTCATGTAATGCTTATAGAAAATACTGACAACTTTTAATAGAAATAAAAATGTATTTCTAATTTAATACACAAAATAATTACACTAAAGGATTCATTCTTCCTTCATATAAACTAAGATGCAAAGCAGCTGCATTACAAAACAAACAAAATGTGAAACAAAAGTTCAATATTGCATAAATATGTCTCCCCCCACCTCTAGTTCTTTCAATCCTTTTCATTCTTTTAGGTAAAGTTTTGAAAAATCAATATGTATGTTCAAACTTTTTTGATACAGTTATAAATACATTTTTGATAGAGCTACAGCATATAATACAGCTATAGCTATAAAAGAATTAACCCTCTAAGTGCTTGAACTGAATTTTTGTAACTCACATAGACACCTTTGAAACGGTTTGAGATTGATTTGCGTAAAAGCAAGAAATCTCTCTCCAAATCATGCGAGACAGAAAATTATATATTAAAATCATGAAGCTAAAGTAGTCAATAAGATTATTTTTTTAGACAGTAAAATTATATTTTAAGTAAAAATGTCATTTGAGGCTACACACTGAGCTGAGAGGGTTAATAAAAGAATTTAAATCAAAAGAAATTTATAAAAAAAAAAAATTGACACTTCTATTTATCATATTGTAAAATGACTCACAAATATCTATACTTCCTTAGATGTTGATTTTTCAAAATCGTTAAATACTATTATTTATTGTTATTTACTTAAAACCCTGCCATGATACACTCTAACACAAATTTGTTGTTAACTGTTTGCTTTACAAAAATTTGTGTAAAAATGTAAAATAACTAATATTATATGTGAAATTTAATCCATAGCTTAATTGAATAAATATTTGATCATTTAAATAATTAAAATTTCTTTAAAAATGTTATATTTCTTTTAAATCTACAACTAAAATTTATACTGGGACACTCAGAATATAAAGAAATACATATGCATAATTATAATAATTATGGCTCAAATATTCTATATGTATGTGCTCAATTACATACCTGCCAACACTGAAGAATCAAAATAATGGAGATTTTACAAGCGGCATTTTCAGGCATAAAAAATATGTGTTTTCGACATATGACAGTATTTTAATAGTTTAATCCATAGCTTAAATTATTGAAAAGTCATGAGAAACTTAAATTTAATTATTAAATAAAAATTAAGTAATTATTAATTAAAAATAGTGATTATATAGAGATTCATGAGAATTTTTTTTCAGCAAAAGCAAAATCTTGCTTAAAAAATGAAGGTTTTTTGAAGCTTTGAATAAATTATAGGTATAATTTTTAAAACCTTCAGAATAACAGAGAGTGGAAGACAGTCCCAAAATAACGCGGTCTGCGTTGAAATAACGGAGAGCTGGCAGGTATGTCAATATGAAAAGATAAATGCAAAATAATATTTGCATACAAAATAAGTACACTATTTACCTTTATAGGGAAAAATATAGGAAACCAACTAAATAATCCTGGAGAATGAGATGTTGGATGAATACCTAGAAAAGAAATTTGTTTAGTAAATAGGTAACAAAATTTGAACAATTTAAAAGCAACAGTTTTTATGCAGCATTCTTACTCAATGAGACATCCTTGTACAAAACTGTGTCAAAGTATCCAGCAAATCCATGGATGGTACAGTTATAAGGAATAGAAAAAGTCAGCTTCTCATACCTTGAATTATCTTGTACTTCTACTAAATGAAAAATATATTTATATGCATAATTAGAAATATCTTTGATAACACTTATGCTTTGATAAAAATACTAATGACAAGACAATTTTAAATCTTAAAAATCGAATATATTATTACCTCTGTTAGGATGGACAAATGTAAATAGAGGTTTCGGACTAGATAATAATGTGTGATTGTGCAGATGGACAACGTAAGGCATCTCAAAGAAAGTCTGTAAAGACAAATAAAAATAAGATAAACAGAAATTATAAAAATTACAATATATTAATTTAGAAAGTCTTTATTTATCAACCTTAATTAATTTTAGAAAACTTGGAGTGGAAGGATGATTTTTATACGAACTATGCTCTACCACTGAGCTACCCTGGGTGATAACCAGCTAGGCATTTTTCACATAATATTCATTGGCAAGGTCACCGAGTCTGCAAACGCAGCTATATCAAGTGACATAATTAATCGTGGTACAACTCCAATAGACCACAAAATTTTAATTTAGAAAGTCTTTATTGACCTTGCCAATGAATATTATGTGAAAAATGCCTAGCTGGTTATCACACAGGGTAGCTCAGTGGTAGAGCATCCGCGAGTAAAGCGGAAGGCCCGGGTTCGATTTCGACTCTGGTATTTTTCACATAGTTGGTATAAAAACCATCCTTCCACTCCAAGTTTTCTAAAATCTAAAATTACAATATATTAGTTTTTAGAGTAATTAAATTATATTTATGTAAAAGCCTGTCGGCTTTAACTGAATGATCTTACAAACATACACATGGGGGAGGAAATGCTCAATTTACTCGCTACTGGCAAGTAATTTTTCAGACATGGCGAGTGAATTTTTCAGTCAGTTTTGTTGCCAATATGCAATATGTAGTAAAACAGCTGTCTGGTCTTAATACTACATTGCGACTATATTTTTTTAAAAATGTTAATTATATTAGCTTCCTCATTAAGTTTCATTACTATACAGGATTGCTACACAAATCAGGAGAAAAAATTCCCTGAGTTTTCCCTGTCCCTTTTAGAAGTAAAATAGATGACACACATTCATGCAGCATTAGAATCTAACATGTTTACAGGTTAATTGAACATATTTAGGGTATATTAATTTTATTAATTTACTATAGTTGGGGGAAAAAACATAATTGATTCATTTTAAGCACTAAAATTTTTAAAAATATTTGATTATGAAAAAATTTTCCAATGTTTTTCCAAAAAATTTCAGAATTCCCTGAATTTTCCCTGTTTTTGTAATAAAATTTTCAAATTCTCTGAGTTTTCCCTGTTTTTAATAGATTTTCAAATTCCCTGAGTTTTCCCTGTGTCCAGATGCTGTAGCAACCCTGCTATGAAAAATTGTCATACTACATAAAAAAAAAAAAAAAAAAAAAAAACTCAGTTTATTATTTATTTAATGATGTAAATAAATTAAATCGTTTTTTAAAAAAGGATTAAACTTAATGTTTTACATATTAAATTACCTTACAAATATCCTTTATAGGACTTAGCCTATAAAGGATAGCCTCCTTTCTAAGTCCTATAAAGGATATTTGTAAGGTAATTTAATATGTAAAACATGATGTAAATAAAGCTTTAAACCTTCTGCAACACAACTTATCAAATTTTGTAAAACTTTGATATGAATAATTTTTAAACTAATATGGATTTAATTTTTGTCAAAAGTGTAAATTTTAAAGAAATAAAAAATTAAAGAATTTTAGAAAAGAAAGTTAAACGAAAACTAGCATAAAGGGTACATTACACATAGATTAAAAAAATACATATGTGTACATCCAGATGTTATACTAAAAACGAGGTTTTTCTTCCTTATATACATCCCTCCCCCACTTTTTTTTTAAATTATATGAAAAAAATTTACATATAAATATGAAAATTGGATTAGATTTTTGTTAAATCTTTCGTTAAAGAAAATTTCAATTAATATCAGTTTTAAAAATATTACTTATATTAAAGTTATATAAAATAATTAAATTAATGAAATTGATAACAAACATACCATGTAAATACCATTTTCATTTGTTTAAAAATAATGTGGGAAAAAAAGAAAGAAACAGAGTGTTTCTTTTTAATTTTGCACACGAGTGTAGCTATTAAATGGGTAAAATACACACTAAACACTTATGAGAAAGCTTGTGTATCGCAGGATGTTCGGTCATTGATAGCTAGTTGGAGATGGAATGGAAAGAGAAGGAGGAGGCATAACAAAAATCACATGACAAAGTGATATAAACATTTTACATCTTTATAGGTCCTAATATCTAATAAAGCAATTTTCAAATGAATGTTGACATTTATGTTGCAAGTGGAGAAAGATTGGAAATCACAAGGTTTCTGCAGGGAGTTTCACCGTCGATCATTAGTGGAAGAGAAAAGGGACATGAAGGTCACAAAAAATGAAGACAGCGAAAAATATTCAACAATTACATTTCTTTATAGGAAAGTAAGTTTAAAAAGAGTATTAACATTTATGCTGTGGATGAAGGAAAATCGTAAAATTTTTTTAAAAGCAGGAGATAAAAATCGGCAGGCCTTTGCATCTTTGTAATAGACAAATAAAATATGAATGGTTAACTAAAGCAATTTTAAAATTAGAAAAAAAGGAAAAATTAAACTTACTAAAGGATGCTTATCTTTTTCTCTCATTTGAGCAATTTCACTGTATAACTTGGGCGCACTTACAGGAACTACATAATTGGTATAACTACATGGAATACTAATGCCATCATCTATAAAAACAAACAAACAAACAAAAAAAAAATACTTTTACACTTTCTTAAAATACACATAAAATATTTGACATCATATAACATTCTTCCATACCCAGGAAAATTTATTACACACTGGCAGCATCAAAGTGACAACTCACAAAGTTGTGAAAAAAAAAAAAAAAAAAAAAAAAAAAAAATGCTGCACACCTATTTAATATTACATGAATTACATATTTTTACTTTTATCACCTGATGAAGTATCATTTTTACCCAAAAACAATTAGTTTTTTTTTTTTTTTTTTTTTTTTTCTTTTAAATTAAAATGGTATCTGCTTACAAAGTTTTTTTTATTTATTACCTTTTAAAACTTTCAATGCATTTTTAAACTTCTAGGTCCTATCAATTACACAATTATTTAATAAACATATTATATACAAACATTAATAATTTTTTTCAAACTGTTGTGATATCTTTAAAGTTCTAAAAAATCTATACAACTTCAATTCATTGCATTTTTTATTTGGAAAATGTAAAAATTTAAATCTGTGACAAAGACTACTACACTGTTTGTGTCTCTGTAAGAATCCCTGGCTATGGCAAATTATAACAAGATCTTAAGTGCCTGTGGTGTTCTCTCCCCTTGATAAACACTGCCCAATTGTTCCCATCCCATGAATAATCTGACTATGCAAACACTAGGCTCACTTGTTATTTTACTTACTATTTGAAATAAAAGTATTATTAGTAAAAATAGTAAACACAAGCAAATGTATATTTTATTTAATTGTAAACCCCTTTATATATATTAAATGTTTATTTATAACCTATAAACTGCTCTTTAATCATGTCATTTTCCACAAATTTTTAAGGGGAAAAAAAAAAAAATCTGCTTTGCATATAGCCAGATGCAATCACAGGCAACATAGTAGTAGTAAAATACCCTCCCCCCCTTTTTTTTAAAGTATATTTCTTCTTTAAGTTTCCTTTTCAGGGAATGAAAACTATCAAGGATATCCTCAAACATCATGTTAATATTTGGGGGGGAAATTGTCCCTTTATTATTCATTACATTACCTATTCTTAAATTTCATTTTACAGTTTCTTTTTCTTTTTATTTTAACCAGTTTTTGAAATACAAGGACTGATTTAGTTGTAATGAAATCTTATTGTGAAACAGAATTTATAAATATGTAATGAATAATGATGGCGCAAATGTCCAATAGGTTAACATGAGTTTTGGATGACTTTGATATTTCTCTGATAAGGAGACTTAAGAATGTAATTAAACATTCATCAACAAGTTAATTTCTATATTTAGTTTATTGAAATTTTATTTTTCAGACTGAGTGAAAATAATGCCTGGACCGGGAGTTGAACCCCGGATCTTTGACTTACAAGGTCAAGGCTCTACCAATTGAGCTATCCAGGCCGACAACCGGTCAGCATTACTCACTTAGACAACCTTTTTGGCAGAAATATTTTAATAAAAATTATATTTAGTTTAATTAGCTTTTGGATCATGATTTAGATTTGACACTTTGGCAACACAGAAAAGAAAAAAAGTATGAGCCTTATAAATGTTCACAAAGCACTATACCTTCCTTAGAAAATTATTTTTAATATTAAGGTACATGAAAAAAAAAAAAAAAAAAAAATCTTTATACCTAAAATTATATATTACATTACAAATAAGTTTAATTTCTATGAAAAAATCAAAATTAAAAGCAATTTTTAAAATAAATTTTCAAAGAAACTTTGTCCCCCCCCCCCTTTAAACAAGATTCATTATTGTCTTAATGTGAAGTTTAAGCATGTTACCTTTCAAAAACTTTTGTGCACCATCTAAGCACTCAGGAGAAAGTTCATTATCACCAAAAGAGCCTAGTAATTCAGAAACAAGAATATCTGCTTTTTCTGGAGCATTCCAATCTCTCATGTCAGAAGAAACGACAGTTACTTGATCTCCCCACATTTCATACTGCTGGGCATGTAATCTAAAAGTGTATCTTCAGGTTACATATAATAAAAACTTACACAGGTTGCAGCAATTGAATAGTTAATGAAATGTTAATGTAACAATTTTAATTTCTCAATCAAAGTTTTATTATAATGAAAACAACCATATTTATAATGAAATATATAAAGGTTTTAAGATAGTACAGCAACATGGATACAACTATCACCAAATTATCAGTAAATGTCACAAAAATCCCAAACATGGACAAGAATTTTATTGCTTAAAATATTTCATGAACCTATTTCTTCTATTAAAAAAATTACTGAATTCAATTTACTTTAATTTAATACTTAATTTTTGGAGAAAAATTAGTTTAGAAATAAAAATCCAAATATTAGAATTAATGAATAAGCAAGTAACACTAAATTTTGTTGTTTGTTTGCCCACTGTTGATAACTCAATAGTTGAATTATTTCCTCTCACATAAGTTATCTCTCTCGCTGCTTCTCTCTGTTTTGTAGTAATACGACAAACGCAAAACTAGCATATTGTAGTCATTGCAAAACTTTCTTCTATATCATTTTATGTAAAAGCATCACTTGCTGTTTATAACATGCACAAATGTTTAATCACAGTTTCTTACAAGATTTTGTATATGCAGATTGGTGCAATTTTAATCAACAGATGATTAGATGTAGTTATAAAAAAAAAAAAAAAAAAAAAAAATCTCTGAAAAGTTTTGTAGAAAGTCTCAAATGGCTAGAAATAGCAGCATCACCTGTCTGACAATACAGACTCAAATTAAGCCAGCATTTGTTTTCAGTAATAAGTTTTCTCATACATCAAATCTGGTACATTTATATGCCAGAGAAATTAAGATTTAGCCTTCCTATTCAAGGAGTAAACTGCAACAATGCCACATTACTTGTTGGTTGATATATGCACTAAAACTTAATCCCTCTCATATAGCAGGTTTTCTGCAATTATATGCATTAGAAACTCATATATAACTTTTCCCATTCACAGGGAAAATAACAGCACCACCTGTCGCCCGATATACATTCAAATCGAATCAGTATGTTTCATAATGGTCCTATGACAGACCAAGTTTTGTAAGATTCTACACAATAGAATGAGATAGCCTTCCTGTAAATAGAAGAAATCACAGAATGGTAACACCACCTGTTGAGCAATTTGCACCAATGTGCTCAGAAAGATTAACAGTTCTAATCCCCTCCCTCCTCTTTCCTTTATTTTCAGATTAAATATCTGTACAGTTAGATTTGGGTGAATTGAGGTACCTAACACAATAACATTTTGCTTTATTTTGCAAACATAATTACTTTTATGCATTTAATTTATTTATCAGAAAACGAGTGTGGTCTAACCCCCTTAGAAAATAGAAGAAAATTGGCCACCATCAAGTTCACAAACAAAATCAGAAGCCTAACAGATCTTCATATTTCTAGCAAAACTTTCAAGGCATGGAATGGAAAAAATCCTACAATTCAATAATGAAATTAGGAGGGAAATTGACTTATGTCATGAAGATATTGATATTGTTAAAGAATCTCTTTCTATCAGCCCCTTCCCACAAGTAGTCGTAAATCTAAACCTATTGCAACCTTGCCATAAAAAAGAGCCAGCCACAATAATCAAGGAGAAGGGCATCCACACCATCAATGAACTCTTGAACTTGGCCCAAAATCTGGCTATTGCATTTACAGATGGTTCCTCCGACTCTGACCTCGCCTCTTTTTCACTCATGCAAATGGCGATTTAGAACATCACAAATTATCTATTGGTAAAATTGCCTCAAATTACACCTGCGAGTTTGCAGCCATCAAAAAAGCTCTAGAAATTTACCACTCCAAGGCAATCCAGAATTCTAGTGGCTTCATTATTCCCTGACTCTAAATCTGCACTCCAGGTTATCCTACGGAGCAACTCTCAACTTACCCAGGATATCATTGTGCTCATGAACAAAACTACTGCAGCCCAGAAGACATGCATACTGCAATGGATACCAGTACATGTCGATATTTACAGAAATAAGCAGGCCGACAGCCTTGCCAAGGAAGCAAGAAATAGTTCTCAAGTTTCCAACAGCTTAGCTCTCTCCAATGCTGACGCAATAGCCAGCCGTAGACTTTCCTCCCAGCCAATCAAGAGAAATTCTATTCCTGCCATAAATTGTAACTGTGCCATTTCGTCTACTATTGCCAGACTGAGGACAAAGCACTTCAGGGGAATGAAAATTTCCCCTGATGGTCAACAAGGTTATATCTACTGCCCTCACTGTACTGACATTCAACTTTCTCCTGACCACCTTTTCGACTGTCCTGCTATATTGGCCAAGCTCCCTCGCATCAACTCCTCTGTACTTCAAGGGTCGTTGATGTCGCTACGGCTGTTCTGGATACCTTCGGTCCTATTTGACTCCTCTACACCAACTTCTTGGACAAGACAACAACATCATCAACACCTTTATTACACTTATTGAAGATTTTTTTTTTTGACAGCTGTTATCACTAATTTGGGAAAAAAAAAAATGAATTTACCCAGCACATATGTCTTAAACTTATTCAGTGTTTTCAGCAAAACTTGTCTGATAATTTCCCTGACCAAATCTTAAAAAAAAAAAAATAAATAAATAAAAATAAAAAAAAATTCCCTGACAAAATGCCATACATAATATTGATATAATTAAATTTAAAATTAGTATATTTTAATAGTTTTAGATTGATTTAAAAAAAAAAATTATAGCAAGTAATATATATATATAAATGCATTTAATTACTTACCAATACTTTTTCTTTCCAACAGAAGCAAAAATAAATGTATTATAATTTTATATAGAATAAAGAGAAGAGAAAACAGCTTAAATTTTTTAAAAAACTAGACTTATTATTATTATTTTTAAACAAATAATTTAAAAGATTTAAATACTAAGCTTTGTGATCATCCCCAACTTCTAAAGAAATTTTATTTTCAATTGCTTCTTCTAATTCAGTAGTTTTTCTTTTTCTTAATTCATTATTTCCCCCCCTCTTACCATTCCTTTTTCCTTTGCTTCTCTTCCTTCTATTTTATGCTTATTTTCAACATCCTGCTCATATATTTTATGGCTACTTTGGACATAATAAGAAGTTGTGGCTTTTTATCTATTGTCTCAACACTCCTGCTTCTGAAATAGCATAGCCATGCTTTTAATTTACCAGTGTGGTTTAATGCAAAATTTCACATCAATATGGAGTTGTTGGTTGAGAAACCATTTTCAACAAAGGAATTTCCTTGCAGAAAAATTAAGCACATCTTATGAACCTCTTGCACTGCAATCAAAAGTTGGTAACATTGTTTTCATCTACTTTGGCTTACGCAAGACATTTTTTGGTAGCAAAGCCAAAATCAATTCTTTTTGTAGTGAAGAAAGTTTTCTAACATAAGTTAATTTTTAAGTAGTTATTATTTTACAGCATGTGCAACTTTCTGATTAAATCATGCAAGGGTCATATAAAAAAGGTTCAATGGCTTTGAGCTCTGAAACTTTTAATTATCTAAATTATTTTCCTTGGGGCTTTTTCCTGACCATTTTGTAATTCTCTAAACCCTTGATGATTTTCTAGTTGCTGGGAATCTTGTACTAGTAGATCATTGGAAATCATTTTTTACTTAAAAAAAAAAAAATAAATAAAAAAAAATAAATAAATAATAATAATTTTACATTTTTGATTCTTGATTATCCAAGTTAATGTGGATCAAGACTTACTTGGATAACCGAAAAACCCTGTTAAAGCAGAAATTGTAAATGAAATAAATTGTGTAGGTTTAAATGTATATTTTAAAAAATACAAACATACAGATACACAACATTAATTCATATTGTTACGATGATTAAAGAGTTATTACTCTAAAATGTTCTTACTTGTTTTTCATTTTATGTTACTTAGGTGCTTTTTTGTAATGTTTCACAATTTTTTTTAAGTATAACATGATTGTTGGTGGTCTCTTCTTGTTGTTTTATACATTCAATAATACTTTTAGTAGCTTTTATTTCCCTTTGTGAGATCAAGTTCAGATTTTTTTTTTTTTTTTTTTTTTTTTTTTTTTTAATAGTTTTAAAAATCAAAAATATTAAATAAGAATACTAAAAATATTTATTAGCTTGGTTAAAGTAAAAATTTGGACGATCAAGGTTTTATTGTACGAAAATAAAACACAGTTTGTGTTTAGATTATCTCAAAATGAAAATGCTATTCTGCAGAACATTAATACTGGAAGTAAGAAGAGTTTTTCTTCTTTTTTAAAAAAAGCATATGTAAATTGTTTTACTTTAGACTACCATTTTATAATTTTAGTCCCTAAATCATAACCTTTGAGGTTTTTTTGGACCAAAAATTTTTCTTTACTGGCTTGCTTGAATCTCAAATATAAACATATAAAGGTATTAATAATACAAAGAATTATTATTTTAAATAAAATATATGAATTGGAGGAGGCGAAAAAGAAGAAGGAAAAAAAAAAAAAAAAAAAAAAAAACTTACGTCACAATCGCATTAGGATTCTTTTCTACAGCATAAACCTTTATTAAACGGTCAGCATTTTTTGCTGCTGAAATAGATGCTCTAACAAGAGGACCTCTTCCAGCACCAACAACCATTACAACACTGTAAAAAATATGTATGACATGACATAACAAAATAACAATAAATAAACTGCTGTGAAATTTTAAATGCTTTTAAAATATTTAATTTTTTTTCTTTATATTATTTTTAATAAGCTTTAATGTACCAAAAATAACCATAGAACAACAACCTCAACCCCTTATAATTGAAGAGCCGAGTCTACAAACATGTTCAGTAACATTATTGGAAAAAAAAGAAAAGGGTAAAAGAACTTATAATGGTTCCTTTTAAATATTAAACATTTACTGGTGTTTCCTAGTCTTCATAGTTATGACACAGAAAATTGTTATGTGCATGGTGTTTAGCAATTACATTACCTCTTTATTGTTGATTTTTCTCAAATGTACTAAATTGTCACATAAAATGGCCATTTACTAAGCTCTTCAGTTTTGCTCACATATGACTGCAAATAAGGATAAATAATATACTTTATAGATAACTGTACTTTTATAAGTTTACACATGTAAAACAAGTTTAAAAAAGAAGGAATCCATATTTGAAAATCAAGTTTCATTTTTTAAAAATGTGACTAATAAGATTAGTATTACACATATTAAGGGCCATAGAGAGACTCCAAATCAAATTCATAAAACAGGCATGAGAGTGCAGAAAATTAAAAAAGAGGAAACATGCATGTTCATAAAATTAATTTCAAATGAAAAATAACACGTGCGGGGAAAATTATACAAATATGTTCATAGAATTTATTCCAAATGAAAAACAATGTGCACAGGGAAAAACTATACAAAAAAAAAAAAAAAACAGCTAGCAATCAACATTTAATCATTGATTGGTGGTGGAAAATGAGAAAGGGGGGGGGGGGGGGTCCATGAGTTAGAAATTATTAAACACAATTCTACTTCTTTATGGGTTCTAGAATATCAAAGTAAGTTTAAAATTAACACTGACATTTTTGTTGTGGATGGATAAATATTCAAAAATAAACGGCTTCCCACAGAATGTTTGATCAGCGATGGTTAGAGATGGGAAAGAAAGGGGGGGAGGGAGCAGTACAAAAAAATTACATAAGTGAGAAATATTGAATAATTCTGTTCTTTTATATGTTATAGAATCTGATAAAGCACGTTGAAAATTAATATTGAGATTTATATTTCAGATGGAGAAAGATTGAGAATTAACGGAAATCACATAAAAGCGGAAAATCGCAGAAGAATCTCATGTCTGATAAAAGATAATCATATAGTAAAATACAGGACTAAATTTTTAAGACCAAAAAGCTGTCATTTGAACATGCATGGAAATCAGAGTCAACCCAAAGGGAGAATCTAGACAAACAATTTGAATCATTCACATGATTTATTTGTACTTACAAAAGAAGCATAACACAAATTATTTGGCAGTAGCTGAGTAAGAACAACTGCTTGATATAAATATTTTCTGTGCTTATGCAAGTGGAAGATTACTTTCACTATCAATTACGCCTTTATTTTAGTTTTGCACTTTTACTATTAAAGTCTTTCAGTGGTAGCTGTGTAAACTGATTGCTTAATAATTATAAATGTTTTTTGTACTAAATTTTTTATGTCAAATATGTACAAGAAAAATATTTTTTTACTTTAGCTTTGAACTAATTCTTTTATTTTAGCTTTGAATTATAAAAGTATGAATAAACTTTATCAATATAAATCAACATTGGCTATCTAAATAATCTTTTTGTTAGGTAATAACTGACGGTAATTTAAATCAGTACAAAAACCCTTAACGGGTTAAAAGTTTGTGACGCAGCTACTTCATCGCTATAAGAATTTGAAGTATGGGTCTTAAAAATAATGATATCAAATTTTAAGTGACGCTTTACTATTAGTTAAAATATACATAGATTTTCTTATTTGATCATTTGCTTTTTTCTTTTATTTATATTTACAATGCAAACATAATATTTTTAACTTCAAGATAAGACAAATATATAAAATATACTCACTGATGATTTTCATTTGCACTTCAATTTCAAAATAACAGTTTCAAAAGGAATGATATAAAAATTCCAGTGACACCTCGGTGTCATTTTAAATGATTTGTCTTTAGATTCCATTAAAATTACCTTTGCTTTGTCTAATAAAGTATATTTACAGATTGAAACAGTGCTTTTAATTTTCAAATATACTGTCAAATAATCACACTTTCACTGAGTTTGCATTATAAATTGAAATTATTTATTTCAATAAATTGATTTGTCTTTTGCGTCACGCTATCCAAAACTGCAAGTGAAATTTGTACAAATGTTTTCTTTGCATCACACTATCTCTTTGCCCAAATTTTCACTTAGTTGGATACTATGATACAAAGTAACATTTACATAAATTTTACTTGCAGTTTTGGATAGCGTGACGCAAAAGACAAATCAATTTATTGAAATAAATAATTTCAATTTATAATGCAAACTCAGTGAAAGTGTGATTATTTGACAGTATATTTGAAAATTAAAAGCACTGTTTCAATCTGTAAATATACTTTATTAGACAAAGCAAAGGTAATTTTAATGGAATCTAAAGACAAATCGTTTAAAATGACACCGAGGTGTCACTGGAATTTTTATATCATTCCTTTTGAAACTGTTATTTTGAAATTGAAGTGCAAATGAAAATCATCAGTGAGTATATTTTATATATTTGTCTTATCTTGAAGTTAAAAATATTATGTTTGCATTGTAAATATAAATAAAAGAAAAAAGCAAATGATCAAATAAGAAAATCTATGTATATTTTAACTAATAGTAAAGCGTCACTTAAAATTTGATATCATTATTTTTAAGACCCATACTTCAAATTCTTATAGCGATGAAGTAGCTGCGTCACAAACTTTTAACCCGTTAAGGGTTTTTGTACTGATATCATTACTTTTTAGAGGTTATTGATCAAAAAATTAAAACAAGTCCTTCCGGCTCATAGGAAGGTTAGGTTGATTTATCTTTTCTTATGAAGTCGCCACCATTTTTTTCAAAATGGCAGCTACATTTTATTAATCAATTTCGTGGATTTATTGAGGGCTATGTATATATGGAGTTTTAAGCAAATTGGTTCAAAAGTTATTGTGATAATTTTCAAGTGGTCACCATTTAGAAACAAAAGGACAGAGTGACTGAAATGCCCAGTGAACTTATCAAAGATACTTGAATGATATGTCAACTGTGCAAATATGATTCGAACTGATTCAGTATTAGAAAAGTTATTGTAATAAAAAAAAATTTAAGTGGCCGCCACTTGGAAACAAAATGGTGGAGCAAGTTGCCTAGCAAACTTATCCAAGATATTTGAATTGTAAGTTCACTTCCCAACTTTGATTTGAACCAGTTTAGTATTCTAAAAGTTATTGTGGTGGCACATTTTCATATACCAGCCTGATTTCAAGTGGCTGCAACTTGGAAACAATGTTGAAACAAAATTCATCCAAGATATCTGTGTGATAAGTTCAATGTCCAACTTGAACTGATTCAGTATTTCAAAAGTTATTCTGATGATAAATTTACAAGTGGTATCCTGATTTGAAATGGCCGTACTTAAGATATTGGTCATTTTGTTAAAAATGACAGATAAAATTCATTAATAAATACTTGATTGAGACTTTTATGTGGTCAATGTAAACATCAAAATTCAAGCAAATTATAGTCTTAACTAAGCTTTTTCAATGTAGATTTGAAATTTTCATGTAGCTGCCACTTGAAAACAAACAGCAGAGCAACTTAGTTAACAAACTCAAAGATATTTGTAAGATAAGTTAGCTGTATAACTTTGGTTCAATTCAATTTTGAGTATTATGTCGAGAGTTATCGTAATCACAAAATTTCCATTATATATACAAAAAAATCCAATTTATACATTTTTTAAATTTATACGTGCTTTTAGTGAAGTCCTGATTCATTCCTATTCATAAAAATATCTTTGTTTATAAGTTACACAATATTAGTTATGTCTTTTCACTTTTCTAATACTTACAAAATTTCTTGACCGGTCATTCTTATAACCATTCTAAATATAAATTTTGATGAGTATGTGAACTTTGATATCAATATCATGACTTCGGAGCTATTCACAATCTATTAACTAATTAAAAACAAATTGTTTAATGCTAATTTAAGTGATAATGATGTGGGATGTGAAGAAGTTATTCTTAAGAGAGGACAATACCTAATCTTGGCAACAGCTATGGCCTATGTTATGGGAAGATTTATTTTCATAATTACTCAGTACCAAATGTATTTTTTAAATTCCGTTTCCACTTTCAGAAAATTCACAACCATTAAATTGGTACTCATTTTCGAAGATATTGGTTTTTTAAAAAATGTATATATTTTTTTAGTTCAAAAATGCGAATTTTCACACAAATTGCTTTTTTTAACCACAAAATGAAATACTAAAAATTTAAAAAATCAATTTTTGGAAAATGGGTACTAATTTAACGATTTTGAATTTTCTGAATATGAAAATAGTTTTTAAAAAATGTGCTTGCTAACGATAATCTGTTTTAAAATTTATTTTCAATTTCATTTTGAGCACTGAAAGAGTGCTTGACAGAAGTGCAGTACCTGGAATAAACTAAATTTAATAAATAATATCAGGGTTGGCAGGTTTTTGACGGTTTAAACTGCCACGTCAAAAACCTTAAATTTGACACTTTTTGGTATATTTTAACAATGAAGTAGTCATATTTAGGGAAATAAAAAACTAATAAAAAAGTGCTTAGTTTATATGCCTCCCATGGATAAAAATAATTCTTAGAAGTGCATTATCTGTTTCTTATCAGTGCTAATGATTTCTATTTAAGTATAAAAAACAGATATTTATTATCTTTACAAAACACAAAAATTCAAATATAGGAATTTGTATATTCTAAGGTGAACCACTTATTGCCTTTTAAGTTATAAAAATTTTATAAAGTCTTATTAATAATAAAAAAAAAAAAAGTTCTATTAAATTATATACTGATTGATAATTAAAAGATACCGTAAGTATTTTACCTCAATGAATGAAATTACTGTGCTATTAAATAATGCATTATGTTCTTTCATTTTGGGTTATAGTCAATAGCATGTTTTAATGTTGTACGATTAAAACTTAGAGGTATTGCATGACTTGTTGAACTAAATTTTAATATGAATTACATAATGCAATTCTATTTTTAATTAAAGAGATGATGGACAGTATATATCTCTTTTAAATTACTGCCATAAAGGTATGAAAATTTGCATTTATATGCACTGAAATTTAATATTATATTAAAATTTCAAGTGGAGTCACTCCAGTTTTTTTTTCTTTTAATATTGCTAAAAATTTCATTGAAATTTCAGCATTTAACATAATTTAAAAAATAATTATAAGATAGAAAAAAAACTTTTTTATATGTAGTGATGTGGGTTGGAAAATTTTCTTTTTTGGAAAATTTTCTACCATGTTTTTCCGGAAAATTTTCCAACCAAAAAAACAATTTTTTTAGTAAATCTTTTGCATGATATATTTAAATTTTCTTTTATTAGTCATAGTAATGCTATATACAGTGTGAAAAACAAAAGTTTCTGATTAAAGTCATCATTTTGAAAGTTACCAGATATATGTTTTGAGCAACTTGAATGAGAAATAGGTTATTTATTATAATACAAGAGATCTATGGTTGCTAATCAGAATTTTAAATGTCCATTCAATAAGTTTGTAAGAACATAATTATAAAGCATTTGGCAACATAACAAAAAAAGAATATATTGATAAATTAATGCACTACTATACTGCTGAGCATGTGTATCTATTTTTCAAAATATTCATTTGGTAAATGATGATACGACGATGTTTTTCAAACTCAGGCAGCAATTCTCTTAATTCACCTTATTTATGGTCTCTGATTCTGAGAGTGACTCAGAAAGTTACGACATTGTCATAATCTTCGTTAAAAATTCAACAATAATATAATAATAATAAAAAAAAAAATTGCTTTAATTACAAAATTGGCATTGTTGAAATTTTTAGAGAAAAATCTTATATAATAAAAACATATTTTTTAAAATAACTTTTTAAAACTAATTTCTAATGTGGAAAAAAAAAAAAAATGTTTTTTTATGCAAGCAACAGGAAATACAATTAATTGCCTAAATATAAACAGCAATATTTTGATTAAAATTTAAGGAAATCAAATAGATAAAATCAATCACATCATATCTTGTAATTGGAGGTTTAGTTGAAATAACTCAATATTTCTTTATTTGCTTAAAATATCCAAAATTAAATTGTACTTGAAAAATCTCATAAAGGTGTTACATTTAAAGTTAAATAAAAACAACAATAATAATAATAATAATAATAAAATCTCAAACTTCCAGATTAATTTTTTTGAATAGAGGATTACATCCATTATCCAATACCACCAACTATTAAAAAATATGATTTTGTGTTCGCAAACTGTGCTTAAAAATAGAAGAAATCGAAAAAAGTAAAAATCAAAAGAATTTTGATGAAATGAACCCTTCCATGGTCTGAGCCATACCTTATTAATTACCTTGTACAGTCGGCAGCAAAATTATTGATGCGCTAGCAATAATTTCTATTTAAAAGATGTACACCTAATACAATTTTGTTAAGTAAATATTTATCGAGTCATGATCTTAGTCTTATACTGTTTATAAAAAAATTAAGTTCATGATAAAAATTAGCGATCAAACTGAAGAAAAAGAAAAATATGAATGTGTGTTTCAATAATTTTGCTGCTACTAGCAGCCAAACCTCACATTATTCTAAAAAGAAATTCGTCATGATAATTACCTTTTTTTTTTTTTTTTTTAAATTCTGTTTAGTTTTAGAATATTCACAATTAGTGCTGCACCGAGTAGCACTTTGGCCGAGTACCGAGTACTCGGCCTTTTACTACTCGACTGAGTACCGAAGAAAGAATAATTGATGTATATATGAAGAATTTTTCACATGTTGAAATTGAAAATAGGCCTTTTGAACGCAAAATTAAGTTAAATGGCAAACAGCATGTTTTCATGAAATTTTCCAGAACTTTTGTAGTGTATAGTATACACAATTAGGTTCATTGTTATATTTGATACATCCAGCTTAGTGGATTATTAAAACCATAATAATTGATAATTTCATTCTTTATTATATAGTCTTTCTCAGATGCGAATCATTCTTAGATAATTCTTAGAGAATATAAGTTCCTATATACTCAGGCATATTTAAGATGTATGAAATGAGAATATTAAAATAAATATTTTATCATTTCAAACATGATAGACTTCATTAATCTTCAAATTCTAGAAGAGTAAAAAAATAGGTGTTTTGGGCCATAATTTGCAAAACAACAAATTTGATTATTAAAATATATTTTTAATAATATTTCAGGGTATTTATATTTTTCATAATTATTTTTTAAATTAAAAATCAATCTTTTCTTACAGTTTTAAAAGCGTCTTACTTTTATTTGCACAAATATGTAACTAATGTTTTATCTACTATTTTAGTATTTATTATATAAGGGTTCTTTCTTCTAAAATATTTTATTTTTGTCTATTTTATAAATACAATTTTATGCATTTATACTTAAAATAATAATAATAATAAATTAATCAAAAATTAAAACTTACTTAAACCAGAACAAACAGTAGAAAAAAGTTTTTAATTATCTGCTGGCAAACTGATTTTTGAAATAAGTCAAATACCATGTAACTAACAATGTAAGATTTTTTTTAAGATGATAAAAACTAGCATTTTGTAAATCATAAATAAAATGTTTATTATGACAAAATAGATTTTTTAAAATCTGATCAAAAGTTAGGAATAAAAAATGATGCCTGAAGGTGATTTCATGCTATTTTAGGAAGCTTACGGTTTCCATTTTCATATAACCAGTGTCCGATTTTATATAATACAAGTCAATGTTTATATAGGTATACAAAGGTGAATAAATAATGTTAAACTATCACTTATTCGGATACAGCCTATCGCTGTTTATCTGGTATTTTAAGAACAAACAAAATGTGAAAAGCAGAAAGGGGGAGGGGGGGGGGGGGGAATTAAATACACTTTTACGATATATATATATACAGTGAAACCCCAATCTATCTTTCACGCATCCATCGTTTTCCGCATTGATTGTTTTATTAATTCCTTTTCTTAAGAATGAAAGTTTATGAGAAATAACATGGAATTTTGAGAAATCATAAGGGTGGTGAAGGAATACACGAGCGCAGCGCTCATATATATGCATTCGTTTGCACGCATTGTGCACGGGTCCACGCTGCCGAAGGCAGTGGGGACCCGATGTGACATTTTTCTTGATTAGAATTTTTTTTTCTCTTTTTTTATCACATGATAAAAATTAATGCAATTTTGAGAATTCATTAATTATAGTGATTCATTTAAAAATAGTGACCAGCGAAGCGGGCGTAGCCTGCTAGTGTATAATAAAATATTTTTAAAAAGCAACATACATGAAGATGCACATTCAATTTGGCAGATATGTGATCAATTTACTGCTTTTGTAAGAGTGACAAATAATTAATACTGATAATAATAAAACAAAAATTCAATATTTGGTAAATTTTATCATGCAGATTTTCACAAAATTTTAAATGCAATATGCAATTTTACAAGAGAGAATTTTTTTTACTTATTTATTTAATAATCTATGAATATTTACAAATATTACACATTCTACTTATAAAACTAAATGTGATGTTATAAAGTATTTTTGGAAAGCTAATAAATTAAGAGGCACACTAAATTTGGCAGATATTTGATCAGTTCAATCTTTCAATGCTTAATATAACAGTGACAAATAATCAATACAGATATTTACAAAACAAAAATAATATTTAATATCTGGAAATTTTTCTCATACAATTTTTCACAAGATTTTCTATGCAATTGCAAAAGTGAGAATAATTTGCTTTTGAAATAGAAAACAGAAAGAGATATCATAACTGAAGAGAGATTTCACTGCTTTTTTGTAACAATTGGCTGCTTTTTTATAACAATTGTATATAATACATATTTTATTCAAAATACTAAATAACAATTTAATCAATGTAATCTTTTGAAAATCAGTGTATATGAAGATGCATGTATTGAACTTTGACAGATCAGTTTATTACTTTTATAACTGTGACGAGTAATAATAAATAAATATTTACAAGCAAAAACTAGAAATGTAGAAACCTTTCTCCCACAATTTTTCACATAGATTTCAATGTAAATTTCATATGAAGGATTTTTCTCTTAATATTATAAATCAACATAAAAAGTTGCATATTATCTTGAATTGATATTTGATGAAGTCATTTTTAATAAAAAAAAAAATTAATGCAGTACACTCCCAGAATGAATATCTGTAAATAAATATATTTTATTTTTTTAAGGCAAATTAAGAGTAGGTAATAAATGCAGTAAAAATATAAAGTTTATATCTGCAAATTAAAATTTACCCCACAAATCCAAATTATAAAATGAAGTATAAAAATATTTAATGCAATATATAGACTTTTATTATAAATTTACAGTTTTATTATAATTGAGAAATATAGATATAACTGACTTTTTTTATGCTTAGAATTTTTTCTTGATTTTTATAGTCATTATTTCTTTTTTGTTCAAACAAAAATATTGTTGCTTAAAAAAAAAAAAAAATTACTTAGGGTAAGGTGGGGTAGTGGGACCCCTTATCGGCATAATTTGACTTTAGCTGAACATAGCACCGGTTGTAATAGGCCTATCAACTTTTTTTTTTTTTTTGGTAGTTTATTCATAGACCTATTATAAGAGTGGACAGAGCATTCTATTATTAAAGGAATATAAGAAAAGGTGCAAAGATGAAACCATGTTACTGTTGAAAAAGGTTACCTTTTTTGGCATTTATCGCATTATTGGCGATTTTTTGTTCTGAACATAAATATTATTATTATTATTAAAAGATACAGCAAGAAAAACTTGCGTAAAATGAAACAGCTGCTGAAATTTATTTTTACCTTGTTATTAACACTCTCCAAAAAGTTCAAAAGCGTTTATAACTTCGTTTTGTCTATACTCGCTTTAACTCTCATAAACAGTGTCCGAAATTAGCAGTCATTAGTTGTCAAATATGACTAAATTATTGCATTTGACGACTATAAAATTATTTCCAGTCGTCAAATTTAACGCCTAGCTTTTTTTTTTTAAAGACTTACTTTTGTTTAACTTTGAAAGGTCCAAGTCCATATCATATTTTCCCCCCTACCGCACAGGGACTATGTCGTTTAGACACCTGGGCATTTCCAGCATATTTCACCCCCGACCCCCTTACAGAGATAAAAAACAAAAAGTTTCCTTTAATCCCTTTTAATCTTATCTTTTTTTAAAACTGCAATTTGCAACGCTCTCGCCACACATGCATACAAATAACCTATGGAACCAACACATTTATCTGTGTGCACATACTGATGTAATGTGTAAGAAAAATACTAGTGCTGCACCAAGTAGCACTTTGGCCGAGTAGCCGAATACCGAGTACTCAGCCTTTTACTACTCGGCCGAGTACCGAGTAGTTGTAAGAAATAATAATTGATGCATATATGAAGAAATTTGCACATCTTAAAATTAAAGAAAAAGGCTTTTGAACATAAAATTTAGTTAAATGGTAAACAGCATGCTTTCATGCAGAACTTTTGTAGTGTACATACATAATTAGGTTCATTGCTATATTTTGATACTTTCAGCATAGTGGATTACTAAAACCATAACTGATAACTTTACTCTTAACATCTTTTTTAGATGCGAAATTATCATACTCAGATAATTCTTAGAGAATATAAAAGTTACTAGTCACTAAGGCTTAATTTAAGATGCATGAAATTCACATATGAAAGGGTAACATTAAAATATTTTATAATTTCAAACATGATAGGCTTCATTAATCTTCAGATCGTAGAAATGTAAAATGACAGGTGGTTTTGGGAACAACAGATTTGTTAATGAAAATAAGTTTTAAATAACGTTTTAGTGTATTTACCCTTTTTTATATATAACGTAAAATGCCATAAAAGCCTTTATTTGGTTAAATGCCCCCTCCCTACTCTTTATTATTATTATTATTTTTTTGTTCTTAAAATACTAAATAAACGCAACTTTTGCTCAACGGTAGACTGTATCCGAATAGGCGATAGTTTTTTATGTTATTTTATAGTATAAAATTCAAAATCAATCTTTTCTTACCAATTTGAAAGTGTGTTAGTTTTATTTGCACAAATGTATAACGAAAATTTTGTGTTAATATTACAAAGAGGTTCTTTTTTTCCTAAAATATTTTATTTTTGTCTGATTTATAGATACAATTTCATGTACTAAGCATTTATAAAATAATGCATATTGATATTACATGATAGTTATAATTAAAAGCTCAGATCATGAATCATCTCTATACTAAGTTTGGTAACAGCCCATTTTAACTGCAGAAAGCTGTTATAGCAAAAATTTTAATTATAATGACTCTGTATTTATATTTTCATATTTTTTTAGTTCAGTTGTAAAATAAATATCTCTCATTAACACATTTCTATCAATAATGCATAAAAATAGTGAAATTTCCACAACTACTCAGTATTGGCCGAATACATAGCCTAAATTTGGCCAAGTAAGCCGAGTGCCGAGTATATACCAAGTACTCGGTACAGCTCTAAAAAATACATATAATATATTAAACTGTGTTCCAGAAATTTTGACGTGTAGTTCAGAAAATATTGTTTTACTCATAATCACTCTATTAGTCATGTTAAAAGCGAATTTCAGAAATTGCAACTAGAAATTTCAATTTGACGCCTAAAATATTTAGAGCAGGCATCATATGACGCCTTCCCTTTCCTTCCCAATTTCTATCACTGCTCATAAATAATCATGGACATTTTTCAAATGATATAAAGTATAATATATTCAAACTAATTCAATTTAGAGAATTAAGTATAGCAATTATAAACATTTTATAAAAATAATTACTTAAAAAGAACGAAATAATAAAATATTAAAAAGAATCTTACCTGTGAAAATCCTTGTTTTACATAATTTCTAGGGCTTTTAATATCTAATTACAATTTCTTGGTATAAAATTCTTTTTACATTCAAAACAATATAACTTTTAAAGAGAAATAAAAATTTTAAAAATAATTTTCAAAGAAAACGGAAAAATATCGCCTGCTTAATAAAAAGCAGAGTTTAGAGCATGGCGAGTAAATTTCAATATTGGCCAGTTTGGCGTCCTGTAGATCAAAAGTCACATGACCTTTTTTATGAGTTATCTTTGCCACTAAAAAAGGCTGCCATTGTCCCGTCCACTCTTATAATAGGTCTATGGGTTCATTCTCTCATATGTTGTTCCTGTACCCATGGCAACCTTGAAACAAATTGGCAAATGATGAATTAAAAAAGAAATGTGGAACAGCTTTACTATTAGGCACATACTGCTGTTGCCGATGTACAGCTCACTGGATGAATCGATACTCTGAATCATTACAAAACTTAAAAAATACATTTTAAGAAAATAAATTATTTTTTCACTCAGGTGCTTGTTTTGAAATTCACTGAAATTAATTAAGCATATTTTTAAGATTAATAAAACAAACATATAAAACAGTAATAGAAATTTGAGTTACTTCACCACAAAAATAATTTCGAACGGCTTTCAATCTTTAGCACATAAAATTCACTGTTGATCCCAGTGGCAGAACGTTTTGTAGCTGTCTGCAACAGGCTTTTAAAATTTCATAATCTGTCTGCAAAATTTGTGTGTAATCAGGGGAGAAAATGGCTTACACTCAAAAAGCCTGAAAGCTGATTGGAGGGGGGGGGGGGGGGGCTTAACATCAGTAGGGATCTTGTGCAACAATACGCGAATACAATTTTACTGCAGAACAATATAGTATAAACAATTGTGTGTATTCATTCAATTCATCTCATTCAATTATATATTTTATAGCAATGTTTGACACAACACAATATAAATAATTATAAATAATAAAAGTATTAGTTGTAGTTTTGATACAGAATTTTTTTTTTCAGTGAATTGTTATTCGAAAGTTGCAGACAAATTTTTTTATCAGTGCGGACAAAAACTGTCCACAAGCCGTTTTTCTGTGTCCGCGACTATGTCGCCGTGTTTCTGCTACTGGGCTGTTGATAATGACAAGCACATAATATTCAGTGGAAATAATGATGTTAAATATATAACTCGAATATTTTCTACAATTTTTTAAAATTACAGGCTTGCATGAAATTTTGTGCTGCAGTGGTCAGTATCCCGATATTAAAACCAAAAAAACATCACTGGATACCCCTAATTTGTAGCGCATGAATCAGAAAATGTATAAAAATCTGTACTGCAGCAGTCAGGATCCCGATATTAAAAAAAAAAAAAAAAAAAAAAAAATCACTGGATACGCCTAATTTGTAGCGCATGAATCAGAAAATGCATGAAAATCTGTACTGCATCAATTACTAACACGCACTATTTTTTCCCTAAATACTAATTCCATTTATTTAAAAATAATAATAAAATACACTTGAAAAACTAATTTTTAAATCTTAAAAACATGTTAAAAAAAATCATTCAGCTGAGACGCATTACGATAAACACACATGAGCTTTCGGCACAAAAAGAAAAACAAAGTTCCGATACAAAAAGGTTACTATTAAAAAGTATCGATCTCGATATACTAAATCGGGATTAAATTACGTGATTTTGGTCAAAGCTGAGAAAAATGTACCTTTCTTTATCATTGGGGTTAAGTTTTCCAACTCCAGACAAAACATAGCGACATTCGTTTTATGCCGGGTATCGGTCTAAAAGACCACATTTTCCCATGGAAAGTTGTTGAAATCCCTCTAATTAGAAAACAAAGCAAACTAGCTGACTAGTACTTTTTTCTTCACTGTTTGTTTTAAAACAAAAGAAACTATCTGATTTTGCATCACATATCAAATTTTGCTTGATTGCCATCTCATCTATTAAAGATGACGAGAATTTTTCGAAGCTATTTAGATTGTTCGATTCTTCCATCAGTCTTTCTTTTATTAAATTAGTAACACCAAGTTCACCACTAAAGGGACGCAGGTATCTCTGCAATGTTGTTTTTGCTGGCTAAGTTAATAGCTTTTCACGAGCAAAATAATATCCTTTTGGTGAGCAGGAATTCCATTTTTTCAAGTGAGTAATGATGCTTGTTAGTCTCATAATAAGTGAGTTTTGTCTTTAATTTTTTTAATTCTGCACGCGATTTTTCTATTTGTGCATTTTGTTCCACAGTCTGCTTTTCAAAAGTCTCACTGCATCTTTTTTTCTACTTAAAACATTTCCAATGAAGCTTTTATTTCTTGCTGAACAGACTGAGGCATATTATCATAATCACAAAATGAGTCCGAAGAAATTTGGCTAGAACTGTCTGCAGACGAATCTTCACGCTTCCTTTCAATACATGGCTTTTGAAGGCACATATCTTCTACTTTCTCCCGCACTAAACTTCCTCTACTTTTATTATCTGCCGGCATTTTATATTTTGCAGGGGCCAATCCAGGATTTCAAAATTAATACCTATTTTTGTGAAAAATCTTAACTATATTTTATTTTTGTGAAAAATTGCAGCACACTCTTGTTCTGTGTGTGTGTGTGTGGGGGGGGGGGGGGGGGGAGAGGAAGTTTAAACTAAGTAAAATAATAAAAATAACGCTTAACAGTTGGTGTGAGGCTTATAGCAGAACAGGAATCAAAACCCATTTCTCTCTGAAGTAAACAGTTCAGTAGAGAGAATGTAAGTATGAGTTGTTTTTATTTGTGCTATTATCACTGCACTACACATGAATTGTACAAGGGAGTAGGGCTGGATGATATATCGATATATCGTCAAATATCGATATCTACCATATATCATGATAATCGATATTGATCAATCACATGTCACGATATATCGGCTATGTATAGACAATATAATTTCTTATTTTCATCTTTTACCTAACAATAGGGATGAATAAAAATAGAAATTGCATGCATGAAAGATGAAAAGAAGTTTTACATACATAGAATTCATGGTGAGGAGAACAGTTCTTATTTTTTTATTTTTTTCAAGGGGAGCGGAAGGGTTGTTGTTGCTGTTTTTATCCAATTTTTGTAAATTTGGATGTTTTATGAAAAAATTAAAAATGACAGAAAATTACTAATGTTCTAAAAAGGTAGAATTAACTTTTCATTAATTTTTGTTCCACATTTTCAATTTATGGAATGCTAAAAAGGGGGAAAAACAATAATATTCTTGATGTCCATTTATCAGAACTTACTACATGTATTTTAATTCATTGTTGAAAAATTTAGGTTTGTTGTGCAATGATAATGATTTTATATTATATCATATCACTGTTTTAGAAGCAATAATTTTTTTTATTACCCTGCTGCTAAAATTGCCCTTAATAAAGATATATCACTTTGGGGAGAATTTTCAGTTCTAACTTAAATGGACTTTTTTAGAAACAAGATTAAAAAAAAAAAAACTATGTTGTGCCTATTAAAATGACAACCTTCCCGTTTTCGCAGAATATTGCTGTACAGCAGCATCACCTATCGGCAGATATGCACCCAAATTGTATCATCATAATTTCCTTTTCATATATCTAGTTAAATTACATGCAATAGAACCTGAGATACAGCCTTCACTTATACTGTGGAAATCGCTGTATAGCAGCGCCATCTTTAGAGCGATTGGCATTAAAAGTTGACAGAAACTAATAAAATGTCAAGGTGCATCAGCATATAAATTTATATGCAATTCTGTGCAGTAATTACTGAGATATAGCCTCCCCTGAAATTATGAAAATCGCTGTATAGCAGCGCCACCTGTTGGGCGGTTGACACCAAAAGTTGATAGACACTAACATATGTTAAGGGGCATCTACATATAAATTTATATGCAATTCCATGCTATAATTCCTGAAACAGCGGAAATCGCTGTATAGCAGCGCCACCTGTTGATCAATCAGCACCAAAAGTGGATAAACACTAATTTACGTTAAGGTGCATTTACATCATAAATTTATATTCAATTCGGTGCAGTAGTACCGTATATATATTCACCACAAAATTTTTGTCACACCCATTTTCTAAAAATAGTCAAATTGTGTTCTGGATCTCCCAAAACGTGTAAATCCATAGAAAACCGTAAGTGAAAAAATTTTACGAATCCCATACTTTCTTGTATTGAGTATAGAAGAAAGTAAAAAATGGCTTAAGCAAGCTCTGAGCACTAGTAAAGAGAATATTTGTGGGATTTTATATTATCCAAATTTTCTTTGTTGATATTTTGAAGAAAAAAGTTGATTGAGGGTTAAAATATTTTTATTTGTTCTAATAAAGCAAGACTATAGCAAATCTCATTCCTAAAACAGGAAAAAAAAAAAAAAAAAAAAGCTTGCTTTATAGATCAATTTTTTCCAACGATAGTCACACTTTAATATCGTTTCAATCAAAGAATCTATTCTTTCGTTTCAATCATTCAAGATTTATTTCCCGATATTTCACTAAAAAATCACAACATCATGTCCATATCGCATTCATAAAAAGAAATCGAAATATCAAAGTGCTTAATCATCCCCACTACTTATGAGTGAAACGAGTCAGCAATGGCGATACGCCTTATTGTCGTAATCATATAGCTGGTTTCCGATTCCTTTATCGAATAAACTCATACATTCACTCACTCACAGCGGCACGGACAATATTCATGAATATAATCAGAAACATCACGCTTGTGCAGAATAGCCGATAAACACTCAAGAAGGGGAAAATACTCTTTGTTTACTCATATTACTGACGATGACGATTACCGGAGATCGTGATTGAATATTACAGGACGGCGGCGGCGAACAAGCACTTTAAATTTTTATTGTTTGTTTGGACTCATAATTTGATTATTAGAATTGGTGGGAAGATTGTTGATTTTTCGATATTAATGAATAAATGAATGGTAAGTATTGAGCTACAATGAATCTTACATAAAGATTAAAGAGAGTAAATTAATAAAAATCTATCATTTTGTATCTGCAATAGTATTTTTATTCTTTTTTCTTCTAAAAATATTTAAAAAAAGAAAAGGTTTACATGTATATAATTTAGTTAATGGTATATTTCCGATGCTAATTAATTAATCTTGTCTAATTTTATAAATGAAACTTATAAACAGAATTCTTTGTCCTATATAATTATTAAAAAAAAATTTTTTTTAGTGATATACAAAATTCATGATGCTAATTAATGATTGAATCATAAATGAAAATATTAAAACTAGATGAATGATCGAAAATTTCTACAAACCAATCAGTATTTATGGTCTGTTTTTGTTGAAATTCTTTTAAAATAAGCAATATTTAAATATATATATATATATATATATATATATATATTTGGTAATTATTAATTTAAAATTTTCAATTTTTAAAATGTCAATGAGGCATACTATTGATTATTTAGAATATTATCATTTGGTATCTAAATCAAAGACAAAGTCAGGTTTGGTCTACTTTTGAGATACCTGCCAATGAGCATAGTACTGTTATTAACACTGATGTGGCAATTTGTAAACTCTGCAAAAAATATGTATGTGCAAAAGGAGGGAGTACAACAAATTTCCCTTCTCATTTGAAAGTGCACCATCCATTAAAATTTAGTGAGTACACTTCAAAGAAGCTATTGACTCCTGTTATACGTACATACAGTGAAATGAATGATTCTGATAGTTCACCTGTAGAAAGTAGTGTTTATATTTGGTATACTAAATGATCTTTGCATTAAACAATTTTTCATTAGAAAATTTATTACATTGTTTACCAAGCTACGAGTTTAGTCGTAGTTTAACTATGAGTTATTTCGTAGCTTGACAGGTCAACGTGTTAAAATATTTTCTGTATTTCTCTGCCTTTATTTTAATAAATATGTCAATTTACATAATTTTGCTTATTTAATAATTATAATTATTTAATAGCTAATTTAATAATTACTATAATGATTTAACAACCATAATATTTTATTTGAATTTGTCGTGATATCGATATATCAGAATATCGTGATATGAGGATGACGATATATCACGATATTAAATTCCTGACATCATCCAGCCCTACAAGGGAGGATACACACATCACCATACAGTCATCAAAGCGTCAAACCACCTGACAAATCAGCAAACAGTACATTATGGCCACAACTCCAAAGCGTGTCTTGTACAGATACATGCGAGGATCGTTTTGTTTACTTATGCTACACCATTTCTCACCCGTAGAAAACACTTGTGTGTAGATTAAAACCAACATTGTGTATGTTTCTTGCTTTGTGAATTGCATCAACAGGAATGCACAAATAAGTTACTCTTCTTTGAAAATGTGCTCATTTAAGATGACAGATTTTGCTGGGATGACTAAGATTTTTGTGAAGGTACCAATTTTAGCTGAATGATTTTTGTGAAGGTACCTTTTTTGCCAGATTGATTTTTGTGAAGATACCTTTTTTGCCAGATTGATTTTTGTGAAAATACCTTTTTTGCCAGGTTGATTTTTGTGAAGGTACCCATAAAAGGTAGTAAACTCGACCTGTATTAACCCCTGTTTTGGGTAATTTTCAAACATACTTGGGCTTGCATTTTTATCCAATAGTCGACGATTTAATCCTTTTTTTAAAAAAGCAGCTTTTCAAAAGTCTCATTTCATTTTTTTTTCTACTTAAAACATTTTCAATGAAGCTTTTATTTCTTGCATTGCTTTCTTGCTGAACAGACAGAGGCATATTATTAAAATCACAAAATGAGTGAACTGGCTAGAACTGTCTGCCGACGAATCTTCACGCTTCCTTTCAATACATGGCTTTTGAAGACTCGCATTTATCCAATAGTCGACGATTTAATCCTTTTTTAAAAAAAGCAATTCCTGATATAGTAATCTATTGCTTATGATAGCAATCGCGACAACATAAACAACACACTGCGGATTAATACAGTGTAAACAATTAGCGACATTAGCGTAGTGTCTACAGCAAGCGCGAATGATCTACGCATCCGGATGTAGTACGCATGTGCTTCAAAGACCATGGACCATGGTATAAATTCGTATTCATGAGTACTTTAAATTTTTTCGCTTTAAATTTTTTCTATTTAGTATGAATAACGATGAAATAGAATATCTATAACTAAAAAATATTTCTTTTATTTTAAATATTATCTAAATACTTTTTTGATGAAATGGAAAATTTTAAAATTAAAAATATTTTCTTCATAGCAAAAATTTATTGACTGCATTCACGTTGGTCAGCCAACCAACGTGAGCAACTGAAGCCTTGCAAGCAAGAAGTAATAACCGCATCACAGTCTTTTTAGCCGAAGAAACACATGTAATTGGCGTAGTAATATAGTTCCATATTTAAAGCGATTTATATAAAAAACAAGAGTTTTCCTGGAAAAAACGGAAACGTTACTAGATTCAGAAAGATTTTATTAACAACATATAATAATTATATGAAAATCCTTCGAGCCGTTTTAGAGATATTTTTCAGAATTTCAGTCCATTACTCCAATCGTTTTCCCATTTTGGCTTTAAATTGAGATTCAGATCTCAAAACATATTGCATGTAGAAATGTAAAATTTTCAGGATAGATTAAGACCGAAGATAAAAGACTATTTTGAAAAGAACAGAACAAAATACGGCATATTTGCTGAGATATTAAGTGTCGGCTTTTACAGATCTCTTTGATGTCAAACTAGCCGTATATAAGAGTTCGCAGCGTTCAGTTTGGGCTTCCGCTTGCGTCACTCGAAAAACTGTCGTTTTTCATGATTTATTGATTCAAGCAATGTTTTACCATAGAATAATAGTTAAGCTAGAAATACAGTATTATTCACAAATTCCCAATTAACAGAGAATAAATTCTTAATTGTTTCAAGATCAGTAGTCTCCTAAAAATAAAATAAACTGACAGGTATACTTTAATTGGATATATGATTTTAATTTATTATTATCCAGATGAAAATTGTTTACTTAAAATGTTCTTACTCATACTTACTACAAGTGTAAGATTTGAATTTCAAGCTGTGGAGTATGCATATATTTTGCATTTTAATTTGAAGCATAAAACACTTTGCAATGATCTTTGAACCAGATTTTTTTTTTTTTTTTTTTTTTTTTTTCACTTTGATTTGCAATATATCTTTATTTTAATTTAGAATGTAGTTTGTCATACTTAAGATAAGATTAAAAACAAACTTGAGATTTAATTCTACACTGTGAAGTATGCATATTTTGCATGATTGATAAATTTTTAGCTTAGGAATCCGTTTAGATTCTTTTGATATTTTATAGTTCAAAGTTTTGTCCAATTGCTGAATTACTTTGGCATAATTGATTACTTTTTAACATATGGAGATATTTTTTTTTTTTTTTTAGATATTTGCATCCTTTTGACTTTTACATGAGGATAAGTCAGATTGACAAACCAACCTTTTAAACTTTACATTTTTACCAAAATCAGAGTAATTTCTAAGAAACCCAGGACATATATCTCATTTAATAAGATGATTACACATTTTATTTAAAGAATATTACACATTTTAGATAAAGTGGAGTGGAAAGTTGATTTTTATACCAACTATGTGAAAAATACCAGAGCTGGGCATCGAACCCAGGCCCTCTGCTTAACGTGTAGTTGCTCTACCACTGAGCTACCCTGGCTGATAACCAGCTCAGCATTTCTCACATAATACACCTCTTTATGTGAGAAATGCCCATCTGGTTATTAGCCAGGGTAGCTCCGTGATAGACAACCACATGTTAAACGGAAGGCCCGGGTTCAATTTTCAGCTCTGGTATTTTTCACATAGTTGATATAAAAAATTAACCTTCCACTCTACTTTATCTAAAATGAATTTTTATGGTTGATGAATTAATGAATAAAATTTCTAAAGATGATTACACATTTTATTAGATTCAAAACTTTTATGATAACAAGCAAATTAAAATAATCTATAAAATAGCTTTTCAAATTTATTAAAATATGTAATTAAAAAACAGGTTATTAAAAAAAAAAAATCCAAATTTTATACATAACTTACACTATTTTAGAATCCTTCTCTTCATCACTAACTCTGTCTAAAAGAGCAGCATGAATAGCCTGAAAATTATAAATAAAACAAATAGATAAATTAAAACTTTGAAGGAAAGAGAGAAGGAGGGGAGAAAAAATTGCAAATTGCACTGATATAAAATGTTTTTTTACCCTTTGATATTCAGCATATTTTGTAGGATCTTTTTCAAATATTTCATAAGTACTTGATTCCAAATTATCCATTAAAGGCTTTTAAAAAAAATTAAGAGAAAATTTATTCAAATGAAAAAATAAACACTTTTATAGAATAATGTATTTAACTGCATAAATAGCAAACCTGGAGTGGGAATTGCAAGTAATCTTCGTATCCCTTAGCAAAAGTAGACAATGCATCATCAGGTTCTTGAGTCTAATTATATTAAAATAATAATAAAGACAAAATTAAATTGAATACAAATTTTTAAAATTCATTTACTGATCATTAAAGATCTTTCACCACCTTGCCTCAGGCCATTTTTAGTCATTTTATTCTAGCTTGTGAGATTTTTTGCTTTTCATTTTTCATAGGAAAAATCCTCATGGGTCAAGTCTGCCTAGTTCACCCTGATGTTCATATTAAACCAAATAAAAACTTTTCCAAAGATGTAAAAAACACAAATTGACTCACTTGAAACAGTCGGTATTTATAAATTTATATAAATGAAAATAACGAACTAGGTGCTTATATTAGAAGGATGAAGAAAAAAAAAATGCTGAATAAAATAAATACAGCCCTAACATAACTGCCTTAATCAAGCAAAATTCATAAAAATTAACTTCAATAGCCCACCAAAACCTGTGAATTATGTTAATACTCAGTATGCGTTGTGATGAGAAATGGTATAAGTTTTAAAGAATAACATTGTTTACAACCAATACGATCCAGCTTTCACCAAAACAAGGTGGAGCGGCATGTTCAGATCAAGAAACAGAGGAGTCGAAAGGAAGGAGTCTTGCAAGCAAGGATAAAACGACTGAAGACATCCCAAGGCAAGGTGGCAAAAGTTCTTAAACAATTATAAGTAAATGGATTTTAGAAATTTAATTAAAAACTTTATTAAAATTTAAATTAAATTGAATAGTTCATAATTAGCTACAAAAGATAAAATGGAATTTCATCTAAATAAAACATTATCAATTTAAAAGCATAGAGAGAGTTACAGTGCCTTATTAAGATTTATTTTTAATTCTTGATTCCAAAAAGAAGGTCTGTTAGAAGTTTGAAATCTTTGGCTGTCTGTAGCATTATAGTTTCCAAAAGGAGACAGATTTCAATGTGTCTTCATATATATTTTTGTTTCAGGCTCAAAATCCTTAATGTTAATTTCAAAATTAATTTGTATAAGTGATAGCCAACATTTTGTTAAAGTTTCGAATAAGGAAAGTAAAGAACGTAATTATTAATGGGACCTGGCACCTTTGACTTGGCCACCACTGTAATCGGTTTCATATAAAAGCTTATATTTACATTAATATTTACAAATTGAACTACATTAAGTTTGTTCAATAAAATATATATTCAGGCAACAATTCTTATTTGTTTTGATATACATATTCCATTACAAGTTCAATTACTTCATTGTTGAGTTGTCAACTATTCTTAAAATTAGTAATCATACAATTAAAAAACACATAATAAATATCCCTGCCGCTGTATTGTTTCATTATTCTTTTAGCTATAAATCCATACACCTTGAATTTTGTTTGTTACACTCTTTGAACAACTAAACCCCTAAATTATTTTGCTTTTTTAATACATGTGACTCCAAATATATCATCCTGTGAGTATTGATTGTTTATAATGGTTGTTTTCTGTTAGATTCTCTGTTATTTCTACTTAATAGCTAATTCCACTTCAATAATTTTCATGTATGATAGGAGGCCTACTAGTGATTTGCTACTATAGCCACTAGTGAACAAAATCGTACATTAGTGCTCAAGGGTGAAAAAGTTTTCCCTGGTGAATTTTTTTTCACCTTTCTGAGCTTCTTGATATTTACCTTTGTATGTGGTCTATGTGGTTTCAGCGATCTTGTATCTATTGTTTGGCTTTTACTGCATTTAATAATTCATTATTAATAATTCAATATTATATATATACATTTACAGATTCGAAATCTTTAAATTGTGCTTTATCAGTTTGCACTTAAAAAAAAAAAAAAAAAAAAAAAAAAAAAAAAAAAAATTCATGATCTTCAAAATGCTAAAACTTCTACAGGTATTTAAGAAAAAAATTAATATATGTTTTTTTTGGATGTTTAATAGAATCAACCTAAAAAAACTAGGGATGGATTTTGTAATTTATTAATTAGGTTTTGGAAAAAAAAATAATAATCTATATAAATAAAGAGAAGTGTCTGTGTGTGTGTGTCTGTCTGCGCTCTGGTGCTCACACTACTGATCGCAGAGCTTCCAAATTTGGCATATAGGTACCTGGGACCCTGCAGGTGTGCACCTCATCGAGATTTTTTTGAATTTTTTAAATTAATGTTTTTTCGATTTTAAACATTGGCTTTTATGTTTTATTTTTCATGAATTTATTCTTCGATTGTAATCATCTGCATATCTTACAACAGCTATATTATGCAATTTATTTTTTATTTAATACATTCATTTGAAGGCGAATCTTTTTTCTCTTTTTAATTTATTATATTTATTGAAAAAAAAAATGGTAATGCAGTAGAAAAAACTAAGTATATTAAATTTAAAAACGTATTTATAACAGTTATGTTTATGTATAATTTTTGTAGTATTACAACAATTATTTTTCATTTGTTAATTTAATTTCTTTAAAAGTTTTTTTTTTTCTAATTTATAGTATTCGTCAGGAAATAATGGTAGTATATAGTAGAAAGGATTAAACTGATTGGAATGTATTTGTTTTTTATGTATTTAATTCCTTCTAAAAGAAAATCTACTTTTTATTTTATTTCATTATATTGGTCGGAATAAAATTGTAATATAGTGTAAATAGCGTGAGCAATAAAATACTTGGTTCAAAAACTAAAATATTTAATAGACGCTGAGATACAGTTATCTTTAAAATCGTAGTTCTTAAATAATGGCAGACCCACCTATCGTCAATAAATCCCCATATTGAAATACATAGGAAAGATTTCTGCAGGCAGTGGGAACCTGCTCCCGATGCAGTGCGGGCAGAGAAAGAGCTGCCGTAGTCAGCGGGTACCCGAAGGAAGGTCTAGAGCAATTCCAATGTAATTATTTTAGTTTTTAGTTGTAATGTGATATGAAAAATAAATAGTGATCCAATTATTTTGAAGATTCATTTAAATATAGTGACCAGCGAAGCGGGCGTAGCCTGCTAGTAAATAAATAAAATGCACCTCTACGCAAGAATCTGCATAACACAATTTTTGTTATATTTTTATTTTTAATTTATTGCAAAATCCATCCCTAATTCATTTAAGTAAGCTCTATTAAACATCCAGAAAAAGTGCAGAAGTTTTAGCATTTTGAAGATCATGAATTCATGAAAAATTGCAAACGGAGAAAACACAATTTAAAGGTTGTAAAAAATATATCAAAAACCATAATATATATTTTATTAATAAAATCAAAGTTCAATTTATAAATAAAATATCAAATGGAACCTACTCAGTAATGCCAAGTCAAAAGGTGGCAGGTCCTCTTTATGGAGAGAATATAGTTTTAGAAAAATCACTGATAGAAAAATGCATTATGTGGTTTCTTCTATGAATACATGTTTAAATAGGCAGAATGAAAATTTTTATTTAATTATTGAGAAACAGACAAATGTTTTATTTACATTTTCAATAAATATGGAAATTATTTTGTTTCATAAATAGATATGGTGCTATGCTTCATAATTTTATCTTTACAGTTTTCCGTTCGATATTTTATATTTAAACCATTGCATAATTGTTTTAACAAAATAATTTTACTTGTGGGATATGTGGGATGAAAACATGTTTGAGTCCTAGCACCTACTTTCCAAATTTGTTTGTACATTTGATTGAAAATCTAATCAGTTTTGAATATCAGTTGTTTTTTATATTCAAATTTGTGTTTAAAATTAAATCTTTTTAAAATTTTAAGACTTATACATTTTGCCTCCCTCCGCACAGGCATTGTGGGCCCAAGTGCCCTGGCCGATCAATCACTGTATGAAAGTAGGAGCATCTTGTTGTTTGGTACAATTATATAGTCTATATATTTATGTGTTTCAAACTGGTACGTATTGGGTTATAGTGGCTCAGAAAATATTCTTATAGTCCAGGGCTCGAAACTAGAGTCGGTAAGTCAGGCGTCAATGGCACCTAACAATTTTTTTTTTAATTACCATAATGTTCTACTTGGTTGCCATTTTGAAATGATTTGTTTGCTCATAAATGCACATATATATATACATCTGATGATTCACAATGATTAGAAATAAATAACATGCAAATACCTTGCAAATAAGAAAGAAAATTTATTAAAAATACAAAATTATTTTTTAAACTCTCGACATCTTACGTACCTTTGCTTAACATCATTCCACTATAAATCAATAGCAGGTTGTGGATTAAATTCTTCTAAACTTGGTCCATATAGCTGATTAAATAATAAATCATCTATGGCAGAAGTTAAGGCTGCCTGTTTTTTCTTTTGATTAAGTTAAAATGGCTGAATTCTTTTTCACATTCAGCTGTACTTAAGGGAAGAATCATAATGAAATTTAATACTTTCTTTAAATTAGGAAAGGAAGAAGATGAAATTGATTCAGCCAGCAAACGCTGCCAAACAGACAGACATGGGATATTTAATTTTTCTTTTGCCCAAAGTTTGTAATCTTTAAATTCTTCAATAATTGCCTCTTTGTCAATAGATATATTATGAGGTAAAGCATTGATTAAATCAGTGAATCCCTACTGAAAGAAAGAAAGATTTATAACCTCGAGAAGATCGAAGAATAAGTTGAAATACTAAAAACAAAACTTTGGAGATGTTACATGCCTCATTAAAAATAATGAAATAACAGAAAGTTAGGCGTAAAAAATCACGATTGGGTGTAAAATCACAGTCTTCAAAATGAAATTTATAGTCGCAAAGTACAACTAACGACTGCAAATTTCGAGCCCTGTTACAGTCGATGAAAACCCTAATCAATTTTCAGTTAATATTTTTAAAATCAGAATCCATTTTCAAATTATAATCACCTCCACCAATATTATTTTAATAACTTGAAAAAAATTTTGCCACCCCTAGGCCTGGGCCTAAATCTGACCCTGAGCAGATATACCTATTCACCGAGTTCTCTTTTTCTTTATTTTCACAATGCACTTAATTCAAAATTATATACTAATTATGGATTTTTTGTTTGTTTTTGAGGAATGAAGAGAATGTTCTCAATGATTTTACAATAAAAACACATACACATAGCTGACATTCTAATAAAAAAATAAAAAAGGAGCAACTTTTATGTGTTTTGTAATTTACTTTTTGAATTACAGGTTACGTAATGTTTTATTTTTTTTTATCTTTTAATTCCATTTTAACATTCTGAACATTTACAATCCCCCCCCCCCCCCTTCAAAAACTGATTTTTTTAAAATTCTGAATATTTCATTTTAAGTTTCAAAATGCATTTAGTTCATTTTTCCCACTTTATAGCTTCTAAATAAAATATTGAATAAAAAAAGAAAAACAAGAACAAATTTAACAGTTGTGAATTTTCCGAATGTGGAAAATGCTATTAAAAAACAATTCTACAAACAAATTTCTTATATAATAATATTAGCTTTTGCTGTCTGTGAGAATAGGTATTGAATACTTTTAGATGTTGTCTTACAAAAGAGTTGCTACACAAATCTGGAGAAAAAAAATTCCCAGAGTTTTCCTTGTCTCTTTTAAAAGTAAAATAGATGACACACAAACATCCAGCATAAGAATCTAACATATTTAAAATACAATTGAACATATCTAGCACATAATGATTTTATTAACTTAGTACACTTAGGGAAAACCATATAATTTTTTCTTCTTTATTACAAATCACTAAAATTTAAAAAAAGATTAACGAAAAAAAATTTCCAATGTTTTTCTAAAAAATTTAAAAATTCTCTGAATTTTCCTTGTTTTTTAATAGATTTTCAAAAATCCCTGAGTTTTTCAGGTTTTTCCTGAATTCCAGGTACAACTCTGGAAGTTGTACAATTCAAATTTAAAAAGAAATAATAATCACGATAGCAGTTTTCTTGCATTTCTACCCTGTATTTCTAGTACTTCAATAATATAGAACACAGATTAAATGAAAGTGGCACAATTTTAATGTTCCGAAAATAGAAAACATTATGATGGAAATATAACTTTCACATATCAGGGAAGAAAGAAAAAAAATCACATATATAGTATTCTACCCAGAAATGTAGAAACAAAAATACTTCTTACATTTTCTTTTCCATTTTCTACTTGTGCTAGCCAGTCTGATAACTTATTTTTCATAAATTTCTAGGATATAAAATATTGATAAACTGGTAAGGGCATTATACGTTCTGAAATGCCTCTTTTAAAATTACAAATAAAGATTTATGACATACAAAAATTACTTACAGCCCACAGATGCTCTAAGTACTGGTAATATGTTCTATAGTTATTATGCTTATTACAGCCACTAAGTACAACTTGAACATCAAGCTAAAAGAAAAAGTGTGAATGTTATAAACAAGAAAAAAAAGTAGAACCTATTAACACAAATAAAAGTTTAATATGTTTTAATAAAAATAATTAAAGTTAATATCAACAGATTTGAGGCTTATAACTAAATGGCACATGGGAAAAAACTAATACCAGAACAGTATGAATGTCTGAAATTAAAATAATTCCTAATACCTAATTCTGCATGGAGTCGGATTTTTTTTTTTTTAAAGATATGGTATATAACTACATAAAAAAATTATCACAGTAGACAATTTATTCTGAGATGTTAATGCACTGTTAAAAAAAACACTACTATGCTGCCAGAAATTCTCAATAATCTGAGAAAAAAATCTTACATTATGGAAAAATTATGTAGACAAAACCTATTTTTTGTAATAAAAGAATTTCTGGCAGCAAAGTTGCATTTTTTTTAACAGTGTGAGAAATGTAATAAAACATAAAACAATAACAACCCCTCTTTTGTGTTCTTGGAATTTACATTCCTCCACAATTTATAATAATTTTCTTTTAGATACCTTAATTTTTCTTAAGTTTGTTACGAATTTCAATTTTCAATCCTTGCTTTTACATTAATCCCATTCTCAATTTCCTACAATTTACATCTCAAACACACAGCGAGTAAAAAGGAAATACATAGTGTGATTTATTTTATTAAAAAAAATCATAAAATAAAAGAATTTGGGAGACTGATTAAAGCAAAGTAGATAAGTTCATCATCAGCTCAAAAGTAAATAAAGCAATGAATCAAGACTGCAAAGCAAAACTAATCAATACCAAAAGTGTGAGTGAAAACTGGAATTCGAAGATTTTAATGAATCCAATATTTCATAGCTGCCAACCTTTGAGAATCAAAATTAGGGAGATTCCAAGCTTTAAGAATCAAAATTAGGGAGATTTTGTATACAACATAGTTTAAGCCATAAATAGAACATTAATAGTACAGTAATTGTTTGAAAGAGAAGGAGCAAATAAAAGGGAAATTTTGCAGTATCTAGAGGCTTTCTTCTCATTGCAAATATGAGAAAATAAATAAATAAAACATACTGAATTTAAAATACTACTAGATTATATTAAATTCTAACCATACCGAAATTATATATATACATACATAGACTTGTGAAAAATTTTCCTATCTGAAAAATTTATTCTTCATTTTTTTTCCCCAAGTTTACAAATTTATTATAGATATGATTTATAAATACTTAATTTAATTGAGGAAAAATAAATATATTCATTAAGTTCAGCAATAAAGCCTAAAAATAATTACATACGTGAGAAATATTGAGTACTTCTATTGTTTATTGTTTCTAGAATTGATCATTGATCACTATCTAGAGATGGGAGAAAGGGGGGGGGGGAGAGGATAAAAAAAATAATTACAGAGTAAGAAATATTAAACTCTTTCAATTCTACTTCTAGAATTTAATAAAGCAAACTTAAAATAAATATTATCATCAATGTTGCATATGGATTGAGAGATAAGACTTCAAAACAATTGATTGCCGATCGCTAGTTAAGAGATAAATAAAGGAGGAAGGGGAAGGGGGGCAAAATATAACATGAGCAAGAAATATTTAACAATTCTATTTCTTTATAGGTTCTAGGATCTCATAAAGCAATATTGACATTAATATTGACATTTATGTTGTGGATGGAGAAAGATTGGGAATCGGGAGCTTTCGTAGAACATTTGAAAATTAGGTGGTGCGTGATGAAAATTTTTAAAAAATCTGGAGATAATAATAATTTTCGGGAGTTCGGGAGATTGCCTGAAACTTCGGGAGTCTCCCGAATTTTTCAGGAGAGTTGGCAGCTATGATATTTTCTTCTTACATAGAAGAAAATAAAATCAATAGTCAGCGAAATTTCGGCTAATATTTTGCTAGAAAATATAGGAGTATATGCAGGAAATTTATTGTTTGGACTTAATTTTGTAAAAATTTAAGGTGTAAAACCACCTATTTTAGTTACCACTATAAATTTTTAATATAAAAATTTTATAAAATGATAATTTTTTGACAAGGGGTTCATTTTATAAGTTTCTGTTTTGTGAAGCAGCAGCTAAAGAGCTCCAACTTTTACCTTGATTGACCCCTGAAATGAGAAACTTAGTGTAGAAAATTAATGAAATTAATTTTAATTAAAAGGCTGACTGTAAATAAATAGAAAACAATTCCACAACTTTTTTTTTTTTTATTTTACAAAAACTAATTTTCCCCTCAGAAGCATCAGCATATATAGTTACATTCCTCAGTGCCTGACTCTGTCACGTTTTAGGCTTAAGAGATTTCCTTGCACTCTGTGTGAACGCAAATTGCAACCTACTTTTCATACTTTAGTTAATTTTAAAAAATCTAAATGTCCAATCCGATGGATTCAGAAAAATCGCCCCTTTCATTTGGTACCTTATTTGTAACGAATTTTTGATTAGATTTTGTCAAATTAATTAAAATATGAAAATAACAGCTTTAAAATAGACATTTAAATTTTTAATTGTTGCCCTTTTTTTTTTCCTAGCATAAAATGAAATATGCTTTCATGTGAAGGAAAAAAAAAATTATAAAATATTAAATTTGCTCATGCATATGAAAAAATGACGTCAAGATAAATAAAGTGCAAAAATTTCACACAAGCTATCTTGCTAGCAAATGAATTATTTGAAGTGAGAAATAAATAAAATGAAATGATCATTTTTTAACGGGCACCTCAGTCGCCCTACAACTAACTAGTTTAGAAAGAATTTATAAATTAGATTTATCTTCAACATAATATGTTCAAAGAAATATTTTTTTATGAACAAAATTTCTTCAATATAAATTTAACAATGCTAGGAATGGGGGAGGGACATAAAAATTTTCTCTTACTTTAAACATTTTCTTTAGAAGATTTTGATGAGTTTTAGCCAAAACTGGAAATCCTTTCTTATTTGTAGAAAATAAAGACGTGCTTAATATAACACACCTGATGGGCTCACCAAGCCATCTCTGAATTTCATAATAACTAGGTAAATCAGCACTCATTTCCAATGCTAGACCAACCTTTTTATCAGTATTACAAGCTGTCCTAAAAGCATTCCACCTAGAAAAAATATATGTAGATAGAGAAAATAAACAAAGAAAAATAAAATGGGAAATTACTACAAAAATATGACATGAGTTAAAACACAGGAAATATCACTGAAAAATGTTCATAGCAGAAGAGGTGTTTTTTTTAGGTGTCTCGTTCTTTTAACAATGGCCTTGTTATTTATTCTTATTTGTTAAATAATCTTATTAGATATATATTTTTTAATTATTTAAAGTTTCTTATCAAATGAGTATTATTTGTCACGTTAAATTTTTTTTTTTCTGTTAATTAAACCATCTAGTCTATATACAATAAGCATTTGAAATATATCCAAACAAAATTTACTTATAAGACTTACTAGAATATCCCCTATTGTTATCAACTCTAGAATAAACAGGGGAAAGCCTCTTATTTAAACTATACTTCTTAACTTCTTTATTTTTTAATTTAATAAACTTTTTATTAATTTAAAAACAAAAATGACATATTTGAATTGTATGTATAAACCTTTCAGTCTGCACTACGACTTTCATCAACGCTATGACGATCTTCTTCTAGCTTAGCAAGCAATTCCTCTTCTGTTGTTACTTTCGGATGGAGAAGGCAGGGCCACCTCATGTTCAAATTTTCATTGGGCAGGGTTCCCACTCAATTTGAAAAATGAAATTCCCTGACTTTTCCAGGTCTATTTTTAAAAAATTCCAGTCACAAAATTTGGTCCACGACATAAAAAATAGCTCACAACATAAAATAGAACGTAGCTCATGACATAAAAGACAACATAGTAACGTGACTTGCGATATAAATTGAATGCTCAAAAAGCATTTTCCAGGTTTATATAATCATTTTCCAGGTTTTTGAGCAATATTTACAATTTTCCCTGATATTTCCCTGACTTTTTTCAGTAATTTCAAATTCCCTGACTTTTCCAGGTTTTCCCTGTTCTCCCTGACCCGTGGGAACCCTGTTGGGTTCGGTGCAATTACAGCTATGTTCGTTCACTACTTATGACATTTTAAACTTACTAATGAAAAATAAATATATTCAACAAGTTCAGTAATTAAGTCTTGCAATAATTACATATGTGAGAAATATTGAGCACTTCTACTGCTTTATTAGTTATAACTTTTAACAAAAGAAGTTTATTATCAACTCTTATTAATTTAGAATTAATACGGCCAGTTTGGAGAAAATCTGTAGAGCCGTTTTTAAAGGAATGCACTTGCAAGACCTAAAATTGACCTATTTATACAGGACATTTATCAATTTTCCAGACCTAGCCAATAAATACAGGTAAAAGGACGTCTAAAAAGATACTTACATAACAGCTTTGAACAAAATCATTACAGCTATTTTGAAATATGGATTTCCAATTTTCCCAGTTTTCACTAAAAGTTGGAAAAATTATCTGTATACTAGACCTGTCTCAATTCTGAAGTTTCATCATTTTATCTTTATTAGTTTTGGATATGTGATTGAAAGATATTCCCCTCCTCCCAACACACACATTGACCAATCACCAAAAACCATTTCTTTAAGTTCATGAGACCTTGGAACATATAAATCACATGAAAAGTCAATATCAAAATTGTATTGACCGAATACAATACCCATATTACCTACGGTAGTTGGATAATAGAAGTAAAAATAGAATCAAAGAACATGAAAATGATTAAATACAATAAAACCACAACAGTATTACCTGAACCATTTTTAAAATCCTGATAAACTAATTTACATAAATTATATTTACACAATCAATAGAGAAACAGTCGAAATTTTACCCAACAAACTTAGCTGGAACTGGGTTGAACTCAACCCAAATTTGGACATAAGAAGGCCCTGCCTCTTCCTTTCATAAGTAACAACAGAAGAGAAATTTCTTCCCAAGTTAGGAGAAGATTGTCACAATGATGATAAAGGTCGGGGCCCCAAATGAAAGATCTACACACACGACTTTATGTCATTTTTGTTTTTAAATTATTGTATTTGAAATTTTAACTAAGTTTTAATGCCATTTTAGTTAAGCATAACCAGGGTTCCCACTCTTAAAAAGGAAAAAAAAATTCAAGGACTTTTCAAGTACTTTTTAAGGCCCACTTGAAATTTTTCAAGGACTATGGGGGAAAATCGCAGAATGCTAGGCATATACACAAAACTTTAGTAAATCACAGAATACTAAGCATATGCACAAAACTTTAGTAACTACTTTTATTAGTATTATTATTTTTTTATAATTAGAATAATAACTTTGCCTTTTTTCACAATACATTTTTGATGGATTGACCAAATTAACTTTTACAAAAGTCAAAATATAATTAGTTTAGGATTTGGAATTGGGATCATTATGATTATTCCAAAGTTCTTAGGTTTGAGTTCTGGTCTGGTCACTTTCTGCTCAAAATTAATGACTAGTCTACCAAACAGGTATTAGATTGGCAAAAAAGACAAGTAATCAAACTATATGCAAAAACAAGATAATAAAATGAGAAATTTATGACAAAATGCATTATATTAGACAACGGCGTGTATATGTGGAGATGATTTAGCCTTGATCGAGCGTTTGCTAGAGTGGAAAATTCAAGGATTTTACACAAAATTCAAGTACTTTCAAGGGCTCTTGAAAAAGAAAATGAAATTCAAGTACTTCTTAAGGACTTTCAAGGCCTGTGGGAACCCTGATAACATATAAGTATCAACTCTTATATTATTTAAAACAATAAGCAATATTATAACATATCCTCTTCATCGATACACTTATTTATCTTAATTTACTGATTAATATTATTAGGGTAAATTTCATATTTTAGATTTCATGCAACTTCATACTATGTCATACACAAAAATTCCTGTAATGAAAGCATATGTGAAATATTTTCCTATTCTTCTGTCATGATATGAAACTATTTAATATTAAATAATTTAAGAATCTTTTAAAGAAGAATGTTGATATTCAATTATGTTCACAACAATAATATAAATGGGATTTTAAAACTGGTCCAATTTACATAAGATGAAAATAATGCTTATAATGCATGTTTATGCATATTTTTGTTCAAATCCTCTATTATGCAGAACAAAATTTTGAAGTACAATTATTATAGGCAATGATATTCACTCTAGTATCACAAAAGATAATTGAAAATTGGTCTGAGATCTTTATGATGAAAATAATCCTCATAATGCATGTTAACAGCACAAACTACCTATCATCCTAGCCAAAGCCAATATTCTACGGGGAAATTAGTTTATAAAATAACTCATCACTCAGAATATATATAATTTTAAATACTGTTTCCAAATTCTGAACATTTACAGCTGCTTAATTTGTACCCTTAAAAAAAAAAAAAAAAATCATAATAAAAAAATCATATTAAAGATAAAAAATGAAAAAATTAACTAATTTTTCCAATTTTTCTCATCGCCGTCAAAAATGTCATCGTCAACTATCAAATTTTGCTGCCAAATCACAAATTCCATTGCTAAGTTGCAAGTTTTGTCACCAAATTGTATATCTTTACGGCTTCTATTTGTTGAATGATTATGAACTTGGATTTTAAAAAATTTAATCATTTATTGACCAATAAATCTAGCCTGAAATTTTAAGTAGAATGAACAGTAGTAGTAGATAATTAAATTTCTAAAAAACAGAATAGCGACGTAAATAATGCAATGTGTGGGAACAGAGCCATTGGCTAAGTATGTGTTAATGCATATGTAATATTTCTTTACTTTTGTAACATTAACGTAAAGGAATCTACCTTTGCCGTTAAGCTTGACGAAAAGGGATTTTTTTACTTTCCGAACACTATAGTGAGGAAAGTATTGTAATCATGTCAAAAATCAGAATTTGAGATTTTGATGTTTCTATACGTTTCGAGGCCCCTTGAGCAGTGTTAGAAATAAGATTTTTGAAGCTAGGCGTCAAAATGACACCTGGATTAAATTTTTTGGGCGTCAAAATGAAAAATCTAGGTGCCATCTATAATTAAATATGTATATATATATATAAAAATAATGATAAAGCATCAACTTGTAAATAATATATGCAAGATTATATAAAAAATATTTATGTAGTGAATGTACATATTTAAAATCGCAAATTTATTCTTCGCCCAGAAGTTACATCATTCCACCACATCTTAATAGCATTTTCTGGGCAGAAATCTTCCAATTTAGGGCGGTTTAATTTAATCATTAACAAATTGTCAACTGCTTTCATAGAGATATGATTTCTTAAATCAGTTTTTATTAGGTTTAATTGACTGAAATAGACTTGTTTACAGTCTGATGGGATTGGGAAAATTATTAGGTATGATGCGGAAAAAATCCAGGCGTCAAATATGGCACCTATGATTGAAATTCTAGGCGTCAAAATGAAAAAACTGGTCGCAAAATGCAACTAACGACCGCTTATTTCTAACCCTGCCCTTGAGTCCGTTTTCACTATTTTTACGATGATGTATGTATGTATGTATGTGTGTATGTCTTTGAGTGAACACGCTAGCGTCTAAACGCTGTGTTCGAATAAGCTGAAAGTTGGTACATATATTGTAAGCCACCATAGTACGAACCCTATAGATTTTGGTGAATTTAGCACTTACAATTTTTTTACAAGGACACAAAGAAAAATTCTTTATCATTATGGCCTATGGGACCAAATTTTTAAAAGTGCGATAGCATCTAAACGCCTTATTCAATTGAGCTGAAAATTTATATGAATATTATAAATCACTGTTGCACAAACTATAAGCATTTTGGTAAACCTAGCATTTATAGGTTTTTACAGGGACACAACGAAAAATTCTTTATCATTATGATCTATGGGCTCAAAGTTCAGTAGCATTAAATAAAACATTGTGTAATATATGGGTAAAAATACTCAAACACTCTATTATGGTTTTCTCTCTTTTGTTTGTTTAACAACTCCTCTTTCTTTACTTTATCTACAAAATTGATGAACACTCAATGTTCGGAAAGTCGAGTGGAGTCACTCCAGATTTTTATATAAATAATCATAATTCATAACGCCCATGCTAAAATGAAATTATATTCTGATAGTGTGCCAACAGTAAAAACTGAAACAGATAAAAAATAAAATGTCAAAGATTCTAGATGTGTTTAGAAACGATAAAATAGTTTTGGCAAAATTTCTAATAACTTGGAAGTTTTTGAATTAGACTGTCAAAAATCAATAGGATTCTTTACAATATAAGTGTTGTTCACGAGATAATGTCTACACAGACAAACAACACATCAGTTTCATAGTTTTGGGACTCTTTAAACATTAAAAAAAAAAAAAAAAAATCCTGAATATCTAAATTTCATATACCTGCAAGTATGATAGAGAACTAAAATTATATTAATAATACATGAATAATTGGCCCCTATGGCAGATTTTTTTTCTTTCTGCGACAAGCCTCATTTGTACAAATCTTTCCTGCAAGATGCTACTTCATAATGACATTTTCTAATTTACACATAACATGCACATTTAATTATAAAGACATCAATATTTCTAAACCTTTAAGCGTTAAGTCTGTCTTTTTCCGTCATACATAGCTGAAATAAAAGGCTGGTGTGACTAAATTTTGAAATGCATATTAATAAATATCTGTAGTGTATAGTACTGAAGTCTCATATTTATATGGTGCATAATATTAATTTTATGAATCATTAAACAGATATATTGAAAAACAGCTAACTGTGAAAGGGTTAATATACTGTATATGAATTTAAATATAAGATATGTGAGTTTTCTACTGAGATTAAGAATATCTTTTTTTTTTTTTTTTTTAATAAGCAAACGTTTCTGTGAGTGAGCATTTCTTTTCCATGACAATGTCCCTATGTTGCCTAAATTCTGCTATAGGGCCAACTGCCCAATAAACTAAAGTTGTGCTAAACCCTCGTCACTTGTGTGCTCACTGGTTGGAAGATGTAAATAAACATATAACAAAAAGAACTTTTATTTTTCTGATTAAGCAATTTTGTTTCCAGAGAAAGATTTGAAGTTCTGTATTAGCAGGCTTTACTATAATAAATTATACAACGATATTGTCAGGGATTTTTTTTTTTCTCGTAACTTACCATTCCCAGGTGTCAATAGCATTCTTTTTATATGGTTCATCAGCTTCGATTTTTGGCACATCTCCATCAGCAGTGTTTCTGAACATTTGAGCATCCTCTTCATTACATCTCATAGGAATATGAACCCATACGCCAAAATTTGGCTAAACAAGGGGAAAAACAAAATATATAAGTACATTTAATACTTTTTGTAATACACACACTTTAACCTTTTGAGAGGGGCTCTTCTGAAATCCTATGGTGAAGCGGGACAGATGCTGTCACAGCCCCTTTCAAAAGGTTAATTGAAACTTTCTGATTGACTTTAATGAAATTAGATTTATATATATCATACCTGAAGAATCAAAATAACAGAGATTTTATAAGCAGCATTTTCAGGCCTAGAAAACACTGATGTGTTTTCGATATATGTCAGTATTTTAATAGATTAATCCATGGCTTAAATTATCAGAAAGTTATATGGGTAAGTTAAATTTAATTATTAAATAAAAATTAGTAATTACTAATTAAAAATAGTAATATATATAGAGAATCATGATAATTTTTTTTCATCAAAAGCGAAATCTTGCTTTAAAAAAATGAAGGTTTGTTGAAGTTTTGAATAACTTATAGGTATAACTTCAAAATCTTCAGAATAATGGAGAAATGTTTGAGAATAACGGAGAGTGGAAGACAGTCCCAAAATTACAGAGTCTCCGTTGAAATAACGGAGTGTTGGCAGGTATGATATATATATATATATATATTATAATAAGAATGAGAATGAAAAATAAACAGATGAATAATAACTTGCCATAACAACTCATAAAAGCCAATTTAGTAACTAGTTAACTTATTTAAATAATTTGATCAGTATTTTTTAATTTAAATAACTCGATTAGAATATAAAACATATAGAAACATATCAAGGAGCTTTCTAATGATTGTAATCAAAAGTTTGATTCGAACTGACAATAATAAAATGAACTATATATATAGTTGAGAAAAGCTGAATTTATGGAACAGGATACAAATAATTGAATCAAATTTAGTTATTCTAATGCAAAAGTGATTGTAAATTCATGAAAAAATACTTGACATTTTAGCAAGAAAGAGTTTTTGTATAGGAAGAGAACATATAATTTACTGCATGGAGGTTCAATCTTCTCATAATGAAAAATATTAATTTTAATTAGGTTAAACAGTCATATGAAATTGATGTTTTAGTTTTATTTTATGAATTTATCTATCTTATCAGAAAAATCTGGAATTCCGGTATTGAAAATGAAATAAATACCTCAAATCAGGCAAATTACTTGAACACAATTACCCCTGCTAATGATTCTTTCTAATGATTGTAATAAAAAGTTTGATTTGAACTGATAATAATAAAATGAACAATACATATACATACATATGAGAAAAGCTGAATTTATGGAACAGGATACAAAAAATTGAATAAAAAATAAAATAAATTGCTTAGAATGTAGAGGTAGCACTTCGTCTTCAAATAAATACTAACAATTTGAATAACTTGCTTAAAAGATTAGAATCTAAAACCTATCTGTTTGCTAGCACTTACTATTACATACACTAGCAAACAAATATGCTTGTTTAAAAAAAAAAAAAAAAAAGGATTTATTAAGACACTATACTGCGTAAATAATTCTTAGTTAATTTTATGTAAATTCACCTAAACAGGCTTAGTCAGGTGATAAAATGTTAATTTTCATCATTTCTAGTTTGTTTTCGTGTTAAAATAGCTAAAAAAACCATTAAAAAGCCTCATTATGGCAGATAATGGATATGGTGCGAAACTTCGTGACTTTTTGCTCCAGGCGATTTTTTTTGGTGACCTTGGCGAGAAAATCTTTATTATCGATATACCAAATACGGAAGCTGTAATGTTATTGGTTGTCAAAATACTGGAAATTTCCAGATTTTTCTATGCAGGTATTTAAAGAGTTGCATTGCGCCAAGTGAGTCAGTCTCAGTTGAGTTTCGCCAAATGCTTTCATTGCTACTGAAAGAGCTCCGAGCCTCTTTGGATCACAGCCTTGCTGTGTGTTAACCTTGCTGTGCTTTGAGATACAATTTGTACTATGAATTTGCTGTTGACAGCTGTTATCTAAGCTGTGTTTACTGGTGAAAGTGAAGTTGATACTAGGTACCTGAATTTTTCTAGAATTTTCTGTAAATAAAGTTTTCTTCATTTTCGGACAACTCACGAACCCCCAAGTACGCAAACATATTTCAAAAATAAAATATTAAGAACCGCAGCGGGGTACTTTTGCATACAAAAACACACAATAAGATATTTTAGTATCGCAAAATTCTTGAGTTTTTTTTCCAAAATAAACAAAACCTGAAAGATGTTTCATTTTTCAAATGCTCTAGTAAATATAACAACCTGTTCATAAAATTTCAATGATTTCAATTTTTTAAGTACATTAAGATACATAAGCAGAGTTTCCAGATAGCACAAACACCTTCTTGAATCTGAGACTTTGAATTTTTAAAATACTTTAACTCGTTACAAAATTGCTAAATATAATGTAAAAATGAGAAGTTTGAAATTATTTTGAAATAATGACTATTATGTCAAAACACAGTTTACAGGGTTCACATTAGAGAGTGGGATTGTGTGTAACCCACTGTATTTTTAAAAACCTCGCTTAAAAATATATCACAAGTGGGATCCCTCCCACCCCCTCCCTCAATTTTTTCACATTGTTCATTGATTACTTCATCCATTTTTAGTTGCATTGGGTAATACATTAATCACTTTGACACCTATGATCTTTTGTTTTTAGCTTCTTTATATTCTAGATTTAAAAAAGAAAAGAAAAAAAAAAGTGGTAGGGTAAGTGCACCAGTGATTGATACTTTTAGAGCAATATCTGATGTTTTTAATATTCTAGTCATCAGAAAATATTTTTAGAAATCTTAAGTTAGTACATATGGTATAAAAGACATTCAGAACCACATATATGTTAAAATATATACATTTGATAACAATTATTTTTTTTAATGAATTTTTATTTGACTCCTACTCAATGTTCCAGTAATTGACACTGCCAGTTTAACATTTTATCAGTAATTGGCACACTATGTTCCAGTGTTTGACACTGCTAGTTATTCATTTTACCAGTTTTATTAGCACCCTATGCTCCAGTGCTTGATATAAAATGTTAAAATTCTTATATGTAAAATATATGATTTTATTATTTTTCTTATTAATTATTTCGGGATAGATGTCAATTACTGGAGCACCTACCCTAATCTGCAGGGCTGCCAGCAACTTTGGACCAAAATATTAGGGACTTAGGGACCTAAAAATTAAAAATTAGGGACCTGAAAAACACAAAAAATATTTACATAAAGTATTATATCAAATAAATTTCAATAATAAAAGAGTACACCAATTTTATATTTTTAAAATCTTGTTTTATTACATCAACTTCAGAACTTTTTACAAATTAACCTTTTTTAGGTTTTTTATTTACAAAATTTGTAATCAAATTATTTTTTCTTTTATTTATAATATTAATCAAGCTATGAGCTTCATCCTTTTTTACTTTTATTTCCTCATTAGCTGTTACACCAGCTGTAATCATGTTTTGGGCAACTTTAGCATCAGTTATGTTACCATTTTTTAACGCAATTTTTAATTTTTCATTGCCTTCAGCAATTAATTTATCCGAGACTGCTTCTTCTTCTTCTACATTTTTGTTTATATCTTCCAACTGCTTTTCAAGGTCAGCAATTTGTTTCTTTTTCTTTTCAGCTTCTTCTTCCTCTGCAGCTTTCCGCAACTCTAATTCTTTTTTCTCTTTCTCTTCTTTTATTTTCCTTTCATTTTCTAGATAGCTGTTGTATGACTGATATGCAACATTAGCTTTTTTTATCATTTTACTTGTTATGGGAACTAGAGCAGCTTGATTTGAAAAATGTTTTAATGCATCAGTGATGTTTAACCTTGCATTTAACATACGTTCTTTCATCGAAGTTCTATCTTCAGAAAGAATATTATTTGAAATGGAAAATCCTCGCTCTATATCAGCACTGCCATGATACAGACTTAGGCTACTCTTTAAAAACTTGGAGAGGTTAGGATATTTTAACTCTCCATTTTCTCCTTTTGAAGTAATATATGTTGACCATAATGAATCTATTCGATCACTTTCTGTTCCATGATTGAACTCCCGCTTGATGATTTTCCACTCATCTAAGAGAGCATCAATTTCAATGTCTATGGGCAAGTGTTGACCAAGTTTAGCAAAAACTTTTAGATTTTTTGGAGTATTTTGAAATTTTGGATTCAAACAGCGGAGATATTTTAAGTTTTTATTTTGTAAAATATCCTTATTTAAAAGGTACGTACCTGAGGCTATAAAATGCATCTGCACATCTCTCAAAAAATAACCTTTATCCTTTTCTGATAGATTAAGTAACTCCTTTCGAAGTTCTTCATTGAAAATTATGTCTTTTGGAGAAATTAAATTTTTATTTTCAAAAGGATTTTTATTAATGTCAACCTTAAAAGACTTGATAGCTTCTTCTTTACAAATGCGGCCTGCAATTTTAATTATAAGGTCTTTAATTTCATCATAAATTAAGTGAATCAAAGGATCTTCCCTTTGAAAAAACGAAGTAAAGTTTGTGAATAATTTGGCACTGGATAGAATAAATAATACTTGGCATTTCATTGTTTTTTCATTTAAATATCCAACAATTCTTTTATAGCTTGCTGTATTCAGCATTTTCTTTTCTTTTTTGGATGGCATAAATCGTAAAAAATATTCAACTAGACAATCCCATTGCTCTAACAGCCGAATTGCTGCAGGTTCTAATGTTAGCCACCTACTTGACACATGTTTTATAAATCGATGTGTAGGAACCTTTTGTTTTTCCTGTATTTTACTGAAGTTTTCCCACCTTGATGGCCAGTCATCAAAATAATTATAAACTGATATTATAAAATCAGATGCATCAGATCCATACTCTTCGAGACCCTTTAAAAAACAGTTGTGCACAGTATGTATTGTGCATGTACCAATGTCCAATATACCTTTTTTTCTAACTGTAAGTATTTCTTCATCAAGCAATCTAAATACTTTCTTATTGACAAATGGGCCATCACTAGCAATAGATATCAAATTTTTAAGAGGCAAATTTGCATCTGATATGCTCTTAAGAATATTTTCTTTCAGAATTTCTGCAGTTGCATGGCCCATAAAAAAACTCTGTAAATGATGAGAAACTATTTGCTTGTTCTTGTCAGACCAATAACTTGGAGTACTTTATTACCAGCATTATTAGTTGTCTCATCATAAATAAGAGAATAATAAGCAGAAGCTACTTCATCTAACATTTCTTCACGAAAATAAGGACCCAAAGCATCAGTTAACAAATAACTAAGTTTGGTTCTGCATAGAGAAAAATTATCAGGTACAGCTTCTGGGAACATTTTGCGGAAAACATCTCCACAATCATCAGATGACACAGCAGAAAAGTTTGAAGAAACAACTTTAAGAGCCCATGTTAATTCAGCTATACGTGCCCGTTCATTAGCATTGTAGAGTTTAATTGTATTATTAGAACTGGAAACTGATTTCAATGAATTCAATTTAACAGCGCAATTTTGTCGATGTATTTTACCATCAGCATGCTGGATAATTGTGTGGAACCCTTTGTTAATCGAGAATGTTTTCGAACAAACATGGCAAAGAGCCTCATCTTGATTGGCTTTTTGTAGCCAATCTGACACTTTATAGCCATTAGAATCCTGTTTGTCCAGCCATTTGTCTTGAAAATGGCATATTCCCATTGTGCCACAGAATACACCTGAAATAAATTAAAAATAATGTACCTACAAATTTATCTTAAAACAATGCTAATTCTGATAATTTACTTTTACTTAATATTTTAAAGATACTATTTTGACTAGATAAAGTTAACTGGATGGGTTTATTATAAATAATGTCTTATGTATTATTGATAAATATGAAGAGAATGACACAAACCCAGATAAGATTTACATTGAAGCAGCTTACATGAAAACATGTAAATTGGCTATGATATTGTTCATAAATTTCAGCAAGTTTTTGTATTATTTTGATTTTTTTAATGAAGATTTCAGACAGTAAAGAAATAATCAGAATCACTGAATAAGAAATCATCATATTTTTCTTGCATACAAACAAATTAGAAAAATTCTTTACAGTGTGCAAACTGCTTCAGGAATTTATATTTCAAAATACTGTAATTATTAGTTTTACAAATAATTACAATTATTTAACAATATCATACCTTTTAAATCATAGATACAGTCATCAATAAAAAAAAATAAAAATAATAACAATAAAAAAATTCCTTTCCCAAGCTAACTCTGCCGTTAATCGTCGCGTCAGCATAAGATGAAAGGTACAAATTGATTGGTAATAGTATCTAGTTAACAACATTATACAGTATAACATTATACAGTACAACATTATACAGTAATTATCATTTTTTGATTACTTACAAGGATATAGTAACAAAACTTGATTTTAATTAAGATTAGATTGAAAATGTTTACTTATTTACTTTTGCTTAAAAAAGAAAGTCAGTAGTTACAGGCGGCTCTGCCAGTTTGTTATTAGCGGGGGCCCGGAAGCAGAAACAGTGAAACGCTGCTACGTACGTCGCAGACTCTACAGAATACCTGCAGACTATTTTTTGATTAATATGAAAAAGAGATTTTTGAGAAAGTCTGAGGACTTTCTCAAATAAGTCGGGGGAAGTGGGGCACCTTGGGACACCATAATTTTTAGCTTTATTTTTTTAGTGTGTTATCTGGCATTCATATGTAGCATCACTATCAATCTACTACTGTACTTTAAGATTACTGGAAGAAACACTTAAATATTTATTTTTACTTTTCAAAAGGCATTGAAAATGTTTTATGCTGTTTTTAGAAATCATATTTTAGCTTTAAAAAACTACTTTATCTTATTTGTTTTGATAGAAATACATCCATTTTACATATCCAATAAAATTAATATTAAAAATGTGATGATATAGTTGAGCCTAACCACACGAAATTATTTTAATAAGTAACATGCATAGTGAGGCACCTTGGGACACCTTTTTACGCCGCAAAAGATGATAGATCTTTTGTTGATACAAATGATGTTCTTGTAAAGTTAACCAGCCCTGAACAAACAATTCAATGTTCATTAAATTTAAAATTCAATGAAGATAGACTGCATTTTATCAAATGTAAATTCTGTTAAATTTCTTAAATTTATATATTGACAAAAATATCAGTAATATAAACAAGTCCTAATCAGTTTTTTATTAAATAAATTACATAAATAGACATGATTGTCAACATTTGACTGTCTAACAAGAAAATACTGAAAGATAGCCAATTAACTTTGACTTTCCCAAAGTGCCCCACTAGGTGGGGCACCTTAGCACATTTTAAGGGCCAAAGTTTACCTTACCAAAATTAAAGTTTCAGTTTCTCTATTGTATATAATTAATATAATTTTCTTTTTAGTAGATTAATAAATCAGGGATGAGATTGACAAAAGTGTAAAAAAACTGAAAATATGTGCAATAGTGAAATAAACTAAAATTCAGATAAAAAAAAAAAAAACACTACAGAACCCTAGTTTAACATTTTTAATCTCTAATAAGCAAAAAAAAAAAGAACAATAAATTATGTTTTATTGACAATGGCAAATAAATCATTTGAATACTTATCAAAAATTACCAGTTTTTTCACAAATACATTACTACAGAACAAAAAATAAATCTACAGAAATGTGGAAAAAACTTATCCCTGATCTACAAAAAAGCTGAAAAATCTCATCCTTGATAAATGCTTTTGCTCTTTGCATGCAAAATTTGGAAGTAAATGAAAGCATACAAAAAATTATAAAAATTGTTAACAAATTCATCCCAACATGCCCCCACTTTTTCCTATTATGCTGCACAGCTGTTCTTATTTCAATGTGTTCTTAAAATAAAGAAAAAGATAAATTAACTTAAAAGAATTTCTAAACTATCAAAATCACCCTAGGCTCATATGTAAAAATTTACAGCCAAGTAAAATACAACTGGATTGTCATCACAAACAAAATGGCAAACAACTACCTATAGTATACATTTTCTTCCATTTTTAAAGGAAAATCTTGTGTAAATTGAAAATAACAATTGATTAGTACTGATACCTGTAAGGTTCTAAAACCAAAATATTATTCAAAAATAATTTGTTTTACATCAAGATGATATAAGATTAACTGCCACATGTGATTGATTATAATTTCAAGGATGTATAATATATTAATATGGGGGAGAAAATAAGCAAAAAAAGGTACATTCATTAAAGATAACAGTGAATTTTGTAAGTAATTATGTTGTAATCTTTAACATAAGAAAATGGAAGAGTTTGTGTCTTTAGTTCAGAAGATGCAAAAAGATAAAATATCTGCATGCAATATTTAATTTTTAAACACATCTTAGCTATACTAAATTACATGTGTATAATTTCACATCTAATAATCATAACATATGTGCATTCAAAAGAAAAATATATTACATAAATAAAAGAAACTTACCTAATTATATCCTTCAGGCTGTTCAATTATTTCATGAATTCTTAACAAGTGAAAAAAAGAACAAAATCAACAAGTTCTTTTACTTCAGAGAGACTAACTAAAGTGAACTAACATTAACTAACTGCAGTCTGAATCAAGAAAAATATACCATCTACTAAAATAAAATAAAATTCTTATATGAACATAAGACAAAAAAATAAAAATTCTCAAGAAGCACAGAATCAAGAAGAAAACTTTTTTCCTACAATATAGTAGGCTGCCAATGATTGGACTGCCAATCAGAGGACTTAAGATGTCCTCTGATTGGTGCATTTTCCTTATGGATGCAGAGTAATGTGCTGCCATCTATGACATAAAATTTGAAACAAATCTAGATTTTTAAGATAAAACTTAGAAAATCTGAATTTTTTTCTTTATTTTGATCATCAGTGAAAAAATGGGACTTTTAGGGACCAAGGTCAAAAATAAGGACTTTTTAGGGAAATAGGGACCTACTGGCAGCCCTGAATCTGAGTTAATAATTGTAAAAAACTTTTTAATTGTAAAGATTTGTTCAGAAGAGATATGAAGAATTGTATATTTTATTATCCAACAGCTACAAAGTATGGGATTGATTATATATAAAACTAGCAGGCAACGCCTGCTTCGCTGGTCCCTATTTTTAAATGAATCACTATAATGAATTCTCAAAATTGCATTAATTTTTATCATGTGAAAAAAAAAGAGAAACAAAAGCTGATTAGGAAAAATGTCGCACCAGGTTCTCACTGCCTTCGGAAAAAATTCCCAAAATGCTCCAACTCTTATTTCTATTATTTTCCCCCTTCGCCCCCCCCCCTCCCATCTACCCTAATAATTTTACAAATTCGAAAACATCCACAATCGATTTGTAAGTATCAAAAACCTCTATGCACCAGTTTTGAACGATCTATCTCTATTTTTATTTTTTTGCCCCTCCGCTCCCCCCTCCAAATTTTAAAAATTCGAAAATATCCTCAATCGATTTGTAGGTATCGAAAACCTCTATGTACCAATTTCGAATGATCTAATTATACATATATATATTTTTTTTGCCCCTCTGCCCCCCCCCCTAATAACTTTACATTTTTGAAAATATCTCCACTCGACTTGCAGGCCTCTAAAACCTATCTGTACCAATTTTGAACGGTCTAACTGTATTTCTATTTGTTTTTGCCCATAGACCCCTTACTGCCCCACCCCTCCTAATAATTTTACAAATTCGAAATTATCCGCAATCGATTTGTAAGTATTGAAAACCTCTATATACCAATTTTGAACGATCAAACTCTATTTTTTTTTTTTTTGCCGCCCCCCCCCTCCCGGCCCTCCTAATAACTTTACACTTTCGAAAATATCCCCATTCGACTTGCAGGCCTTTAAAACTTATCTGTACAGACTTTTAACAGCCTAACTGTATTTCTATTTGTTTTTACCCCATAGCTCCCCCTTACCGCCCCTCCTAATAATTTTACAAATTCAAAAATATTCGCAATCGATTTGTAAGTATCGAAAACCTCTATGTACCAATTTTGAACGATCTGACACTATTTTTATTTTTTTGCCCCCCCCCCCCCTTCTCGCCCCTAATAATAACTTTACACAATCGAAAATATCCCCATTCGACTTGCAGGCCTTTAAAACCTATCTGTACCAATTTTGAACGGCCTAACTGTATTTCTATTTGTTTTTGCTCCATAGCTCCCCCCCCCCCCTGGGGGCTGAATTTCTAAAATTCCAGAAATTGGTTTTTAGATAGTTGCATTAGCTGTATTTTAGAGCAAAAATTTCACATATATCTATTTTTGTGTTTGAGATATATAGGATTATGCGAAATCACATTTTGCCCCCTCCCCACCCCCCTTGGGGACCGAATTTTGAAAATTCCAGAAATCTGTTTTTAGACATTTATGTTAGCTATATTTTAAAGCAAAAATTTTATGGATATCTGTTTTTTTTGTTGTTTGAGATATGAAGGATTTTGTGAAATCACGTTTCGCTCCCCCCTTGGGGAGCAAATTTTGTAAAATCACTTCTTAGTTGATGCCTCTGTCATAGAAAGAACATTGTCACAAAATTTCATGCTTCTAGGTCTAAGGGTTTGGTCTGGGCGATGATGAATCACCCCCTCACTCACTCAGTCAAGAAGAACGATTTTATATATATAGATAATAATCTAGGTTATTCAGTCACTGCACATCTGTCGAGCACTCCTTGAATGCTCAAAAATCAAATTAAAAATAAATTTCCCAACACATTAAGTGATAATAATTTGAGTGCAATTCCTTCTGCACTTGGGATGAAAATTTATATTCCGACTGTCAAAACATAATCAATCTTTAATCACAAAATTGGAAGGTGGGGGATATTATTAAACTTTCATTTTTAATGTTTACTTGGTTTTTTACAATTGTTTGATTTGCATATTTGTAATTTTTGAAAAAGAAATCTACAAAATATAAATAAGTGGGAAAATCCTACTCAATATATATATATATATATATATATTTTGTATGAACCTTAGTTTATCTGTTGAATTATAATCTATAATTAACATGATATACACATACCCCATTTCACTCTACCGAAAACTTTGTTCAGATAATACATACCCTTTGGTTACTAGTAAATTAGTAGTAGTATATGTAAAAGATTTTTAACTGAAGCATAACAAAATAAAGCATTATTATTATTTTTTTTAAATCTGAACTTAGGAAAGAAAACTTACTGGATGGCCAGAATTCCCTAAAATTTTTGTGTAGATATATCTAGCTAAGTTAAAACAATTTTCATTCCTCGGTTTTACAAAAACAGCCGGTATATTTAAATGAGCTGCAAACTGCAATTCTTGTTCTAGTGCCTGAAAGTAAATAATGAATAAAAATAAAGTAAAAAGTAACAAGAAATAATTAAAGCCCTACCTACATAATGTAACAAGAACCTAATTTAGGAAATTATTATATACTACTTACTAGTTCAGAAATGCGTCTAGTAGTTGGGACAGGTGAATCTGGATTGATCCAAGAAGATATTCTACCTACAACTGTAGTACTCCAATCTAAAAAATTAAATTTTATAATAATTAAACTATATAACTTATTTTTAAAATACAGTAAAGCACCGTTTATACGTCTTTCAAGGGACTGACGTAAAAGGACATCATATGATTTATGCCCATACAGATAGTTATTTAATAACATTAAAAATCTTTAATATTCGTCTGATTTGCTGCTTGTCTCTGAGTATTGAAAATTTTACTGTGAATTCAATTGATTCTTTGATCAGTATTCTTCAATCTTTTCTGTGTTCCTCCATTTAAGATGCTTTCTAGGAAAAATCTGTCTTTTTTAGAATGGAAAATAATGACAGAGAAATTTTGCGAATTTTAGTAGAGTGGAAAAGATGTATAACCGATATCAGTGGTGTATAAATGAAGAATTTCTGCATTAAAATGAATCGGGACTTCACTAAAAGGACGTATAAACGAGAGACGCATAAACGGTGCTGTACTGTATAACCTAATTACACCAAATAAATATAATTTTCTGATTTAAATATCTTATAGATAATATTCATGCTTTGCTATATAGACTAGCAGGCTTCATTAATTCCACTAATCACTATGTTTAAATATAACAACATATATATATAATTTTTTTTTTTAACTATAATTTTTTTTTAATGTTATTCCATAAATAAAAACTAAAAAAAAAAAGGACACTGAAATTGCTTAAAAGTTTGTTTTAGATCCCAGCTGCTTTTCAAAGGGTGCATTTTAACTTCAAAAAAGGGTGGGGTGCATCAGCACTAAAACAAAATAGGGCAGGGCCCGGCATTCTTTGAAAAACATATAACATGAACACTAAGAAAATTAAAGAATGGAAATTGTTTAAAGAAACACAAACTACAGATGGAAACAAATACACAAACAATTAAAAAAAAAACTTAAATATTATTACCTTGTGTGCTTAGTAATAAGTCTGATCGTGTAAATGCACCAGGTCTATCTTTAGCTTTGCCTTCTAAAAATTCTCTTCTAAAACGTGGATGAACTAGTGGAGCTATAATAAAAGTATACCTGAAAAAAGAACAAGCATAAAAATTTACTTGGAAATTAAAACTTCTGTAATGTTTCAAATTTCACACATCTAGTGAAAGTAAACTGAAAGTTGAATTCTTGCTGAAAAAATTTGAGTTATCAAATTTTTTTCAGGACATAAACACTGCTTTAAATCCAGGGTTCGATTTCTTCCACCTAGTGATGTGGAATTTAAAAAAAAAAAAAAATTCTAATAGGTTTTTCGCAAAAACTTTAAAAGCTAAAAAAGCAATTTTTTAAGTAAATTTTTTATGACACATTTTAACTTTTCTTTCGTTAGTCGCAATCCAGCTAACAGTTACACAGGGGTCTGTCCATAAAGGGCAAAATTAACAGTCGCCACCGGCCACATGGCGACTAAATAAAAAAAGATGGCGATTAAAAATTATGCATCGATCGCCACTAAAGTCGCCACTTTTGTGATTATTAAAAGTTTTTAAAAATCGAGCAACGATTGGCAATAGAAGCCTTGTGATTCCCAATCTTTCTCTATCTATGGCATAAATGTCAATGTTCATTTTAAACTTGCTTTATTATATTCTACAACCTATAAAGAAGTAGAATTGTTTAATATCTCTCACTCATATAATTTTTTGGACCCCCTTTCCCTCCACCGAACGATTGGTGATCACACAGCTTACAGAAAGCTTTATAATTTCTAATCTTTCTCCATTTGCTGCATAAACATAAAATATCTATTTTAACCTTGGTTTTTAGACTCTAGAATCTATAAAGAAGTAGAATTGTTTAATATATTTTACTCATAATTTTTGTTATCCCCCCCCCTTCCCTCCTCCGCTAAGGATTGGAAATCCCATACTCCACTGATGCCTTGTGATTTCCAATCTTTCTCTATCCATAACATAAATGTAGTAAATATTCATTTTAAATTTGCTTAACTGGATTCTAGAATCTATAAAGGGGTAGAATTACTCTCATTCATGTATTTGTTTTTTACTCCTCTCCCTTTCCATTTTCAACTAGCAGTCAAAGATCAGATGTCCTGCAAAGCACAATCTTTTTCCATTATTATTTTCTCCATGGTATTTAGTGTATATTTAACCCATTTAAGCTGTTTGGCAAATGTGTGCATCAAAATTTGATTTGGCTTAAATGTCTATTTTTCAAAAATTTTCGTTTTTGCTTTCTTTAGGGTAGAAATCTTCATTTTTCCTTTTTATTTTCAAGTAGAAATCTCCCTATTTTTAAAGCTGCAAATTTGGCAGCTAAGTAGGTTATTTTTAATTAAGCAGCTAAGTTTTTATACCTATTCTTTTTAAGAGGAAATATTTTAACTCTAGTGAAATAAAATCATTTAAAAAGGTGTGTTTTTAGAAATAAGGGAAAATAATAAAATTGCTAACTGTATTTACACATGACCATGTAAAAGTTATAGTGATGGATCAGGCGATTCATTTACTAGACAATATCGATATGAATTGTGAATGATAACAGGTTATTTCATTGAAATAAATTTGAAAAAAAAAAGTACTACTGAATTAATTAAAAAATAAAAACTTTTGCTGTTATTAATACAGCCTTAAACAGATTTTAATTTAGGATGTGCAATTTAGAATTTTTAAAAAGAGCGAAGTTACAAATTACAATTCCATTGTCCATGTGTTAATTTTATTATACCACAAAATGGTGACAAAGCTGTTTGCAATCTGAAAGAAATAGTCTCATGTAAAAAGTGGCCTCTAATGAATTTTCCCAGTTTTGCCCTTTACCTGTCCAGACTTTTCAGGCAGAACCTGTTTTGTGAAATTGTGAAAAATTCTACACATAATTTTGTGAATCTAGTGTGAAAATAAAGTTCTTCTGAACTTTATGGTTAGGGTCCTGGTCATCTTTTTGTGAAATTGTGAAAAATTTAACTTTGCAAAATAAAATTATAGTTAACGTTTCATTTTAAACAATGATGGTTCATTTTTATGGAGCTGAAATCACACATATGCTAAGAAACCGTTCATAAATTAGAAATTGAAAATCAGTTTTTTGAGGAAATACAGCAAAGCACATCTGATTATTCAGGCAGCCTGATCGTTCCATGGAAGATTAGTCTTTGAAATAAAACCGATTTATCAAAGGTCTGTTTTTAAGAGGAAAAAAAATTATAAAGAATCTGTTCTTAGGATAAAACATTTTGTGAAGGGTCCTTTTTAGGATAAGTAATTTTGTGAAAGGTCCTTTTTTAGGCTAAGTAATTTTGTGAAGGGTACTTTTTTAAGATATAAAATTTTGTGAAGAGTCCTTTAACCAGGGTTGGCAAAAACCCGGGTTTTTCTAGAAAAACCCAACCCACTTGGGTTTTTCTGGGCTTTTGTTTGAATACATTTGCATTGCAATGTTAGATATACGTTATTTAGCATATTAGTTGTAATACACCTAATTACATTAAACTACTAATTAATAATTAATTTAATATTTATCTTAGAAATAAAAATTGGTTTGATTCTAATATTAAAATAGTGTCATTTAGTAAGATTAAGCTATATTTTATTTTAATGTATGCTTATTCAAAATAAATATTCTTAATGACAATAACTGATAAAATAAAGGAATTTAAATTCTTAAATACAATACATATCCATTTTAGGTAAATTGGAGTGTAAAGGTTGATATTTTTTTATTTACCAACTATGTGAAAACTTAGGTAATCCTGAAAATTTTCGACCTCGTTTTTTTTTACTTTTTTACACGTTTTCATGTGTGAGGAATCAGAAAAATGACATTTGTATGGTGTGTGTTAGTCCGTTAGTCTGTGTACTTGATATCTCAAGAACAAATTGTCACAGAGAAGTCCGATCAGTTTTAAAATATTATTTTTGACACTGGCAAGAACCCTATTCATTTGCAACATTCGAATTAAAAACTTCGTAAGTTATTAAAAATGTATGCTTTTCTTAACATGGGAGAATAGGGCAGAATTTTACTTAAACGTGTATTAAACGGAAAATTTTTACTGAAAAAATATGAGACCAGTTTTAAAATATGAGTTTTGAAGTTGGAATGAACATCAGTAACTAGAAACATGCTACTTTGAAAATTTCGCAAGTTACTGGAAATCTACGAATTTCTTAGCATGACAGTATAGGGCAAAATTTCACATAAATGTCAATTTTGAGGAACATTTTCATCGTAAAGATGTCAGACCACTTTTGAAATATTATTTAGGGTACTGGCATGAATATCATACAGTATAAATTTTTCAATTTAAAAAATTCGTAAATTATTTGGAATTTATGATTTACTTAAAATGGCAGAATAGGGCAAAATTGAGCATAAATGTCCATTTTGAGGATCATAAATATATCAGACAACTTCAAAATAACATTTATGATACTTGTTTGAACATAATTGACTACAAATATTCTAATAGGAAAATTTTGCAAGTTACTCGTAATTTAAGATTTTATTAACAACATAGCAAAATGGGGGGATATCCCATATAAATATGCATTTTGAGGATTGTTGCATTGGAAATAGTAGCATGAAAACGAAACTACGAAATTGATCCTAATAAAATAAATTAATAGATTAGAATAAGATAACTATATCAAAGTGAACGGTGGATATCCTATTAGGTGGGGATTTCATTCTGTCTCTGTGTCAAGTGTTTGGTCAGATTCATTTCTCTTAACATGATAATCATGCTAAGAGAATGTTAATTCTCAACATGTAAAGTATACATACAACATGTTAATTCTTAACATGATAATCATGTTAAGAGAATGTCCTGTACTAGAAATTTATGAGAACATATATATATATATATATATATGATGGGAACTGAGCAGAGTCCACTTATGCTAACTAGTTTTAATTATAAAAATAAGTTGCACTGCTTTATCCTTTTTTTTTTTTTTTTTAAGTTTTTTAATAGTTGAAACAGTTATAGAAGAAAATTTTATTTAATTAGATTTATAATTATGTTGGTACTAAAATTAAAATAAAATTATTATAAAGTTTTAAAACTAAACAATTTAATTAGTTAAATATTGATTTTGGACAACATTTATCTCCTCTGTTAAAAAAAAAAAAAAAAAAAATATCGTTCGGTTTTACAGGAAAAGGAAAATTGAACCAATTATAGAAGATAAACTTGCTTTTATTATATTTATAACTGTAGTTACTTTTTATGTTTAATACTATTTTCTAGAAAATAAAAATAAGAGTTTTTTCTTTAAAGGTAAGGTGTTTTCTATACTTTATAGATGGGATTTGTAAATTATAAATAATTTTTAACAAAAACCCGCTTATTTGCAAAAACCCAGTGGGTTTTTGTTGGTGGGCCCGCCCAGAAAAACCCGGGCGGGTTTTTCTGGGCTGGGCCCACTTTGCCAACCCTGCCTTTAACGGACCCAGATTTTCCTCTGGACAGTCTGACCCCTGTTACAATAATGTCAGATATAGCGTAAAAAACTAAAAGCAACAGTTTTTGATTAAAGACATCATTTAGAAAGCTATCAAATATTTTTGAGCAACTTACCCAAGAACGATAAATATTTTAAGAATAAAATATTAATTACCAGGGTCAGGTAGAGGACCAATATGGGTATAAAAACTTGTTTTTGAAAATCAATTGTATAAAAATTTATAAGATTTCAAAACTATTATACTTTTTGCTATAAACACATATATATATATACACATTTCACTTTTTTAGAATACATTATGCTTGAAATTTTGACTCAATATTTAAAAAAAAAAAAAAAAGTGTACTGTTTTGAATTAGGCTAAGCTTTATACTTACTTTACCCATGCTGTGAGGTAAATTGAATAAGTAGGTAAGTTACCTCACAGCATGGGTAAAGTAGGTATAAAGCTTAGTCTAATTCGAAACAGTACTGTGGTAAGAGTGTGCAAAACATTAAACACTTAATATTTTTTAAATGTTATATCAAATCAGTAGGTAAGCACAAGGCTTGACATCAGTGAACAAAAATTCTGTGTTCGCTCTTCCAGTGAAAAAGTCCCGTTTAGCCTTGAACTGTCGTAGGTGCTAGAAAACGATTAGCGCTGACCCCCAAGACATCTGGTCAACCTGTGGCTATCAGTGACCAGTATTTATTTATGTTACCTACAAGAAAGTCTGAATTATCTGTAATCTCTCACCTTCATTTTTCCACTGAGTTTTTCTGAAACATTTTTGAACTTTCGAATATCTAAATTTGTATCCAAAGACACGAAATTTTCTCTTTTCACTTACGAAAGATTAAATATAGTTAGATCGACTGCTTTCGTCTCTTCTTATAAAGTGATTAATATATTTAAACTGAAACGATATTTTACTGTAGTTGAAACAGTACGTATAATTTATGTAAAAACAGTTATTTTATTCATTATAGAATCGTAATACGTAAATCTTGCACCTTTTTTATTTATTTATTTTTATTTGTTTATTTTTCACGAAATTGAAAATAGTTAAAGTTTATGTATACAGCACCCGCTGCTTATCAAAATCACATTCGTTCTGAACAAAAGTGATTTTATTAAGTGGGTATTTTTTTTTTTTTTTTTTTTTTCCAGCGACCATTCATGCACTCAAGAAAAAGGTATTATTTACCTGAATTTGGGAAGAAATTTCAAAAGGCATCAGATAATGGAACTATTAAACAATATTAATTAACTTTTAACAGATAATTATTTGACTGTTTCTTCAAAGTAAGTGAGTTGAACACATCCGAAATTCAGAGGCGTTTTTCTTTGAGAAATATCGTCAATACTTTGCTAAACATTCAAGCTTTTCTTTTAAATTTAAAATCTTTTCGTTTAAGATTTTTGCTTATTAATTTTATTAGAATAAGAACTAGAAATTGATCTTTTATTAATTAAACATTAGAAAAAACATCACTTGCTAATCAAATTAAATTTGTAATTTATTATTGCGCTTTGAAGAATGCGTTCCTTGAAATTGTCACTAAGACAAGTATCACCAAGTGTGCGTAAATACTGTAAATGTGAAATTTACTACAAAGAGAGATAACGAAGGGATTGCTGTATTTTATCTTCTATTTTATTCAAAAATAAAGAATCGCATTGTAAATAAAAATTTATTTGGCATGCATAAATAAGATTTTTGTTGCTGAATAGATTTTTTTTTTTTTTTTTGAGTTTATTAACCAGCGATGCTCATTTTATTAAGCAGCGGTTTTAAAATTATTCTGCATTAATTACAGAATTGCATTAACTTTAGTTCAACCTATATATTGTAGATTAATAACCATGAACACAAATAATGTGTACATAGTAATAATTGCAGACGTAGTTTTACACAACAAAGCATCCTGTTGTACTTGGAATGGCCCATACCATTTTTTGAAGACAGACTGCTAGTTTTTGTATGTATGTATGCAGAGACCCATCATTATTTCAACACACTATGCAAGTTTTCTTCTACTAGAATCTAGAATAGACACTGTTCAATATCAAAACAATAACTGATTGGGGGAACATAAAACTTAAAAAATAAATAAAATAGAAAATGCAGAAAACAGTACAGATTGGAATCACGTAGAAAATGTCTTCATCCTGCAGTGGCTTTATGAAGGCTGACACACACACACACATATATATGTATATATATATATATATATATCGTAATAAAATTTAACCTTAGAATTTAGCAATTAATAGATTCAAAATAATACCAACACAACAAAAATAGAACTGATTATAACTTATAGGTAAGACTGGCACAAAAATGTTGCGATACAGATTACGAACCAATAAGAGACAAAAACAATTTAAATTTATATATATATATATATATATATATATATATACATACACACACACATATATAAGTATATATATATACATCTGACAGAGATGCAAGTTTCCTGATGGTGATCATTTCTGGTTTTCAGCATTTAAAATTCTATTTTTAATTTCATGAATTTTCTTTTATCTGATCATTTTGGTTAATTTATCTCTTTCCATTTCTATTATTTGATCAATGTCTATTGGTTTAATGGTTTTTGCAAATTATCTCATCGTTAGGCTTATGTGTTATGTTTGTGTCATTTCTCTTCTGCGTAAGTACTTTAACATGTTTTTACTACTCAGTGTAATCAAATTAAATTATCATCATGACAATAATTTTATTCGAAATACGTGTCATTTAAAATTTCATATGTTGGTATTTTCATCTATCTTTCATTTGCTGAGTGTTGTAAAGGAATTAAATTATTCAAATTATATATATATATATATATATATATATATATAATATAAACTTTTTTTTTTGTATTTTTTCTATTTCATCTTATTCAATGTTTCTTGTTTTCATCTATTCAATGTTTGAAAAGGTTTTCAATATATATACACTCCTTCTCATATTTATAAGGACACTTTATATTTTGAAATAACTAAAGTAAAAATAATTGTAAACAAGATTATACTAAGTGCACTTAATATATCTAGTATTCTAAAAACCAAAATTGCTATAATTTTTTTAATATAAAACAAAATTAATAAAAAATAATGCAAAATGTGTTTTTCTCCACGTTTTTAGATGTTCATAATTGGGACAATCCAGATTTTTTCGTTTTATTTAACTTACTAGCGGATAAATTACAGTTGACATGCGAATTTGTTAACTACTGGGCTAGATTAATTCATATATAAACCTTCAATTTTTCTTGGACGGACATTATTGATAATTCCTCGAAAAAAAGAACGTTCAAGTAGTGAAGTTTGATAAATGTGTTTTTTAAGTGGAAGGATAATGTCAATCCGCCGAATTTCTAATGAAATTCGAAGGTCTAAAATTGCTGAAGGAAATGTGATCAAACATTGAACTACTGGTTCGATAGGAGAGAGATCAGATGCAAAATCAGAGTTGTTTTACAGAGATCGAAGACTCATAATTCCTCTTACTGTTCTACTCATAATGACTGCTGCTGAATTTGCTCGTAATTTTTAACGAAAGGTTAGGATCCACATTTATGCATGTTTAATTAATAATATGTTAAAACGAATAAAAAACCTGTAATAATCAATCAGCATTTAATGGGGGAAAAAAACATCTGTGTTAAAGTTGAATAAAGACAATATTAAATGGTAAAATGTTGCATTTTCGGATGAAAAACATTTTATTCTTGATTATTATTTTTATTATTATTTATTATTATTAACTATACTCTAGTATACTCATATCTGCACAAAACTGACTTTCTTTCGGCATTTATTATTATACTTCTTTGAGATAAAAATTGTCTGCATTCACAATGGAAAAAAATTTTAATAAATTATAATTAATAAATTGTATTGCGTAAATTTGTATAAGATTATATCTGTACTGATAAGTATAAAGGATTTAAGTCCATATTGTTGATTTTTCAGGAGACGAAAAATAAAGTTAAACTAACTATAACTAATCGGAATAATCGATTAGGAAAAAGGGATTATGTTGATTTATAGCCTTTATACAGTTCAGTGATTGTCAACCTTCATTTAATAAAGGGAAAAAATTGAATTAAATATTTTATACAAAGATTAATGCTAAATTTCTGACTTGAATCTTTTTTTACCAGTGGATTTTCTCAAAGAGTAATTGACATGGATTTAAATCCTTTATACCAATCGATAGAGAATTTTTTTCTGGGTCTGACTATGTACTTAACTCAAAATCGACATTTTTGGACTTAAATCCTTTATACTTATCAGTACAGATATATAGAAGAAAGTCTTGTGGTGGCCACAACATATTAGTTATGTATTGAAACTTCCGCGACTGCTAACTACTATATTTAAAAGAATTTTGAAAATTTCATATTACTTACTAATATAAAATCTTAAAATTTAAAGGGAGTATTTCATCAAATATAAAGACAATAATTGTTTCATAATAATAACAAAGAACTGATTATAAAAATGATATTTTTCGTAAATTACTTGAATATAACTTATTTATGAAAACTTATCCCGTTTCTTTTCATATATTTATTACAACACTTAAAAGCCGTGCAATATTTCGGCATTTTAAAAATTCATTACCATTCTACTCTATTACTATTTCCGAGTTTTATACTCCCTATTGTCTGATGCCAAAATTTTTTTCGGCATCAAAAATCTTTGCACGATAACATGGGGATGATAGATCTATATAAAATACTATATCTGTATTTTATGCTGGGGGGAAAAATAATAATTCGTAATTTTATTTTATTTATTTATTATTATTATTATTTTGGCAATAATAAAAAATTTATATGCCCATTTTTAAAGTTTTTACCAAGTTATTATTTTTATATTTTAATTAATTTCAAAAAATCTAATCAAAATTTTGTTACAAATAATTTACCAAATGAAAGGGACATTTTTTCTGAATCCGTCGGTTTAATCAACTTATCGATCGGACAATTAGATTTTTAAAAATTAACTAAAGTATGAAAAGCTGGTGGCAACTTGCGTCAACGCACAGACAAACAGACTCAAAAATCTCTTAGCCATTTATATAGAGAGAGATAATAAGCCAAGTGGTTTTTGGATTACAGTATTTTTTTTTTTTTTTTTTTTTTTTTTAAAAGCTTTTTTTTTTTTCCAACAGATTTTGATAAAAGTTAAGATTTGGTTATAAATACTAATTATGTGTTACAGTCCAAAAATCTATAAATTCGGTTGAAAGTTAGAAATTAAAACATATAAATATATTAAAATGGGATTTAAAAAAAAATTTATTCTTATTTTAAAATTTGCAGTGATCAAATTTTCAATTCGTGTTACATAAATCACGTAGCTTTTGGATTGAAAAACATATTAGCTTTTCTTAAAGAAAAAAGAAAGAAATGAAATGAAATGGGAAAAAGAAAGAGAAGAAATGAAATGAAAAAAAAAAAAAAATAGATGTTTTTGCACAAATGAAAAAATTGGCTAAAGACTGTAATCGCAGTCCAAAAATGTCTAGATTCAGTTGAAAATTAAAGATTTTTATAGAAAAGTAATATTATTTAGCTGAGTTCAAGGCCACCCATGCGCTGACATTTATAGTTTCTCAATTAGCGTTAAATTTAAATAACATGCAATTACACAGAAAAAAATAAATAAATAAATAAATAAATAAAATACTTGAAAAAAAAAAAGAAAAAAGAGGAGGGGAGGGGGAGAAAGAGGATAAGATAGGTTGAAAGAATCAATAATAACTTGAAATATTGAAAAACAAAAAATAACATGCAAGTTCCTTGTACCTTTACATCGGTAGTTTTCAAAACAGATAACTATTACACATCTATTTATAGATCCCTTCCCTCCACGTAATTAACAAAAGGGGAGGTCGAAAAACTCACACTAAAGTGGGGAGCGACCACCTGTGAAGTGATTGATTACTGGTCTTGGAGTACGAAGATTCAACTTTAAAATAAAAATGTCTGTTTTATTATTAAAATATCTCTTTTTCATTTTAATAAAAATTCAATATTTTTAAATCAATGCACAGATAAAAAATTGAAGTTATTAGCCTCGTGATTAAAATTTCAAATATCTCAAACAGAACTGAGTAAATTCCAGTTTTTTGATGCCTTGTCTAATTTTCATGATAATGTTTGAGTTTTTAAATTAAATTAAATATTATTATTAACTTTTTTTAAAAAAATGCCCACTAGTCTAAAATCTAAAGACCTTCAAGAATTGCATGAAAAAATCCAAATTCAAAAATCACAATTTCCTTTTGAGATATTTTTAGAAAACTGAAGGTCCTTAATTCCCATAGGATTAACATGGAGAAAGGATTTTGGAGATTTCACTGATGTACAGCCTTAATGGGAGTATCTCAAAAATAAAATTTACAATGATCATAGTTATTAAGCTTAATGGTTTGAGAATTTTAATAATATTTAATTGATCTACATCACAGAAATCATTTCATTCCGTAAACAAAAATCTTCTTTGACTTAACTAGGGGTTGATACATGTTTTAATTTTTGGGTTCTTTTATTGTAAAAATATTTTATCTATTTTGTGAAAAAAAAAAAAAAAACTTTTTTTTGCAAGAAAAAAAAAGTAACACTTTTCATTTTAACAGGAATTCTATACAATGTTTAATATTAGAGCAGTTTTGTTGAAACAATCTATATGATCTTCACAATATCACTTCAAAACATTGAGTTTTTAATTAAACTTAAGAATTTAAAAAACAACCTTTTTATCAACTCCACGACATGGCCGGAGTACTTTCGCCGGGGTTCCCCGGTTTTTTCGACGGCAACTCTCGGTACTGGAGGGTTTGAAGTCGCTGGAGTTCCCCAGCTTTTTCGACGGCAACTCTCGGTGCTGGAGGGTTTGAAGTTTGAAGGACTTCAAATCCTCCAGTACCGAGAGTTGCCATCGAAAAAGCCGGAGAACCCCGGCAAAAGTATTCCGGCCATGTCGTGGAGTTGATAAAAAGGTTGTTTTTTAAATTCTTAAGCTTAATCTATATGATATTTCTCTAACCTAGACAAGTAACGATTAAATTTTGTAGAAACAATATGATAGTAACTTAATAAAATATGTGAGGATAAAAAATAATACATAAGCAATATTCAGTTATCTAATAATAATAATAAAAAGAAATCATTTTATAGAAAAATCTATTTTTAAAAGTTGCATCTTTACAATCTTTGCGAGTGCCATTTCAAACCTAGCAACTAACCTGTTTGAGGATATAAACAAAACATGAACTTTTGCCATAAACTGACTAAAAAACACAATAATAAAAAGTATAATCTCTAAATAAGTATTAAGTTTTTCTTAAACAAAAATTTAGCCAAAATGAATAAATAAATAAAAGGAATTGTCAACACTGTGGCAAAAACTTTAAAAATAACCATAGCGGTTTTATATACTAAAGCTGTCCTACCTGGGGAAGTATGGAAACTAAGTCGTCAAACATGAATATTATTTTGAAACTTTTCTTTGAATGGTTTGGTTTAACTTTCATTAGGGGAGAGTGGGTCACTTTGGCACTTGGCACCATTGGGCAGTGATGCCAGATTGGGTTCTTTTTTTATACAATATCCCCCACTAAATTTTAATTGTAACGGTTGTCAAATCATTTTGAAGATTAATCGTCTATTATGTACATCAAACATCACTTCTCAAAATTATTGGTGGGAGTTGAATAAAAAAAAAGTCCCCAATCTGGCAACACTCATCAACGTGAGTGCTTCGGAGTACCTGCAATTGGTCGCAACCAATGCTTACCTCCAATGAAAAATGAGAAAAACATAAAAATAATTTTCCATAAAAAAGACAGCCAAAAGGGTTAAATTTAGAATTTGGTCTCTGAATAAATCGCCGTGTGAGCAGAAATCCTTCAGAGTGAAGCACCAGGAGTTAGAGAAGAAAAAAAAAAAAAAAAAAAAAAAAAAAAATAACTCCTTGAAAAAAAACCTAAGTGTAACAGAAGGGCTGTTACTTGCGTTGACGATACGGTCTGGACATGCCACTGGGACACCTAACATTTAAGCTTTGATTTTCATAAATAGGAATTAGTTTTCTTAGGGCATCATAATTTGCCGCATAGTCTATGTTTATTCTTCAGTGTACTTTGGAATATCTCGTATTGGCAGGTAAGGATTAATCCAATTTTCTTTGTTTACAAAGATTCAAAGTCACATTAATGGGGGATTTCATACACAAATTTCTTGTGCAAGAAATGAAATAATTTAAATCCAAGCATGTGAGAATTAAAATACAAACTTTCATAATAGTTTTAATGTTAAAAAATGCATTGTACTGCTAAGTCAAACTTAGTGAGAGTTACATTATGATAATGATTCAAGTAGGGCATGTTGGGATTGGGACACTCTCTCAAACTGCCCCACCACTATGCAAAGCAAAGAAAGCAATATTTCCATATGCTATATAAATTTATTGAGACTTTAAATGTGCTAAAATGGTTATTGTTATTAAGAAAATCGCTTTTTCTTTAGAATTTAGACAGACAAGAGCAATTTTCGAATGTAAAATACAATTTGTTAATGTAATATACTAGTATACTACTAGTAGTATATTGTAATACACTAGTATATACATTGTATTTTATTAAGCTCTAAGTCTATAAATAAAGACTTGTATTTTTTATGGTTAAAAATTTTATTGTCAGTGTCCCAAGCTTCCCCACCCTGTGGGGCAGTTTGGGACATTGTACAGACTTTAAATTTTTTTTTACTGAAATTAAATTTGATGGACTATTGCACTGGAATAAATTTTAGCTGAAACCAGTTTTTAGGAATATTTTCTTTCTTCCTTTTTTTAACATTACGTATATCATTCATAATAAGATAATTAAAAAAAATAAATTGTTATTTATTCATTAAAATCAAAATTTTAAAAATTTCTAAGTCTTTTTATGATTAAGTTACAAAGAAATTTTAAATATTAAATAATTGTACTTTAAATATCTAAAATTCTCTTTATCCGCTCTTTGCAACAAAAAATTGGATTTTAATAATTATTTCATGTTGCTTTATTGAAATTTTCATAGTCAATAGATTTTTATAAAACAGTTTTAATTATTGTCCCTCTACATTACATAATAGTGTTGAACTGTCAAAGTTTTCAGAAATTTTTAAAAATTTTATTTTTATTTATTTATATTTTAAATTCTTCAAGTCCTACAGTTTTTGTATACTAGCAAACAACTCTTTTTTCTTGCTTTTATTAACATCCACCCTTTATTCTGTTCTAATAAGATAATTACATATTTTATTTCGCGAGGAATTTTTCAGGATTTTTTTCTATAGAGTAGTTTTAGCATCTTCAATATTGCTGAAAATTCTTTGTTCAAGTTCTAATAATGTATATCTAATATTTATTTTAAAACCCACTTGGGCTTTTTCTTGGGATTTATTGGAAAAACCCACCCAGATTTTTTTTGGGGTCAGGCAAAAATCTAACCAAACCTGATTGAAACAGGATTGCTTAAACCTCACGTAAAACTGAGTTTGGTGAAAATTAAATAAAAAATAAATTTTCTAAAAATCATTATCTAAAAAGTATTCCAAGGTATCCCACCTTCCCTAGTGTTTCATCCCCCAAAATTAATAATAATTTGGCTTCTGGTGAATTAAAATTTAAATTGGATGGTGAAATTGGTATAAGACTTAAGGTAAATAAAAAAAGAAAGAAATTGCACTAGTTTGCTAGTTAAAAATAATACTCGAAACATTTTATAATTTTTTTTATAAAACAAAATCTTGTAAAGGGATTCAATTTATAAATTTGAATTTTGTGAATGGTCCTTTTTTTTATGATGCAGAATTTTATGAAGGGCTAGCAAAAAGGACCCAATTTTTGCCTGTATCGACCCCTGCTAATAATTTTACTGTTAACACAACTATGAAATCTGAAAGTGCTGTATTTTTCTGCATATAATCCCGCAGGTTAGAAAAAACAGTTTTACAGTAGAAAAGAAAGTTTAACAAATAAAGCAGTATTTATAAGAAGAAAAACTTCATACTAATATACCTTTGTCTGTTAAAGTTTCTACTGTAAAACTGATTTATTTGACCTGTGAATTACAGGCAGGAAAATGCAGTATTTTTATGAATTCTGTCATATGATACATGTCGTACACAAGACAACAGTTCGGTTAATCAGGGTTGCTACACAAATCTAAAAAAAAAAAAAAAATTCCCTGAGTTTTTCCAGTCTCTTTTAAATGTGTAATAAGATAATACATAATCAGGCATCATCACATCTAACATGTCTAGAAATAAATTGAATATATTTAGGATATATCCATTTTATTAATTTACTATATAGCTGGCAAAAATCAAAACTGACTTTACTCCATTATTTACAATAAACTGAAGAAAGAAAAAAAAAAAACAGATTTTTATCAAAACTATAAAACTAGACAATTCATTGATAAGTTAAAACTGAAATTAAACTTAAAAAATGTTTCTATGTTTCAAAAATTTTGAAATTCCCTGTTTTTGCAAAAAAATTTAAATTCTTTGAGTATTCCAGATTTTCCCTGAATTCTGTAGCAAACCACACTATTTTTAGTAAGGAATAGGAATAACGTATAAACAGTATAGTTTCCTAATAAATACAAAGCAAGGAGAAAAATAAAATAATATGCTGTAATATTTTAAACAAACAAGTAAATATGTTTTGACTATATCCTACCCGCTTTGCTCTACATGAGCAAATATCCCACAGCATATAAAAAGTAGCGTTAAATAACCTTTAGGTAGAGGTCAAGACTCACGGTTGCCACTCGCCATGTGGCGACTTAATTTGAAAAAGTGGCGATAAAAAAAATTGGTATGATCGCCATTTTTTCTGTGAATTCGCGAAAACATTTCTTTTGTTTAAAAAAAAAAAAAAATCGCAGATATCGTTCGTTAAAAAAAAAAAGAAATCCCATTAACGATCGGCAATTGTTTTAATGGGATTTCGATGATGATCGCGCCTTCCGATTTCCAATCTTTCTCCATCCACAACATAAATGTTAATATTCATTTAAAACTTGTTTTACGAGATTCTAGAACCTAGAAAGAAATAGAATTGTTAAATATTTCTTGTTCGTGTAATTATTTTTTGCCTCTCTCCCCCTTTTCTTATTTCCAACTAGCGATCGCCAATCAAATATTCTGCAGTTGTTTCTCAGTCCTTCTTCATCCATAATATAAATGGCAATATTCATTTTAAACATGCTATATCAGATTCTAGAAGTAGAATTGAGCATTTAATATTTCTTATTCATGTAATTATTTTTTTAATCCCCCCCCCCCTTTCCCCATTTCTAGATAGTGATAAATGATCAATTCTAGAAACAAAGCGATAGAAGTACTCAATATTTTTCACATACGTAAATATTTTTAGACTTAACTTGATGAATATATTTATTTTTACTCAATTAAATTATATATTTATATTTCATATCCATACCAAATGTGTAAACAGGGGGATGGGGGATGAAAAACAGATTTTTAGGTACGAAATTTTTTTAAAAATTAGTTTAAGAAAATTAATGCTCAGTTGATTTCATACATGTTTAAAACTGATAAATACTATATATATATATTTTAATGTATGAGTAATGTACATACATAAAAATTTTATTCTATAAATGTTTGAAAAATTTGTTTTTCTGATGGTATGAAATTTTTATAAGGTTTTATGTGGATATAAAAGTAACTGCAGTTATATTAAAGAATTTTTTTTGTCTTAATGAAATAATCCTGAAAATGTTTAAAGTAGATAAAAGCTATATATAACTGTTTAGGTAGTCGTTTTATTGAAAGTGATGCTAATAATGTCCAACCAATCATGTTTACAGAAAAATTTCAGCAAATTTCTAATTTTAGCAATCACATGCTAATTAATAAAATTGAACCTCTGATAATGGGCTAGTACAGATTCTTTGCCTCCCCACCCCCTCCTCAGACTCAAAATAATTTCATTTTCCTTTAATTTTGATCATAATTATTTTCCATTTGCAGATGGAAGTGCCAGACTAGATGAAATTTATTAAAAGAATCAAATTTTTGTATTTCTTTTGCAATGGGAGATAAAATAAATATCCTTGTAAAACACAAATTGTGTATGAGAAATCACATTGTCAGATCATATCATCATTATAGCCTGCTGTTTTCCCGTAGCAAAATGCATGTTTTAATATTTATCTATGAAAGTCCATATATTTTCCCTCATTACTAAAACTTTGAATTTCAAAGTCTTCTTTCTAAGTACTATAGTTATTAATAACATTTTAAAAAAGCTGGATTACATGCTATTATAACTACATGCTTATAGAACTCACTCTTAAAACACTAACAAGAATAAAATCATAAGCATTCAGTGGAAGTTCAAACGAGGTCATATCTTCCCTCAAAAAACCGAATCACTTTTCAATTATTCAATCTATTTTGTCTTCCTCCTAACTCCTTTCATTTCAGATATTGAAAAATTTAAACTAGAGAAGTGCGTATTTTTTTTTCAATACCAATTTATTTTTATTGGCAGAAATACACACATATATTATATATACATGTTTATTGCAGGGGTGCAGAATATGTCCGAACGCCCGAACAAGGTTCGGGGGAAATTTAAACTGACTGGGGAAATTTTGAATATTTTTTTAAGAGAAAATAAAAATGTAAATCAAAAATAACAATTTGCTACTTTGAAGTGCTTATACACTAACAGCGATATTTTTATGTTACACTGTATACTTATTCCCTTAAAGATTTATTACATAGAACAAATGACATTGTATAGCAAAGTGAAATTTTGCATTATTGAGGGAAATTTATACTGTGTTTGGGGGAAATTTCCGAGGTTTGAACATTTTCTGCACCCCTGGTTTATTGTATTACTGAATGACTAATAATACAATAGTCATTTAATAATAGTGACTATTGTATTATTATTAAAATACAATAAAGAGCACTATTTCTTAATTTAATTTTCCGACCATATCATTTGTGTTTTTATGCTTTTATGCACACACACATATATATCATATATATATATATGTATATATATTATGTGTATGAATCCGATGTATAACGACGACGACTCATGAGTGGCCACTGAGTTCATCATGTCCAGTGGCCACTTCTAAAAATGTTAAGTCTTGACCTCTACCTTTAGGTAAATATCTGTTCTGAGATACTTTATTCTCCATACTTCTAAAAAAAATATTGCATAATTTTAAAGTAGAAAAGAGAAGTTTGAGAGAGCATAATATAACACACATTGCACATAAGACAACAGTTCAGATTAATACTGGCAAAATTTAATGTTGTCTCTATTTTTTTAGTGGAAGTGGAAATATTGTATTGTGATCTAATAAATTTAAAGTGTAGAAATTTAAAACATTGTAGCATTTAAACATGTAGTAATATGTTTTATGGTTTAAGTAATGCATTAAGCTAGAAGCATAAAACACAACTCAATGAACCTAATCATGTATATAAACATCCAGTTTATTGCAAAAGTTCTGAAACAATCCATGAAAACATATTGTTTGCCCTTTACCCACATTTTGTGTTAAAAATGCATTTGTTTTTATTTCACGATGTGCAAAATTTTTTTTGTGTGCGTAAATTACTTTTCTTACAGCTATTTGGCCAACGGTACTCAGCCAAAGTGCTATAAACTTTAAGCAATAAGAAAACACGTGCTTTATAATGAATAATATATATCATTGGTCAGATTTATGTATATTTCTTTTCGTACAAAGACTAATAAAATACATAGAAAAATGTAACATATGTCCTATAAAATCAAGAATTAACAAAGCACAGCACTGAATAAAATTAAGTAAACAATGCAGACATAAAAATATTTGCAAGCAGAATTCAAGACAGATTAAAAAAAATTAAAAATTACCCTAATTGTTGTGAATGCGTTACAGAATCGTATATATCTGTAACATTATGAAGTAAAAGACCGCATGATATTCGATCACGAGACGGCATTTTAAAAATATATCTAAAAACTACTTTGATTTTAAAGGAGCGCAAACAGTAAATATTGTTATGTTGCCAAACGCCGGTAAATGATTTGGAACTATACCACACCACGGTACCACAGAGGAAGAATACGACTGAAGGAACAAAGGGAGGTTTGGTTTTACGTCCCACTAGTGCTGCGCAGATCAGCGGGCGACCAGATTTTTTGATGCAAAATTAGGACAAATTATGCAATGTCCTCATTTCCATGAGAAAAATGACGACAGTCTTCTTTAAAAATGAGGACATAAAATATCATGCAAAATTAGCTTATATTAACCCCACTTGCAGCCATTAATCGTCACTAGGATAAATTTATACTACTTATGAACTTATACACATTATGAACATATACTACTTATAAACATTATAAAAAAAAAAAAAAAAAAAAAATACTTATATAAGTATTATTAAATTTACAATAAACATTATCATAAACTCGTACACATTATACAGGGTTAGTCAAAATGAATAGGACAATAAGAAAACTATTTTTAGACGAATGTATGTTTATTGTAACCAAACTACAGCTACGTATGGACAGATAAACTATCAAAGTTTTATTTGGCAACACACATGTACGTTAATGCCGCTAGGAGACGCTGTTTTCAAAATGGCGCAATCAGGCAAGGAGAAGGCGTTTTGTGTGATATTTGCTAAAACAATGTCAGTAATTACGGTCCAGCGACAATTTCGAGCCAAGTATGACAAGGAACCACCTCATCGACATTCCATTGCGAGGTGGGTAAAAGCAATTTGAGGAGACGGGCTGCTTATGCAAGGGTAAAAGCACAGGACGTCCACGTGTCTCCGAAGAAACTGTGGAATCCATTCGTGCATCCTTTCAACGAAGTCCCCAGAAGTCGACAAATCGTGCAGCCATGGAATTGGAAGTTCCATGAGAAAAAACTTTGATAGTTTATCTGTCCATACGTAGCTGTAGTTTGGTTACAATAAACATACATTCGTCTAAAAATAGTTTTCTTATTGTCCTATTCTTTTTGACTAACCCTGTACTTCCCTTCGTATTATATAATGGTATGCTATGCTGTAAATATTAATTTCTGATATGTGGTTGACAGTTGACACGAAAGCTCCAAACTAGTATTTTAATATCTGCTTCTATTAATAACTTTATAAACTGTTTTAAATACAACTGCTACTGTTGTATAGACCAAGTTTTTAGTATAAACGAAATCATAACTACTTCAAATGGAAATGATCCAATAAATAACATTTTAAAAGGAAAAGGCAATCTGAAGAATGTCAAAAACTGGCTAGGCTAGGAATAAGAATTGATCTACAAACTGAGTTATTATGATGACCTTCGAGTAGCACTATTTACTCATTTTAGGAGAGCAAAAAATCATGAGATGTTAACAAGGTAATCTGTGTTCAGCTCCTATCCCTGATTAGTCAATTTTCAATCTTGCTAAAAAATGCTTTTCCATTTAAAATGTTATTTAAATTTAGTTAGTTATAAAATCTAATTAGTAATAAAATAACTTCCAGCTTCATGTTAAAATTTTAAACACTTTTTTGTTTTACTTTTATGCAAATTCAGCTTTTTTTTTTTTTTTTTTTTTTTTCAAATGTTGCAAAGATTAAAATCTTCACAATTTTTGGTGAGCAGGTTGATTTCAGGACCCTGACGCTCACTAAGACGGGATTTTGCGAAATACCCCCCCGGGGGGGCAGAAGGCAAAAATCACCTTTATAAGCATATCTCGGCTCCAAATTGCTTCATGGTGAAGAAATTGCAGATGGGGAGACTAGACTTGAATACAAAAAAAAATCATTTTCTGCGATTTTGGATTTTTAAGGGGGGTAGGGGGTAAAAATGAGATTTTCGGGGGCGAATAAGGCAAAAACACATTTATAAGTACAACTCGGCACCAAATTACTTCACAGGGAAGAAATTGCAGATGGGGAGACTAGACTTGAATACGAAAAAATCATTTTCTGCGATTTTGGAATTTTTGATTTTTAAGGGGGGAAGGGGGTGAAAATGATTTTAAGAGTTGCTGAATACAAAAACACCTTTATAAGCATAACTCGGCTCCAAATTGCTTCACGAGGAAGATATTGCAGATGGGGAGACTAGACTTGAATACAAAAAAAAAAAATATTTCCTGCGATTTTGGATTTTTAAGGGAGAAAAGAGGTGAAAATGATTTTCGGAGGCGCAGAAGGCAAAAACACCTTTATAAGCATAACTCGGCTCCAAATTACTTCACGATGAAAAAATTGCAGATGGGGAGACTAAACTTAAGTACAAAAAAATCATTTTCTGTGATTTTGGAATTTTGAATTTTTAAGGGGGGAGAGGGGCTGAAAATGATTTTCGGAGGCGCATAAGGCAAAAACACATTTATGAGTATAAGGGTGTATTATTCATAGGCCATTGTATATATTATGTATCGGCCATTTATGAGTATGAGGGTCCCCAGACCCTCAGATGTTTAAAATGGTTCCTGCCATGACTCGAGGGGTTCCTATGCAAAAACAAAGAAATTTTAAGAAATGAATTTAGTAACAATGCTAGGGAATGAAACAGAGTTACTGCATGCCTTTACATGGAAGAACAGATTAAAATAAGTCTTATTATACTAAATTAAATTCTGTTTTGTGCAGAATTTTATATCTATTACTTAAGAATCAAAAATCGGCTTAGGTTTTTTTTTTTTTTTTTTCTTTTAGAATGTCAATTTAATTAGGACGGCTCTTAGTTATGCTTGGGGAAAATTTATTTGATAGATTTAAAAAAAAAAAAAAAATTATAACATAATTTTTCAGGATACTTTGTATTGCAGAAATAGAACACTGGTGCAGAATTTATACCACTACTAATGAAACAAAGTTTTCTACTTCTTAAATCAATGATTGTGTATATCTAGAGAAATTTCATACACAAATACTGGCATAAATTCCGCACCAGCATTCCATCCCTTGTATTGCTGTTTCAAAATTTGCAAACTGGCAATCTTCTAATTTGAATCATGTTAGATTATATGATTATAAATTGGGTGTTTATTCTACATTGAAGTATAAAAATAATTACTTTGAAAATTGCAAAATTTAAACTGATTTTTACAATAAACAGCTTATTAAGATTTTGAAAAGCAGTAAAAGTGCATAAAATAAAATTAAGGATATAATAATTAAAAAAAAAAAAAAAAAAAAAAAAAAGATAATTTCCTAATAAATAGCTAAAATTTTACTATTTAATGCTATTTTAATATTAATATGCATTTTAAATGCCTTTTTAATATTATTTCAATACTTAAGTTTTAAGTTACTCTCATTGAACATTTAATTATATAAATGTGAATATTCAATTGAGAATGGGGAAGTTTTTCTTTTTCCTGTTATTCAAACTATTCCCCCCCCCCCATACTGTTTGTTTTCTGATCCGAATCACAAACAAACAAGGACAATTCTATTCTTGTAGTAGAATTATCCTTGTTTGTTTGCGACTCAAACTGAAGAATAAACAGTATGCAATAATGATGTGAAATGCATATTATCTTTTGAATTTGTTATAACATTAAATTTATCTAATTAAAAGAGTAGTTTAAAATAATGGAGTTTAAAGGTATTTAAATTTTTATTTTAAACAATCTTTATACAAATACTTCTTATACTATTAAATTACTATCTTAATTATGATGGCTTTCAAGATTTTTTCTAAGAGGTGAAAAACTCATAAAATCGATTTTAACATTGTCTCTTACAATGGCATCTTCTGAAAAAAACTCTTAAAGAAATAAATGTATTTACTTGATGCATTTACCTTAACCTAATTTTCTGAGTAACTTTTGTATCTCTTTCATATTTTAGTTTTCCTGCAAGAATTAACTTACAAATCTCCTTTGTAAGTTAATGATATAACTGTTTTTGTAACAGATTAATTAAACACAATCGTAAACTTTAATAATTGCATTTTGAATCTAAAAGCAATTAAAGTTATACGTTCAAGCTACAGATGCAAGGCTGTATAATAAGTCTTTATTATTATTTCTCTCATTATAAAATTTCACAAAACATTATTTCTCGTTGAGGGAAAAAATTTCATTTATATTTGATTCACAACTAATCATGGAATGTAAATTGTATGATTAACCCTATGCTAAATATAAGTGATTGGTTCTTGATTAAATTAAGATATATTAAAAATTATATTGTACATGCAAAAAAGGCTCAAATAATATATATCCGATGTACATCCTACAAAGTATTATAAAATAATTATAGGGGGAAAAAAATACAAATTTATTTAAGTGGAATAAATGATTGCTTAAAATAAATAGTTTTTAAAAATGTAGAATGAAAATGTGTTTGAATAATTAATTAAATTTAAGTTATTTTGCATGAAATTGGAAGTTATTTTAAATTGTAAATATGAAAAAAAAAAAAAAAAAAAAAAAAAAGCAAGTAAAAGAGAATTAAAATATTAAGAAAATAATCAATATCGTTAACTTTTTTTTTTTTTAGTTTTGATATATATTTTGTATTTTCTATCTTGTTCAATCGAGCGTCGCTAATATTTCTAAAATTAAAAAAAAAAAAATGCAATCGCACAATTAATAAAAATTCATATTCTTCTTAGATATTACTAAAATATTTCAGCAAAACACATCACCGTAATGATATTCAGCATTTGTTTACGTCTGTTGCTATGCGGTTGCCACGCTTTCTATCATCTCCCCGAAGAAAATTATCGGGGAAATTGGGGAGTTGCTGATCTCCTCGGTCAGAAGTCGTGAACAGCTTATTTTTCTGATCGAGGAGATCGGGGAGAAGTTGTGAACAGCTTGGGGAGTTAACGAGGAGATCGATCAGATCGAGGAGATATCGTGAACACGGCCATAAAAATATATTTTGTGTAATAGGGTTGGATTGGATGAGTTTTTACGTCGCACTAGTGCTGCGCAATGGGCAATTGGTCACGATTTGGGACACCCTAACAGGTGGTCCGGAGACTTGCCATCACATTTTTGACAAAAGAAGGAAATTACAGAAAAATGATGACAAATGAGAACAAGCGGCCGAAAATGAGGATATGAGAACTTCTGAAAGCATCTGAGGACAGCACTTAAAAAATGAGGACTGTCCTCAGAAAATGAGGACAGCTGGTCACCTTACCCTAGAGGTGGTCCGGAGACATGCCATCACAATTTTGATCCTCCACGGAAGGGTTGGCTCTCCCGCTTCGGTGACCCCCAGAGGTATAATTTTTGATGGGAGAAGGATACGACTGAAGACGAACACACGCATTTTTAAACATAGAAACGAATGCTTAAAACTGGTTTTCGTTAGAGAACCTACAAGGAGAGAGGCGTCAATACGAAAACGAAGTGTGACGTCACTGACCGTCGTTGGGCCAGTAAAAGATTTCCTATGTTAGGATGACCAGATTTTTTGATACAAAATGAGGACAAATTAAGCGATGTCCTCATGAGAGAAATGGGACAGTTTTCTTCTAAAATGAGGACATTTATGAGGACACAAAATTTCATAAAATATAGCACAAAATTAGCTTATATTAAGACGACCAAATATTTGAAACCCAATTTGAGGACAAATCATCGCAACGTCCTCAAATTGATGGGCCATTCGAGGACAGAGCTAAATTTTGCTTTAATCTGAGGACATTTGAGGACGAATTTGTAAATCCGAGGACATTTGTCCTCAAATGATTTTCAAATTGCTGAGGACATAGGTCGAAATTCGAGGACTGTCCTCATCATTCGAAGACGTTTAGTCACCTTAGCTTATATTAACCCCACTTGCAGCCATTGATTGTCACTATGATAAATTTATACTACTTATGAACTTATACGATAAACATTATTTATATATGAATTATTAAATTTACAATAAACATTATCATAAACTTGTACACATTAAACTTCTCTTCATATAATATAAATGGTCATGCTGTTAATACAAAAGTATTAATTTCTCATATGCGGTTGATACGAAAGTACCAAACTACTTTTATTACTACTTTTATAAACTGTTTTAAAACAATTGTTACTGTTGTATAGACCACATTTTTAGTGTAAACGAAATCATTACTTCATATGGAAATGATCCAAAAAATAACATTTTAAAAGGAAAAGATCATAAGACAATCTGAACAATGTCAAAAACTGGCTAGGAATACGAATTGACCTCTAATTGACGGCATATAGCATTAATGTTCTACAAACTGAGCTATTATGTCAGGCCCGTAGCTAGACTATGTTCCTAGCAGGGGCACATTTTTTTCTAGGGGGAACAAAACATTTCTTTGAATTTTTAGATATTTTAACATTTCCTGGGAAAATTTGTGCTATTCTTTTTCTTTTCTTTTTTATTTATTTATCACTAGCAGGCTACGCCCGCTTCGCTGGTCACTATATTTAAATGAATTTTCAAAAGAATTGGATCAGTATTTATTTTTTACATCACATTACAAATAAAAACTTAAAAAAAAAAAAAAAAAAAAAAAACACTGAAATCGCTTTAGATCTCGTTTCTTTGGGTACCCGTTGCCTAAGACAGCTCTTTTTTCTGCCCGTACTTCATCGGGTCCAGTTTCCCACTGTCTACAGAAAGGTCTTTCCCGGGCACTTCAATCTGGGTATTTATCGACGACTTGTGGATTTTCTGTTATTTAAGAACTACGATTTTAAAGATGACTGTATCTCAGCACCTATTATATATTTTAGTTTTTGAACCATGCGTTTTATAGCCCCTGTTATTTACACCATATTACGATTTGATTCAGCCCAATGCAATAAAATAAAATAAACTAGTATGTTGTGGCCACCACAAGACTTTCTTCTATATTTTCCTATACATATTCAATCAGTAACAATATTTAAAAAAAAAAAAGATTTTTTTTTCCTTTTTTTTTTTTTTTTTTTTTTTTTTTGTGAAAATTAATACATATTTAATCACTAACAATATTTAAAAAAAAAAAAAAAAAAAATAGAATTTTTTTTCTTTTTTTTTTTTGGTTAAAAGTAAAAAAAATCGATAACTTTGTTTTAAATTATCACAGATTTATAGTTCAACCATTCGTTTTAAAAGTATTGACGAGACCTTTCGAATGATACCCATCTTCAAAATTTAACCCCCCCGGGGGGGTACTTCCCCCCAGGGGGGGAAGCGATGCCCCCCATGCACAAAATTTTTTTCCTAGTTACGTACTACTATTATCAATAATTCATATTAATTTTACAAACACAAGTGTAAAATAACTCTTATTATGCACATTTATACGAATTTTTGTCCTATGCTGCCATGTTAAAAATTTAGATAAAATGCTATCACAGCGCCACCTGTTGAGCTATTGATCCCCAAATATAATCAGCAACAGTTTATGTCAGGGACGAACTAAATACCGAGTTTGGTAAAATTTCGTTAAAAAAAAAAAAAAAAAAAAAAAAAAAAAAAACGATTATTTTTCTAAGTTTTTTTTTTGTTAAAAGTAAAAAAAATCGATAACTTTGTTTTAAATTATCACAGATTTATGGTTCAACCATTCGTTTTAAAGGTATTGACGAGATCTTTCGAATGATACCCATCTCCAAAATTTAACCCCCCCGGGGGAGTACTTCCCCCCCAGGGGGGGAACCGATGCCCCCCCATGCACAATTTTTTTTTCCTAGTTAACTACTACTATCATCAATAATTCTAATTCATTTTACAATCACAAGTTTAAAATAACTCTCATTATGCCCATTTATACGGAATTTTGTCCTATGCTGCCATGTTAAAAATTTGCATAAAATGCGATTACAGCGCCACCTGTTGAGCTATTGATCCCCAAATCTAATGGGCACCAGTTCATGTCAGGGTGCAACTAAATACCAAGTTTGGTTAAATTTCATTCATATGTTCGTGAGATACAGCGTCCACAAAAAAATGATACAGACAGACAGACAGACAGACAGACAGACAGACACACAGACAGACATTTTCTAAAAACTATCAATTCGTGTTCAGGACATCCCAAAACGTGTAGATCCGTCAAAAAACGGAGGTCGAAAATTTTCGCGAATCCAATACTTTCTCTATATTACATATAGAAGAAAGTAAAAAGTAGATTTTCTCTTAAAATAAATTAAATAGTACATGAAAAACAAACGAATTTTAATCAGTTTAATCCTTTCTACTATAAACTACCATTTTTTTCACCCAATAAATATTATAAATAAAAGTAATTATAAAAAAAAAAATTCTTTTAAAGGAATTAATTAAAAAAATAAATAAATAAAAAGTTGCTATAGTATAAAATTTATACATAAACGTAACAATTTATTTCTATTGCATTACCATTTGATTTTTAATAAATATAATAATAATAAAAAAAAGGAAAAAAAAGAAAAGAAAATCGCCTTCAAATGAATGTATTAAATAAAAAATGAATTGCATATTAGCCGTTGCTAAGATACGCAGACGATTACAATCGAAGAATAAATTCATGAAAAATGAAACATTAAAGGCAATATTTAAAATCAAAAACACATTAATTTAAAAAATTCAAATTCGAAATTCGAAAAAATCTCGATGAGGTGCACACATGCATGGTCACAGGTACCTATATGCCAAATTTGGAAGCTCTGCGATCAATAGTGTGAGCACCAGAGCGCAGACAGACACACACACACACACACAGATACACAGACACTTCTCTTTATTTATATAGATTATTATTATTATTTTTTTTTTTTTTTGGCAAAGAATGTAGTGTCTGACATGTTACAAGTTAATAATATATTTTATATGACATAAACATTTCTGGCATTTTTACTGCCCAATATTTATCATGATGATCTGTTTGCACAGAAACAGATTCATTTACATTAATAAACAATATTTTAAGTATAAACGAGGAATATAATATGAAAACACATGGTAAAAGGAGAATATACACTGACTACTAGTAAGTATTTTAACACTCTGAATATTATATAATTATTTTCGATTTTCTAATATTTGGTCTCTCCCAGTAAAAAATTATGCTTTAAATGAATCGAACCCAGCACATTGTGTCTTCCAGTTAGGAGAGCAGAACCTTAGCTTCTAAATAACAGTGTGTTGTGTTTTTAATATCTTTCTAGAGAAAAATACAAACTTCTATTTTTATTTATAATGCAGGCTATTTTATTTATTGATTTTGAAGATATTTAAATTTGATAAAGGAATTAGTAGGATTTAAAAGATTTAATAATAGCAACAAAAAAGGAGAAAGGAAGAAAGAAGAATATGTTTAAAAGAAGGAAGTCAATAACATATTCTATCATTTTTAACTTATAAATAATATGTGAAATTTTATTGAAAAAAGTAGAAAAATAAAAAATACGTGCAAAAATAATTTTACACTTTAAATAAATTAATAAACCATTTTTTTTTTTTTTTTTTTTTTCTTGAGTGGGTTAAAGCAGATTAACTGCGTTAGGAGGGTCCTAGCCTGTATTTACACGAATTTTTGAATGAAAAAGACCTCAGAAAACTCCGGACAGCTAAGTCGATGAGTCAAATCCGGCCTCCCAGTCTTTTAAGTTTGAAAGCAGAAGTTTGGGCATAAAAAGAGTTTATTTTTAATATCTGTTTATAGGAAAAATTACAAATTTTTGTTTTTATTTATAAAGCAGGCTAATGTTTCATAAACTTTCAAGATATTTAAATAATATAAAGAAATTAGTAGGATTTTAAATTCAATAATAATAATATAAAAACAGTGGAGAGATGGGATAAAAAGAAAAGAAAGATTATTTTTAAATTAAATAAGAAAATAAGATGTTTTCTCTCAGGTAAGAACCGCCGACTGAAGTTTCAGTTAGCAGTGTTATAACTCGTTTGCAAACTGTAATTTGTGGTGACGATGGACACACAGAATAGGCTTTGTATGCCTGTAAATATTTGCATCGAATAAGTAACAGTTTTTCATGAAAATGTGCGATCTGGTCATGCACAGCGCCCTCTATCGACAAATAGCTTAATTATCGTTTTTTCTTTACCCCCCCCCTCCCCCCCCACACACAAAAAAAAAAAAACTTTCTTTACGAGAATATTTTTTTTGCAAACTGTGTTCAAATCTATCAATTCATTCAATAGCTATGAGTTTTTTAAATGTCTACAGACTTATAAGACACCCTCAGTATATATATATATATATTTTGAATATTGAGTTTTATATCTTAATCGCATGCTAATCTAATTTATTTTTAAAGATTATGTTGAACATAATTTTTTAGGTTCTAATGAAGCATAAATATTTAATGTCATTTCTTAAATAAACATTTATTTATAAAGCAAGTTTTTTGTGATTTTTATTGAATTTAGAGATATTTAAATGTGTGATAAAGAAATTGGTATGACTTAAGATTTAATGATAGTAGTAATAAGAAAAATAAGAATAGTTGCTCTTAGGAAAAAACATAAGTACATAAAAACACATGTAACATCATTTTAAAATAATACACAATATTGTAAGTCTCACTTATAATACAGGAAAAAAAAATCACTAAGGAAATTTTAACATTTTAATTAAATTTATAAATAACCTAAAGTAATAATAATAATAATAAAGAGATAAATGAAGGAAATACTTATATTTAAATTAATTACTAAGCTAAAAATTCTACTTTAAATAATATATTAAGTATATTTCTTTGGATTCTAAAAGAGCAATGTTTTTAACGTAAGTTCACGGAGAATCGCTCAAGCTCCTAATTTTATTTGTAAAGGAGTCTGTTGTTATAGAATTTCAAGATATTTATAAATAATAAACTAATTAGTCTGATTTAAAGTATAAAGTATAATAATAATAATATAGTAATATTTTGGAGGGTAAAAACTAAAATAAAAAGTATATTTATCTATATCATATGCTTTATTTAATCTTCTTGGAATCCGAATTAAAAATAAAATAAAATGTAATAAAAATAAAATGTCAAAAAAAAAAAAAAAAAAAAAAAAAAAAAAGCTACAATTTTTGTAATTTTTCGATTAATTTATTAAATCTTATATAGATTTTGCTTTAATATATATATATATATTTTCCTGTTGAACAGTAAATTACGTAATTTTAAAATCATGACACAAATAAAATTGTATATTGCAATTTTCAATTCAGTATTTAAAAAATTGCTCTTAGACTGTCTAAGAACATGACTCGACAAGGATTTATTTAACAAAGCAGTATTAAGTGTCCCTTTTTTAGATAGGGATTATTGCTAGTGCTCGAATAATTTTGCTGCAGACTGTAGAAACATTCAAAAAATTCAAACTACTTAAAATAAAATACTTAGACAAATTGTTCATGCTACTAGGTATAAATGAAATTCGACTATTCACCGTGCTCTTAAAATCACTTTCACCTATAATGCTATAAAAAATTTCGCTACTGATTTTTACAACAATATCTATGTTGTTCCAAATCCTATAATTTTCAATCAACTTGATTGTGATCCCAGGTAGTAATATCGCAGACCACAAGCTTTTAAATTTGTTCTTATTGGAATTAACTATAAGAGTTCATCCTATTTTATTTTTTATTTATTTATTTTTTTTTTAAATACCACTAATTTTTTTTTTTTTTTTTTTTTAAATAAAGCAATCTCTGCACTGTTCAATCGACGATAACTACTGCAAATGATTCTAAATTTTTCTATACAAAAAAAATTGTATTCAAGAAGTGACCATACCGACTTCTGTATGTTTTTAATCTAATGCAAATAAAATTTTGTTAGTTATTATTTTAATTTTAATAATTGTTATTCCCCTTAATTAAATTTTATTCTCGAATTTTTTCAAATTCACCGGGTTTTACCGTTCAACATGGAAAAATACTACGACGACAATGTATTAAGAAAAAACATTTTTTGTTTCTTTATTAGATAAGATAAAAATACTTATTACTACTACGGGAGCAGAATTTAGTGTAAAATCTATAAAATAAAACGGCTAAATTGTTAAAATAAAACAAGCTAATAAAGTAAAAATTAGAGTTCTTTTAATTAAGCAGCAAAAAAAAAAAAAAAAAAAAAAAAAAGGTTTATAAAGCTTGAGTATTACAACTTTGCAATTTATAATATCAAAGTTCAAATGTTACCACACACGCACACAAAAAGAAATTAGTATGAATTATGTCACTAAATGCCGAAAGAAAGTCATTTTTTTTTTTGCAATTATCAGAAGTTTTTTTTTTTTCGTTATAAGTAAAAAAAATCGATAACTTTGCTTTAAATTATCACAGATCTATAGTTCAACCATTCGTTTTAAAGGTATTGACGAGATCTTTCGAAAGATACCCATATTGCAAATTTACTACACCCAGGGGTGGAAGCGATGCCCCCACATGCAATTTTTTTTTCTAGTTAACTACTACTATTATCAACTAGTATGTTGTGGCCACCACAAGACTTTCTTCTATATTTTCCTATACAAATTCACTCAGTAACAATATTAAAAAAAAAAAAAAAAAAAAAAAAAAAAAAAAAACGATTTTTTTTTTCTAAGTTTTTTTTTGTTAAAAGTAAAAAAAAATCGATAACTTCGTTTTAAATTATCACAGATTTATAGTTCAACCATTCGTTTTAAAGGTATTGACGAGACCTTTCGATAGATACCCATCATGAAAATTTACTCCCCTCGAGGGGGGACTTCCCCCCTAGGGGGGTGGCGAGGCTCCTACACATACAAAATTTCTTTCCCAGTTGACTATCTCTATTATAAATAGTTCTTGTAAATTTCTTAATGATTACTGAAAAATATTTCTCTTTGTATGCACATTTATACAAAATTTGTCCTATATCACCATGTTAAAAATTTAGAAAAAACAGGATGACAACGCAACCTGTAAGACAATTTTTACCAAAAGTTGCTAGGCACTAATTTATGTCAAGTTGTAACTACATACCAATTTGTATGAAATTCTGTGCTGTAGTTCCTGAGCTACAGTTGCCACAAAATTTTGTCACACACACACGCACAGACAGACAGACAGACATTTTCTAAAAATGGTCAAATCGTGTTCTACAGCTCTTAAAACGTGTAAATCCATCAAAAACCCGAGGTCGAAAATTTTTACGAGTCCAATACTTTCTTCTATTGAATATAGAAGAAAGTAATAATTCATATTAATATTACAATAACACGATTAAAATAACTGTCATTATGTACATTTATACGAAATTTTGTCCTATACTGCCATGTTAAAAATTTAGAAAAAATGCGATCACAGCGCCACCTTTTGACAGAATGATCCCTAAATCTAATCAGCACCAGTTTATGTCAGCGTCCAACTAAATACCAAGTTTGGTTAAATTTCATTCATTGGTTCGTGAAATACAGCGTCCACAAAATTCGTGATGCACACACACACAGACAGACATTTTCTAAAACAGTCAAATCGTGTTCAGGAGATCCCAAAACGTCTAAATCCATCGAAAACTGGAGTTCGAAAATTTTCACGAATCCAATACTTTCTCTATATGTACAGTCACCCCAAAAAAAAACGCCACCCCCCCACCTAATTTCGCCGTAAATTATCGTAGAAACATTTGACTGGTACCGATCGATTTGTAATAACGTCTAGTTTATAACGTTATAGTTAAATTTTGCCTAAGGGGTCGTCTACATATTAAAACTGGCATTAACTTCATTTTCTTCAATGGCAACTCCTATTTTTGACTTCATATTCAGATTTCTGAGATCAAGGCGGTTCGAAAAACATACCTATTTATACACCTTAAATCAATTTTAAATAGAGTTACACGTGAAAATGTATTAGGGGTCCGTCTATACATTTAGAAAATATAAATCACGATCTACCACCCAATATACATTATTTATTAAGTTTCACACCGGAAAAAAATTTCAGAAATGTTAATTATAAAATAAAAAAAATGACTAATTCACAGAACTTTCTGAGTTAGTTTATGAATTAAAAGATTTTTATTGGTTTCTATTGATTAAACATCAGATTGTTCACTTCATACGAAGAAAATTAAATAGCTTGAATAGATATTAAAATATCTATCAAAAGAAAAAAAAAAAAAAAAAAAAAAAAGATGAATGGTTTTAAATTTGTTTGAAAATTCAAAATTATTTTAACTCAAGCTGCCGTATAATTGTCTGAAACGGCGGCACTCAACCTGGTTCCCACGGCCGTTTCACAGTGACAATGGGAGTTTGTTCTGATACTGCAGTACTTTCATTTTCCTTAATTGACTTTTTTAAAATATTAAAACAGATTTTTTTTATTTTTATTTATTTATTTTTTTAATTAATTATTATTATTATTTTTTTTCATGACATTATTAAAAACTCTTACATAAATCTCCACGATATTCTTTTGCTTTTATATTTTATAATGTGTAACAAATTAATATGTAAAATAATAAATCCTACTACTTACACAGATACCGAAGTGGACGGTGGGTGTAGAAAGGCTGACTACCCTTAATCTAAATCTTCACTGGTCAAAATGTTACATAACTCTTTTTTTTTTTTTTTTTTTTTTTTTTTTAAGGAGAAAAGAAGAAGATAAGGAGGAGAAAGAAAGATCAAAACGAATATAAAGCATATTAAACGTTAATACCCTTTAAACACTGGAAAAAGGCGGGGTTTTGTATTGTGTGTCATTTGGGAGCTGTAGAGTGCCAGAAAATTACTTTATGTAATAAAACTTTTCATTTAAAGGGTATTTAAAGCAGCATTATATTTAATACATAGACTATTCAGAAAAAAAATACCATTCATCTGGTTCATGAAAAATAAAGAACATTTTCTGGCATTGCTCTATGTATATACATTCTTATCAACCTATCCCGGAAGATTACTGGTCCCGCCCTTTTCCGTACATTTTTTTCACATCAGTCTTTTTAGATCCGTGTCAGCCATCGGTGGCTGACAGTGATCTTTCCATTTAGGCTAAGTCAGCCGGCAGTGTAAAACATGATATAAAACTACAGAACTTACATAGTTTTAAGTAATTACTGACAATTTATTTAAAATTTACTTCATGTTTTTTTTTTTTTTTGATAGGATTTTTATAGGATTATATCGTTAAGGCCTAATGGGGTTTATTGAAACTCGATAAACATAACACGCTTCTAAGCAGCACGTGTGGCCTGAATGGGATTTCCATAAGAATTGGCGTGGCGCTCAATGAGTTAATCGTAAATGTATTTGAAGTTAATTACTCTAAAAATTAAATTGTGTACACACAGGGGCGGGAACTAACAATGTTACGGGTTAGGTTGGCAAGTATGCATATATATTTTGCTTGATTTATAAAAAATTATAACACATTTTCTTCTTTTTTTTTTAGTATTTTGTGTTTATATCTCTCATTAAAAATGAATACAATATTCATATATAAACATTTCCATGCAGTAATGTATATAAACATATTGATTAAAGAAGATTTGTTGATATTATATAAATATTCTTCTATCTGTATAGTATATTAACACAAATATATTTTGTAAATTTCGCAGCATCGAAAAACAGCAACATAGCTTCCATATCAAGGCTTAATGTAAATAGCCACGCCTTTTCACAAATTTTCTAAAACTTTATAATATAAAGCAAAATAATTTTGCATACTTGTAATTAAATCATTTAAGTTTTGTCTTCAATAATCTATGTAGTAAATACTATTGTGATTTATGCATACCAGCGTCACATATAGAGTCAAATAGGAATATGCAAATTTGTCTTTTTTTTAAATAGTGTTTCAGCGAATCAGAGGCGGGGCTTCTTTTCTTTTGAAATTCTTTCACAATCCCTCGCCTACATTGTGATAACTTTACAAAAATATGCCAATTTGTATAATAAACATCGAAATATTGCTTAGGAAACAATAAAAATAACATAAAGGTAAATTAAAATAGTTTTCCGTCAAATTATATACAAACATTTACTTATAGAGGATACAGATTATAACAAGTGACGGCCCCCTAACAGGAATAAAAAGTGAAATATCACTGTAACTCAAAAAATAATGATAGGAACGAGCTGTAAATTTGGAAACCTATGTTTTTGATGATGCCCGTTCTATTCGTGCAAAAATTAACATAGGTCATAATTCATAATTTTTTCAAATATGAATTTATTAATAATTTTCATAATTCAAAAAATGTTTTTTTAGCAAAAATTTGCATGGAATATGTTTGGGTTACTTCATTCTAACGAATAAAAAAAACAGAATTTAAATATCATAATTATTTCGGAAGATATGATTTAATGTTTGTCACATTCATTTAACATTAGCACCCCCAAACTTTGACAGCTTATAACTCTATGAAAAATTGAGCGAAATATATAAACTATACCATTTTCCGTGATGATTTGATCCAAAGAATTCAAATAAATTATAAAAAATGGGGGTTACCATTGAAAAAAATGAAGTTGATGTCAGTTTTAATATGTAGACGACCCCCTAAGTAAAATCTAACTATAACATTATAAACTAGACGTTATTACAAACTGATTGGTACCAGTCGCATGATTCTACGATAATTTACGGCAAAATTAGGTGGGGGGGTGGCGTTTTTTTTTTGGGTGACTGTACATATAGAAGAAAGTAAAAAGTAAATCGATTTTTAGGTAATGTTCAACCATTTCCTTTTTGTTCAAGGGTCTAAAGGCATGATTCTAGCTCCCAATTTAAATTTTTAATAAAATAATATAAATAACTTTTCTATCGATAGAAATGCGTCAGATTTACTTAAAAAATCTGATGTGGACACCACATGACTTCCTTTGAAATATTCTTACTCTTACGAAATTATTAATTACTTTCTTCTATATTCAATAGAAGAAAGTATTGGATTCGTAAAAATTTTCGACCTCGGGGTTTTGATGGATTTACACGTTTTGAGAGCTGTAGAACACGATTTGATCATTTTTAGAAAATGTCTGTCTGTGCGTGTGTGACAAAATTTTGTGGCAACTGTATCTCAGGAACTAGTGCACAGAATTTCAAACAAATTAGTATGTAGTTGCACCTTGACATAGATTAGTGCCTATCAACTTTTGGTAAAAATTGTCTTACAGGTTGCGTTGCCATCCCGCTTTTTCTAAATTTTTAACATGGTGATATAGGACAAAATTTTGTATAAATGTGCATAAAGAGAATTACTTTTTAGTAATCATTATGAAATTTACAAGAACTATTTATAATAGAGATAGTCAACTGGAATTTTTTTTTTTTTATGTGTAGGAGCCTCGTCACCCCCCCTAGGGGGTGTAAATTTTCTAGATGGGTATCTTTCGAAAGGTCTCGTCAATACCTTTAAAACGAATGGTTGAACTATAAATCTGTGATAATTTAAAACAAAGTTATCGATTTTTGTTTTAACTTTTAACAAAAAAAAAAAAAAAAAAAAAAAAAAACTTAGGAAAAAAAAAAAATCGCATTTTTTTTTTTTTTTTTTTAAATATCGTTACTGAGTGAATTTGTATAGGAAAATATAGAAGAAAGTCTTGTGGTTGCCACAACATACTAGTTTTTGTATGTGGTAACTGGTTCGAAAATAAACAGGCAAGTTTCTGCTCATGAACATTTCGGAAACAAGCCAAGAAAACTATTATCACAACTACAAAAGTAACGATAATAGGATTATATATAACCCCAGAGAACGAATATCTCTTGTTCAGGAATAGCATTTAATGCACGGTTTATTATGGAATCTCTCACTGACAAATACACAGCTTAGTGTTCAATGGAATTCACTAGACTGTAGACGATCTAGTTTTGTTCTCTTAGCTGCGAGAAACGATACGTTTTACCAAAATGATTAACTCAGTCAAAATTGAGAAGGGGTTTACTAATTCAGGCAATCCTGAAATAATATTTCCCTGAAAATTTGATTACTAATCTCGCCAAGTTGCCAAGTTTATAGCCAACGCAGATTTTGCCTTATCGTCGAATTTGGTGACTTAACGACAAAATTTGACGAAAAATCGTAGTTTATTGTTGCCAGAATTTAGAAACTCTAACATCAATTAAAATAGAGTTCTGGAATTTTCCAAAATGATACGTTGGTTTCTACCGCAGAGCTAACCTCCTCGAAAGTTTTATAAATCACTAGCAAGATTATAAAAAGAAAAGTATCATTATTGATGATTTTAGACTAGAACCTGCCTATTTTTTGCGTATTACTACACGGTATTACAGTGAAAGTGGAAACGATTTAATCTTTATTTTGTATTTTTACCAATTTTTATTATTTAGTTTCTTAATAAAAATTAAAAATGAATATGTTTCTACTTCAGAAAAGAGCATTCTAAGTCATAAATATATTCTTGCCAATAATTAATTAAATTAATATTGGTCATTAAAATACATATATAACATACATTTTTTAACATCTCCGTTCATTTTTATTGTTAAAAACTTTTTTTAAGCTTACATTCTCTGTCATAAACCTTCTGCTGAATCAGCGTTAAAAACGGAAAAAAGGGGAAGATAAATTAGGAATATCAGTCCTATCGTTACAAATTTGGTACCAAATGAAAGGGGCGATTTTTCTGAATCCATTAGAATTTTTAAAATTAACTAAAGTATGAAATTTAGGTGGACACACTTCATTTTAATTCATTTTAGTCATTTTAAAAAGAACGTGGCGTGGCTCGTTACAAATTCGGTACCAAATGAAAGGGGCGATTTTTCTGAATCTAGGGGTGCAAACAGTTTTCCGATACGACAATTAGACTTTTTAAAATTAACTAAAGTATGAAATTTAGGTGGAAACACTTCATTTTAATCTTCTCATACCTTTTAGTGCGAATCAAGCTAAAAGAAAAAGTCTTTAATTATTATTATTATTATTATTATTATTATTATTTTAACATTTTATTCTCAGTAATTTTGCAAAAGAATTAAGATAATAAACTACCAGTAGTTTTCTGTTGAAATTTTTAATAATATGAATAATTCAATAACTCTGTTGACAATTACAGAAATTTTATGTTCTTTAACAGAGATTTTTTAACAGTTAAAGTTTTACATTTTTTTTTTTCCGAATAAGTTTTATAATAACAATAAATAAAATTTTTTATTAATTTGGTTCAAAAATGGCGAAATGATAGTTAGTTGTTTTGCCTTAATCATAACTTATAAATATAGGTTTTATGTATAGTTGGCCATTTATGTATAGTTGAAATGCTTAAATTCTAAATAAACCGTTCCTTCATCGCCCATATAGTCTTTGTCTAACCGAAAACTGAGAACAATGAAATTGTGTCAGGATGAGATGCTCCCGGAAGGATTCTCTTAATACTGCAGTACAATAGATTTGGCACTGAAAGAGGATTTAGGGATTCAACGCAAATTAATTATATTCGAAAAATTACGAAGTTTAGTATAAAGTTTTGAAAATTGAAGTATTTTTCTATTGTTGTCAGATCCGAAAAAAAGATTCACCAGAGAAATAAAAAGTATTAGAAAGAAATAAAACCTATAGAGATTAAAATTTTAAGATATTTCACAGTATGAGAAAGTTTTTTTTAAACTTTTCATATGCTAATTCTATTGTGATAACATTTTTGCCTAATAGAAATAATAATAAATTTGACATCGTGATTAAGCATAAATTTATGTATACTTAGTAGGTAAATACATTATTATTATAATGAATTGCAATTTTAATTTAAAGAAATAAATATTAACAATGCATTTTTTAAGTATAAGGAGATTTCATGAATTATTACTTTCTTCTATATTTAAAAGAAGAAAGTATTAGATTAGTAAAAATTTCGACTGCTGGTTTTCGATGGATTTACACGTTTTGAGAGGTCCAGAACATGATTTGATCATTTTAGAAAATGCCTATGTATATATTTGTGAGTATGTGTGTCTATGTGTTTGTTTGACAAAAATTTTGCTTGAACTGTATCCTTAGAACTACAGCACAGAATTACATATAAATTTTTAAATAGTTGCACCATGGCATAAATTAGTGCCTATCAACTTTTGGTGCGAATCATTTAACAAGTGATCCATCTGTACAGCGATTTTTCACTAAAGGGAAGGGATTTCATTTAAAGGAAGGCTATATATCAGGTTCTATTATGTACAGTCGATCAAATTTAATATACGAGATGACAATCATAAAACATTAGGCTGATTTAGTTTGGGTGCATATTGACAGATAAATGTTGCTGCTATACTACAAATTTTCCCGTGAACGGGAAGGTTATATCCCAAATTCTATGGTATATAATTGTACAAAACTTGCTATATATGAGGGCCATTATGAAATACTGCGCTGGTTTAGTTTGGGTGCAGATGGGCTGATAGGTGGGGCTGCTGTGTTTCGATTTAAACCGTGAAAAGAAGACTAAATCTCAACTTCTATGGCATTTAAATGCACTAAACTTGATATGTGAGATAGCCATTATGAAAACGAATTTGATTTACTTTGGGTGTATATCGGTCGACAGGTAGCGCTACTATTACTTGCCTTCTGTAACTTCCCACATAGCAACATTTTAGCATTTGTTGATTAAAATGGCAACAAACGCCATATGTAAAATCTTTATTCTGAGAAGTTATATTACAAATTTGTGCATATTAAACTCTAAGTGGCGCTTTTATATAGAATGACACAGAAGAACGTTTTGTGATCGGCACAATATACTAGTTTTTTAACAGAAATTTTATAATCATTCATGTAATTTTTTTTCTTTATTTTGTTGTTTTAAAAGTACTACAATTATTTAGGTTCACGCTTCACAAAGTATGAAATTTGAAAATCCTGTTTGTTTATTTAATAACGTTTTCCCTCCAATTCTTAAAATAATGTAAGAAATAGTAATACATTGCTATCCTATACATAATCCATTACTATACCAAAGAAATACATTATATATTGCGTATCTTACAACCTCCAAAGGCCATAACCAAAGTAGGGTTTGGGGAACCATTCGAAACTGAACTCCAACCGATATTTTATAGATTTCTCAAAATTTTTTTAGTTATACTTCGTATTTAATGCCTTTTTTCGAAAACTTAATATTTTCTGACAAATTTAGAAACTGCAGTTTAGGTGTAGTGAATAGTAATAGTCTTCGTGTTTCTGAAAAGAAATGTTCATGTTATTCGACCTAGTTCTATACGATTTTAATAAAAAAGCACCACAAAACTGGCGTTGTAAAAAATATTACTTACAAACTTTGAATAAACACCATAAAATGCAATATTTTATGGTGTTTACTCAAAGTTTGTAAGTAATATTAGTTCTATACGAGTCGAACAAACCTAAAAGCTAAATTTGAAGTCAATCTGAAGTCCAACAAACAATTTTTATCGATATGAAATCCGTAAATCCCCCACCCCCACCCCCACACACACACAAAAAAAAAAAAAAAAAAAAAAAAAAAAAGATAAAAAATAAATAAACAAATAAAAATTAAATCAGAAGAAGTAAAAGGATTGAAAAAAGGGTTCACTAAATATAGACTTCCGGTATTTTGGGTTTACAATATGGAAGTTTACTACTGTAATGATTTGGATATGCATATTTAGTTATGGGTACATTTGCTATGCTTATATCAATTATGAAATTATAGTTGTATATAAAACAAATTTCTGTATGTTATTACTTTCTTCTATATTCAATAGCAGAAATAGTATTGGCTTCGTAAAAATTTTCGACTTCGAGTTATCAATGGATTTACAAATTTTAAGGGGTGCAGAACATGATTTGACCATTTTTAGAAAATATCTGTCTCTCTCTGTGTGTGTAACAAATATTTTGTGGCAACTGTGTCTCAGGAACTACTGCACAGAATTTCATACAAATTGATATGTTGTTGCACCTTGACATAAATTAGTTCCTATCAATTTTTGTGAAAATCGTCGAACAGGTGGCGTATTATCATCCCGGTTTTTCTAAATTTTTAACATAGGAGTATAGGACAAAATTTCCTATAAATATACACAATAAGCATATCTTTAATGAATCATTATGAAATCGAAAATAATTATTTATAATGGCATTCAACAAGGAAAATTTTTTTGGACGCTTGGGACCCACGCTTCGTACCCCTTTCCCGAGGGGGAAAAATTTCAGTATGGTTATATTTCAAAAGAACTTGTCAATAATACCTTTTAAAGGAATGGTTGAACTATGGATCCGTGATAATTTTAAACGAAGTTATCGATTTTTTTTTTTCAATTTTAACAGCAACAGAAAAAAAAAAAAAAAAAAAAAAGAAAAAACCCTCTTATAAAAAACTTCAGAAAAAAAAAGCGCACCTTTAAAACTATCGTTAGTAGAGCATAAAATCAATTTTCTTTGAACATTCAGCGTTATATTTTTATGCGAAAAAATTGGCTGCGTTCATCATGGAAAATAATTTTAATAAATTGTTTATAATAAGTGAATTTGTATCCGCGTTTGTAATGATCGATAGATGGCGCTTTCTCAACTGAAGTTGTTAGTAAATATAATAGCCACGTGTATTTATTATTGTTCTTTCTCCGCCATTACATCATGGAAAATCGATTGCACAATAGGATACAATGAAAATTATTGCGTTTTATTATTTAATAATTCCATTGTATTTTAACTGCATCTGTATGTTATCTTACAATAAAGGTACATTAAAATAAATAAATAAATAAATAAAAATAAAGGTACAACTGTTAATAAAGTTGGTCCATAACCGGATTTGGCGATTTTTCTTAGGCACCGTTTTAAACGATAACGATGCCTTTCTGGATTCTTTGCAATACAATACGCTTTTGTTTACGCTTGGAATTCATCGCAACCATTTGCAAAAATGGCATTACGCAATAATCACCAAAGAAAAATCACCAAATGCACTTGTGGACCAATATTATAGTTGTTCCATGACATTCATGAAATGTGATCGTTTTGGTTTTGCTCGTTAGCGAAGGAAACGATCAGCTTTATCTAAAATGTTTTATAATTAAAACAAAATTAAACGTATTATTACTTCTGAAATCCTCAGGTGCGAAATGTTTCGAACAAACAGTCACTCTTGACGATACTGCTTTCCCAATTCGTAAACTTTCTACTAACTAAAGCTTTATTTCCATTAGCGGAGCCAATTGGAATTTCAAATTTGTCATTTGGAAACAAATAGAAGCTTAATTCCGGATTTCTTGATCCATTGGAGTTACACTGTTCACACAGCAGCATGTGTTATCTTGTTTTCCGGATATATTCATCCTATCGAATATACAGCAGCAGCAAGCAATGGCGTCTCGACGAAAGCGTGAAAGCTATCCGTTTAGTGGTAGTCTTAATTATTTCACCTTAGCTCACCAGAGGGTGAGCATTTCATTACAATCGCGGATAGGAAAATAATTATAAGATAAAAAAACTTTTTATATACCATGTTTTAAATTTTCTGATAAATTATAGAGCTCTTATCAATATGCATAAAATTTTTAAAGTGATAATGACGTCAATTTTTGTGAGATGCATTATTTAACTTTTTATAATTTTTTAACGTTCACGTTTAATTAAATGTATTTATTTTTATGTTGAAAGGAAATGAACTCGTAATTTTTTTTTTTTTGGCTACAATTAAATTATAGCCAATATTTTAATGGCTATTTTAACGCTGTTGGGATGTTATTATTTTCATATTTTAATTAGTTATAATAAAACTAATGAAAAATTCGAAATTCAGACATCGAAGTATTGTGTCGTCATCGGGTTGTGAGCTATTGCGAAAGTTTCAAATGTCTAGCTAGTAGGGAAGTTAGTTAAAATTCGATTGCAAGATTTGAACCGGACAAACAAACAAACGTACAAACAAACAAACAAGTATAGAAGTTAATAAAAACATGGTAAAATATTAAACAAAAGAAAGTTTTGAGATGGCCACGACATGCTGGTTTTTTTAAAGGCTTTCAACTTGACTTGACTCGTTAAAAAATAAACCCAACTCGAACTCCCCTACAAGAAAGAAAATTTTAATAAATATAAACCGGGAAATAAATAAATAAATAAATAAATAAATAAAAATAAAAAAAAAACACCCTCATTTCAAACACGATTTGGGGAAAAAAAAATGTATTTTCCTAGATATAACATATATTTCGTATTAATGCATGACCTATGAACTCAAGTTATTTAAAGGGGGATAGCGTCTAATTGCTTTATACGACTGACCTAAAAGTTGTTAGATATGTTACAAGTCACCGTCGTTCGACCTCTGTAAAGTTCGATAAATGTAATATTTACAGTTTTTTTTTTCTTTCATTTACAGGGATACAAAACAGAATTCTCATGCACTGGTGGTCCTTGGATTTAAACTTATTGCAATTCATTTTAATAAAATTAAATTGTTTGAAACATAAAAATATTTACATTGCTTTGCCAATGTATGATCATTATGGGAAATGCTCTGCGCATTTCTAAATAGTCCTTTAGAGAAAATATGAAGTAATTTACACGTATCACGTGCGAACGGGACCCTATATAAGGAGTTCACTGATCTGTTTAAAAGAAACTAAAACTGATGTATATATGTATATTTCGTTTTTATTATTTTTTTTTTTTTTCAGAATGATCGTTACTCAAAACTGTTTAATTTTTTTTCTTTTTACCGGGAAGCACAAAAGAATTCGGATACATTACCAGCTATTGTATACATATTCGAACTTAAGGCGAGGTATTCTAACAGCCTGTTATAATTTTCATGTTTTGATTATTTACAAAATTAATTTACTTAAATTTAATTTACTTAAATATCTGTTATTTACTAAATATTTGGAAAGCTGAGTGATGGAATTAATAATACGATATTTTTGTTTTATTTTTATTTTTATTTTTGTTTAAAATGGTTAAATTGTTTTATGTTAATAAGAATAAAACAAAACACATTTCTATGTATAGATTTTAAAACTCCTTTACACACCATTAAATTTTAAGCCAGCACAACCGGTTTCGAAAGGACGTAGCCTTTCTTCATCAGGTGCAAAAAAAGAAAAAAAAAAAAAAAACCACGTGTTACTGCCTTGGAGGAAAAAGCAAGACTGCAGCCTTGCTTTTGTCTCCAAGGCAGTAGCACGTGTTTTTTTTTTTTTTTTTTTTTTTTTTTCACTTGATGAAGAAAGGCTACGTCCTTTCGAAACCGGTTGTGCTGGCTTAAAATTTATGGTGTGTAAAGAAGTTTAAAATCTATATATTGATTGTTCACCAGTTTTGAATTTAGTTTTGGTGAAACACATTTCTAGTTATTTAATGGAGTTTTAAATATTCTTTAAAAAAAGGTCATAAAAATATTCTCAAATGTTTTGTCAGGACCCCAGGTAATATTAAATGATGTAGAAGACTATCAACTCTTTAACGTTCACTGGTTTCACACAGAAACTAAACATTCAACATTTTTTATACAACAATTTTTTAATATTTTCTTTCCTTGTTTTAATCTATTTTTAACCTTTCGTTCCTTTTCTGTTCGGTAGATGGCAGCACTACGCCGAAATTTAACAAATAATGCTTCAGGGGATATATGTAGAAGTCACTTTAAATTTCTTAGTAGGCTCCAGTGTAACTTGCTGCTTTGATGGTGCACCCGTGTCTAGTTTTTTTTTGTCACGTGATTAAGTATTGTGCTAATATTTTGAAATGAAACAACTGTTGCGATTTTTTTTCTACAATTTATGGTATTTACTTACAAAGTTATTTATTAATTAAATTAATTATTATTTAACTAGAGTAACATATAAATGTTTCAAATCAAAAAATTCTCAAAAATTAAAACGCTGTTTCTTTTCCTTTTACATATTTATGATCAAGTATGCATCTAACAGCCAATTTTGAAATTAGTTTAACAATTTTCAAAAGAAAATATGTAGTGAACGTTAAAGAGTTAAACTAATATAAATTAATGGTGGTAATCCATTTTGTGATGATTATTTGATATTTTGCACGTGATTAAATTTTATCCTGGTCTGTTAGTTTTAATCTTTTTACTTAGAGAAAAATATGTTTTTCGTTCTGCTGAATAAAAATTTAATATCTGCACGTCAGAGTAAGGTGTCACCTTTCAAAATTCGAAAGCTTTGCAAATAAACAGAAGAGAAAATAATAAGGAATTTATGATTTGTTTTCTATAAAAAACAATTTTTAATGTTAAGCTTTCACAAATTTATTTTAGGAAAAGAGAATTAATTAAACATTTGAGGCAATGTGCACTATTTATCTTTTGCTATTTAAAAATTAAATAGTGATATTTTTCCTCCTCAAAATACAAAAACTATTGATATATATATATATATGAAAACTTAAAGAAAATTACCAATATATATATATATATATATATAGGTTAGGTGCTCCAGTGATTGGCATGCTCCAGTAATTGACATCTATCCAGAAATAATTAATAAATAAGAAAAATAATAAAATCATATATTTTACATATACGAATTTTAACATTTTATGTCAAACACTGGAGCATAGGGTGCTAATAACTGGTAAAATGAATAACTAGCAGTGTCAAACACTGGAACGTAGGAGGCCAATTATTGATAAAATGAAAAACTGGAAGTGTCAATTACTGGAACACTGAGTGGGTGTCAAATAAAAATTCATATAAAAAAAAAATAATTGTTATCCAAATGTATATATTTTAACATATATGTGTTTTTGAATGTCTTTCATACCATATGTACTAACTTAAGATTTCTAAAACTATTTTCTGATGAGAACTTTAAAAACATCAGAGATTGCTCTAAAAGTGTCAATTACTGGTGCACTTACCCTATATATATATATATATAAATGACATACACATAACATACAAATACTTCGGTTTATTCAAATCAGGTTAGTATGTTGAAAAGTAATTTTCACCTATAGCTATAGTACATAGTATTACATCTAAATTATTTTGTATGCCACTGCAAACGAACTTTTTTCTTGCAGCATTTTCAATAGGTGCTGGTGATTGAAATGAAAGTTGATTGATTACATTGGGGTCCTAGGCCTAGGAGCATGCCTTATGTGTCTCTCTGTGTGTGTGTGATGAGGGGTATTTCTAATAATAATAATAATAAAAAAAAAACAAAAAACAAAGAGTGTTGCCTGCTATCGTACTGGGCACTTCCCGTCTACTAGCATAGAGGCCAGAACCTCTCGGGCATGGATAAAGTGAGTTTTTAATACAGAATATTCTATAGTGATAAATACGGTCAGTATAACGGTGGTAGATACAATGAAATATAATAAATATAATGTATATGATAATAATGTAAATAATAATAACGTATTTAAATTTATTAAATCAAAAATATTTATAAAAATTAAACCACGGATGTTGTAGATGGATATATTCTCAGACCAATGGATGTTATAAATATTTTTAATCTTTGTTGAAAAGAGTAATTATAAAAGGTTAGTTTTTAATAATATATTTAATTAGTTAGGGCCTAAACTAAAACTTCTCGTATTTAAATTGTTTCTCCAGTTAAAGTTGAAACAAAACTTTACGTAGGAATAAATTTTTGTTGATAGTAAAACAGGTTTTGTGTTTATTTCCAAACTCACATTAAAAATACATAAAAAAAGAGATTAAAAAAAAGTTATATCATTAAAAAAAAAAAAAAAAAAAAAAAAAAAGCTGTATGGAAAGTTCTTTATCGATATCATATATACACTGGTGTACGAAGTTAAAGAAATAACCCGTTTTCGCGTTTTCTTCTCTTGCGCGTGATTTTTAAACAAATGAACATAGAGATAAAAATGAACATAGACATAAAATTTGGATGGCATGTTTGTTATCATGTAATTAATCGAATTTTATACAATTTTAGCATAACTAATAATTTTCAAACTAATAATTAATTATTTTTTCTCTAAGCTTTGAAAAAAATGAAAAATTTCAACAATTTAAATAAAGAAAACTCAATGTTAAGGATGCATTACAGATAGGTGAAGAAGCACATGTCTTCGAATGATAAACAAAATCGCGATTTTTCTTTCTGTTTTCACTTTTCTTTTTCTTGCATGTGAATAACTTTTTAAAAAATATACGTACAACCATGAAAATTGGATAAGACGTTCATTATAAATTTATTTATCGACATTTTTGTTATTCTGACAATGCTTATAGCTTACAAATTAGTAATTAAATTTTTTTCAAAAAATACGCTATAAAGGTAAAAGAAAAGTGAATACAAAAAGAAAAATCTGGGTTTAGGTTAACATTTGAAGGCATGTGCATCTTTACCTATCTGTAATGCACCATTCTTTAACACTATTTTTCATTAAGTTTTCTTTTCTAAAAATGTTAAATTTTTTTCTTTTTCTTTCTTTTTTTTTTTATTCAAAGCTTATTTTTTAAAAAAGATTTAATAATTAATAGGTTTGAAAATTACTTCTTATGCTAAAGTTATATAAGATTCGATTAATGATATGATAATGAACATGCCATTCAAATTTTATGTCCATATGTCTATTTGTTTAAAAATTATGTGCAAAAGAAGAAAATAGGAAAGCAGGCTTTTCCTTTATTTTGAACGCGAGTGTAATACTTAAAAATTTAATACCCTTAAATATTCTTTCAAGCTATTTGAGCTATTTATTTGTCAAAAACATAGATGAGACGAAAAAAAAAAAAGTTTGATAAAATTAAAATTACAAGATGAACAAATCTGACAAGAAAATTCTATAGAAATTCCACTTTAACATAAGGAAAAAAAAAAAAAAAAAAATCTTACAAGCAGTTTGCTACAGAAAATTTCATTTCGGTTTTAGAACAAGTAATAAATCATTCTGCGATTGACAAATGCATGATGGATTTTGTTCCATATCTTCCAAGATTGAATTGTATCTGTTCAGTTTTGGGAGGACAGACTTTCATTATCACGAAATGCATGATGGATAAATGTAATTTTAAGAACGGTTTAACATATTAAAAAGTGATTCATTTTATCCTTACAGCCACAACTGATAAGTTAATTAAAAGAATTATATGACAAAATTTAGCGATAATGCAATAAGTATCGTCAGAAGTTTAGAAGTTAAAAAATTAAGCATCTTGCTATATATTATAATTATATACATGGCTTATTATTGGACTAATAATCATAAATATTAATCTGGCAATAAAAAATAGTTTTTAATAATTTATTTATTGTACGTTACATTATAAAATATCTTCCAGGAGAAAATTAATATTTTTTGCAGTACTATTTTCTTTTAAAAACTACTTTTAAACTTATTTTATAATTATATCGCTCAGATTCACAAATTATTTATTACTAGCAGGCTACGCCCGCTTCGCTGGTCACTATATTTAAATGAATTTTCGAAAAAATTGAATTAATATTTAATTTTTACACCACATTATAGACAAAAACTAAAAAAAAAAAAAAAAAAAAAAAGAAAGAAAAGAAAAGAAAAGAAACTGAAATTGCTCCAAACCTTGCTTCGGGTACCCGCTGTCTACGGTAGCTCTTTTCCCGCCCGCACTGCATTAGGTCTAGGTTTCCCATGCCTGCAGAAAGATCTTTTCCGGGCACTTCAATCTGGATATTTATCGACAACAGGGGGGATCTGCTACGATTTAAGAACTACGATTTTAAAGATGACTGTATCTCAGCATCTATTAAATATTTTAGTTTTGAACCATGTATTTTATAGCCCATGCTATTTACACTATATTACGATTTGATTCCGACCCATGTAATAATAATAATAATAATAATAATAATAATAATAAAGTAGATTAAAAAATAAATATAATATATAAACAAATAAATTTTAATCAATTTAATCCTTTTTACTACGTATATACTACCATTTTTCCCGATAAATACTGTAAATAAAAAAAAAATTAATAAACAAAAGTTTTTTCTTTTAAAGGAAGTAATTAAAAAATGAAAAATAAGAAGTTGTTATACTATAAAAAGAAATAAAAAATAAACATAACTGTTATAAATACGTTTTTAAATTTAAAACTAATTATACTTAATTTTTTCTGCTGCATTACGAATTTATTTTCAATAAATATAAAAAAAAAAAAAAAAAAAAAAAAAAAAAATCGCCTTCAAATGAATGTATTAAATAAAAATAAGTTGCGTAATAGCCGTTGCTAAGATACGCAGACGATTGAAGCAAAAGAATAAATCTATGAAAAATGAAGCATTAAAGCCAATATTTAAAATCGAAAAAACATTAATTTAAAAAATTCAAATTCGAAATTCGAAAATATCTCGATGAGGTGCACACCTGCAGGGTCCCAGGTACCTATATGCCAAATTTGGAAGCTCTGTGATCAGTAGTGTGAGCACCAGAGCGCAGACACACACACAGACACACAGACACACACACACACACAGACACTTCTCTTTATTTATATAGACTAGCAAACCCATACGAAATTTTCGCATTTTATTTCTTTCTTATTCAACTTTAAAATTTGAAACTCATAAATATTATATGAATTTCACCACGTAATTAAAATTTTAATTCACCAGTCGCAAAATTATTATTGGAACCAAATTAATATTGTGCAATAGTGGAACTAAAATTATACAAAGAAAGATTTCGAAATAAAATTCATAATTCATGATTCACGACCCAGTTTTTATACTTCCACAACGTAGTACTGTTTTAGTATCCGCGATTGTAATGAAATGCTCGCCCTCTGGTAGACTAAGGTGAAATTAAGACTACCACTGAACGGATAGCTTTCACGCTTTCGTCGAGACGCCATTGCTTGCTGCTGCTGTTTATTCGATAGGATGAATAAATCCGACAAAAAAGATAACACATGCTGCTGTGTGCCACAGTGTAACTCCAATGAAGCAAGAAATCCAGTTATGGACCAACTCTATAGTTGTACCTTTATTTTTGTTTATTTTATTTTTTTAATGTACCTTTGTTGTAAGATAACATATAGATGCAGTTAAAATAAAGTGGAATTATTAAATAATAAAACGCAATAATTTTTATTGCATCCTATTATGCAATCGGTTTTCCATGATGTAATGGCGGAGAAAGAGCAATAATAAATACACGTGGCTATTATATTTACTAACAACTTCAGTTGAGAAAGCGCCATCTATCGATCATTACAAACGCGGATAGGACCCCCACGAACGAATTTTAAATTTTTGTTGCCATTTTGACAATGACTTTTTATTTATTTATTTTGGCATTAAAAAAAAAAAAAAAAAAAAAAAAAAAAAATCCCATTTTGATTATACTTTTTATGATCTGTTTTTTCTCAATTTCTCATAATAATATTCTGTATATATCTTTAAAGTATAGCTAGGTTTAAAATAATGCTTTCAAAGGTTCTTAAGATTCAACTTTCAAAAATGCATTTTTCATAAAATACTCTTATCACACAAATGTCATCAATTTTTTCTTATTAGATCATTGAGTTGAGCCCGCGTGCGCAAGTATTGTCCATTTATAAACATAATTTTTCTCCTCGCATATTTTATTAATTACATCACTATCATACCGTTTAAACAAAGCTTAATCGTAAATGGACCACGTTAGAGAAATATTATGTAGATTGTTATTATTTTTTTTCTTTCCCAACATATACTAAAAATATATAAGAAAAGATTTGTAATCATCAAAAAATTCGATTTTGAGATTTTCGTGTATTTATATGTTTTGAATCATTCCGAATTCATATTTGCTTTTTTTTACTATGTATATGCTATGTATATGTATGTATGTGAGCCAACACAATAACGTTGGAACGATTTATTCACATGAGCTCAAATTTGGTATGCATACCATAAGATATCCTCGCAAGAATTATTTTAATTTTCATTAGTGCAGCACTTACATTTATGTTATAAAAACACAAAGACGAATTCTTATATTAATTACTGACGACAGATTAAAAATTTCTCATTTGCAACAGAGTTTAAACTCTTCATTGGATTAAGGCAAAAGCAGACAGGTAGTGGCAGTTCAGTGTTGCAATAATATTATAGATTTTCTTGACACTTAAATTTCTTAGAGATCAGGTTGTGCTGTATGCTATAAATATAGGACTATTTTTAAGTACACAATGTGGTGTATAAATAATACACAGGGCTACCAATAATTAAGTGGAAACATTCTTTTATATTTAATGCAATTGGTGGAAGTACTATACTGTACTTTTCATGTCCATGAAAACTTCACAAGAAAGAAAATTACTTTCTCATAACATACGGTAAATAACATATATATATTTTTAAGTTATCACTGCATTCTTTTGTTTAATACGTGTTTTGAGACTCCATGAATGCTAAAAGCAAATTTTTAACAGTTAATCTTTGTATATATCTCATATCAGCGTAATTTAAAAACGAATAATTGTAGGCGATTCAAATACATTTTGAAATTCAGACGAGGTTGCTACTTGAAAAGTGCAGTTAAGATCAATACATTTCAAGGAATAGTATGAGAAAACATTTTCTGAATAATTTGGAATAAACTTTAAACTCTTAACACAACAGCCTTGGATTCTATATAAAAGTACGTACTATATTCAAACGGGTTTGAGGGAGGCTGTAAACCCCCCCCCCCCCCCACACACACACGCAGAACTATTCCTAAGCTTAGTTTAAATTCTTTTTAACACAGGTTTATATACAATACTTGTTATCTTACACTTTATTCTACGATCTATGCTTATAGCATTGAAATGCAGGGCAAGAGAAAGTCGTGTGAGTGCCACACCAGATTATTTAAACTATAATCACAAGGGGAAATGGTTTATATACTATTAGAGAAAAGCTTTGCTACATCGACAAAGTTTAGTGTGCATAACGAAATTTTCTGCTCCAATAGACAATTTGTTTGGACTAACAAAATAATTTTTGTTGCAATTCTAGCAAAAATATTTTGTTTTTTTCTTTCAAAAAATTGTTTTTTTTTTGTTTACAAATATACAAAATTTAATGTAAAGTCAAAGCAAATATTTTGTTAATAGATACAAATACAATGAAATGTCTAAATTTTGTAAAATTGTTTGTGTTATCGTAACAAAATTGACTTTATTTTATTTTATTTTATTTATTTCCAATGAAAATTTTTTTTTAAATCAACAAAATAATCCCGACAAAATACGATTTGTAGTTTTAAGCGAATCCTTTTTCTAGGTGTAGCTATTTTACAGGGAAGTATGAAAGAATGAACAAAAATAACTTTCTTTTTAGATAAGCTATCTGAAATACACGAAGTTATTTAACCCTCTAAGCCAGGGCCCGAAATTTCAACCCAGATTACACTCGCCGAAAAAAAGTTTTACTCGCCACAAAATAGGGTTGTCATTTTTTGTTTTCTTTTTTACGCATTTTGGGTTTTTTTTTATTTTTCCTAACTATTTGAAAGGCTTTTACAAATATGTCTAAAATTATATATATTAAAAGTGTGTCATCATGTTTCATAATCATCTATAATTAAAAATCATTATAATGTATTGTATATGAGATTTGAAAAAGATTAAAATATCTAATAACATAAATGCAAAGAGCCATTAAAGAAATAAAGAAGAAAAAAAAAAAATTCTTTGTCAAACAATATCCTGTGAAAATCTTTTTATTATGAAAGATTAAGCTTCCTTATTTATCTATTTATTTACTTAACTTTTTATATTAGAAATGTCTTTTTTCGTCCATTTTATTTTTGTAATCAGACGGAATGTCGATGTGTATAACTTGTTCGTTGTTGTCATTTAAATTAGTCATTTCGGAATAACTTTTCCGATACAATTGTTGCTTACAAATCATTACAAGCGCAAATCATTGGCGTTTCAGTAAAAAACTGGAAAATACGAACTTTTTTTTAAAAATCATTACTTAACAAAATAAACATAGGCAGTCTCGGGCTCATTTTTATGTGACAATATTACATAGGCAAACTTTCGCATATCTCTTCTCTAGGATAGTGGGCGACGGGCAAAAAGGCTCTCTGCTCGTCTATTCTTACTCTGCTTGGAGAAATACTAGTGGGAGAAACAAAACTGCCGAAGAGATCAAAGCTTTTTTGTAGCATTTTTCCTTTCCCAGTCTGGGGCAATTTCGGGCAGCGCACAGACTCGGCTCTCCGAGAATTTAAAAAGGAGAGATTAAATATGAGGTTATAAGATGGCAAGATTTTGCCATATTTAAATCTATAAAAAGAATGTTTTGTGTCACCGTATCGTGTAAGAATTCTATCTATGACTAGACCAAATTTTTACTCGCCACAGTAAAAATTCCACGAGCGGAAATTTCGCGCCCTGCTCTAAGCATCTGAGGGGGAAAATTGTAATGTTATTTTCATTTTAAGTTCTTTATAATGTACTAAAACAATAGGTTTTTCACTATGCATTTAAAGATAAACCTAATGACTATTATATATGACGTTCATACTTAAAGAAACAAGTTTAAAATCTATAATTATGCACATTTTAAATAAATGTTTATTAGGAGACAAATAACCGCAAAAACACGTTCATAGCCGTTATAGAATTTTAAAAGGGAATGAAACAGCGCATATTTAAGCACTTTGCTGCCAGCATGGTTGTGTCTGAATATTGCGTGCATACCACTTATAGTTATTTTACAGGGATGTACAAAATAATTAATTTGGATACATTATGCTACATTGTACAAATGTACGAACTTTGGAAGAAATATTAAAACCGAAATATCAAATTAATTTGGAAGAAATATTAAATATTACCCTACACCCGCGGTTGGGGGCAATAAGCACGTGTAAAAACACGTTTTCCCGTTTGAATTCGCTTTAAATTATCTTAGAATGGAAAATTTTGGTGTGTGGATGCTGATTAATTGTACGCATTATGTACTTTGGTGGGATTCGAATTTACCCGCTGGAGAAGGAGAAGTAAGAAGCGGGTAAGTTGATGTCGAAGGCACTGTGGACCCAGACTCCTCACGTTGCAAGTGGGAAAAACCTCTACCGAACACAGCGGGAACTTTAACTTAGGTTATTAATAATGAAATGGGATTTTGACAACACATTTAAGTATAGTGCCCAGCGAAGCAGACAAAGCCTGCTAGTTCTTAGTAAATAAGGACTAAAAATAAAATATTATTGATTAATAATTTACTTTCTACAGTTTTGTAAAACTTAGTAAAATGCTTTCAAAATAAAGGCTGGCCCCAGAAAATGGGGACATTTGGTCAGCCTAATATTCACTGAAGAGCCAAAAAAAAAAAAAAAAAAAAAAAAAACTGATGCAGGCGTCCATATGCAAATAACAGAGGTATGGAAACAATCAAAGTAACGCGATGCAATCGGCGGTGCTTATATAAGACAACAGGTGTCTATCAAAGCTGTTAGATCTATTACTGCTGCTACAATGGCAGGTTAACAAGATTTAAGCGACTTTGAACATGGCGTTACAACTTTTGCACGAAAGACGGGTTATATCTTTTCCAAGGTAGCTATGAAATTTCGATTTTTGAGTATGATCATTTTACGAGTGTACCGTGAATATCAGGAATACAGTGAAACATCAAATCTCCAACATAGCTGTGGCCGGAAAAAGGTCGTGAAAGAACAGGGCCAATGGCGACTGACGCGAATCATTAAACATGAGAAATGTTTAATTCCCTTTCTCAAATTGTTGCAGATTTGAATGTTGGGGTATCAACAAGTGTCAGCGTACGATTTGTTCAACGAATCCTCACTGATATAAACTTTCAGAGCCGAAAGCCTAATCGTGTTCCGTCAGGTGTACCAGTTATTTTGGCTCTTCAGTGTATATATATGTATGATCAGCTATAAAACTCTTTTCAATTTAATATTATCTTATTGTCTTAACACATTTTTACAGATTAATTTTCAATATAGGATAACTTAATCATCTTTTTAATGCTAAAAAAAAAAAAAAAAAAAAAAAAAAATAATAACATAATTTGTGGATTTAAAACACATAACAAATGGAGAAAAATACTAATGCTTTTTATCACGCTCGTATAAGAAAATAAAAAGACAAAATTGAAAATTCAAATTCAATACTTAATACCAGTCGAAAAATTTAAACAAATTTTTAAAAGTGAATATAAGTCGACTAAACTGAAAAAAAGAAAACTCGCATACAATTTCTTTCAACTGAAAAGTTCTAATCTTATAACACTTATTCAATGGAGCAATTTCTTTATGTACCGCATCTGATAAACACTTCAAAGAATGATTTAAAAGTAAAAAAAAAAAAAAAAAAGCATCTTTATATCTTTTAGAGCTTTTACTGAAAAGTTTTAACTTTAACTTTGAAAAAAAAAAGAAGAAAGATTTTCTGAAAAGGATATGGTTGTATAAAAGTTTTTTTTTTTTTTTTTTTTCACATAATTTTCTCACATTAGATGTGATGCTTTATTAATATTATTATTATTATGAGATGGGTTTTTATAAGCTATTTGAAATGTACGTTTAATATGCACATTTAATAAATGACTGTGAAGTCTTATGTTATTGGCTGAAAGGAATACGAATTAATTAAAAAAAAAAAAAAGTTTGTTTACCATCTCAAAAATAACTTTAAATTTCTTTACTATTGTAATTATTAATAAATTTATTTTATTATGATTTTCTTTTACTTAGATATGAAAAACTAAGATTTATCTCATGTTGTATTAGGTGTGCCGATTAATAATTATTAATATTTTTTTAGAGATGGTGGTAGAAGGAAGGACTGATTTACTGTACAAACTCTTACGGCTTGTTATTGTCATGATAGCTTTTGCCATTGATGTTTAAAACCATCTGACCGCCATTGACGGATATATCCGGTCATTGAGCTGTCCTTTTTTACACAATACACTTATTAATTCAAAATTATATAATTATAGATTTTAAGCTTGGTTTTTAAGTGTGAAGGACTTAAGTATTAGACATACGATACTTAATAATGTGCACACTTACATTTTTAATCTGAAGTTGAAACAAGCATCGCACGAGAAAATCTGTGCATTGAAAACAACATTACAATTTGCCTTTTTCAAAGCCAGTCAGGTGATTAAAAACAATTTTCAGCTAAGATTATACTTTTTTTGTAGGATAAACATATCTAGTTTTAAAACAAATAAAAATCATTTGTTGCACGTACTACTTTTCTTGCTCAATAAAAAAAGAAAAATAGTTTGAAACTTATATCAATAGTGTCTCAGAGAAAGAGGCTTGTATATGTTGAGATTAAGATGATTAAGAAGTGAGGATTTCAGCTTGAAAGACATAGAAGGCTAGGGCAGCCGAAAAAAAAAGTTCGAATTACAAACATTTTATACCAAAATGATATTAAACTCAAAAACAAATGTTAGAGATTTTAAATGCTGGTCACAGAACGATTTAAAAAGTCTGAATGCCACGAGAAAGATCTTGAATGTATGGAAGTAAGTACCATCTCATCTGAACGACAGACAGACGGAAAAGTGAAAAATAACCTGCAAAATTCTGTTTCACAAGCATGAAAGAAAAACGTTTTGCATCAGATAGAGATTGGTCCCAAAAAGGGACATATTCCAAAAAACCCAAAACAGAAAATATCATGAGTTTATCCAGAGCAACAATCGACTGTAAGAATGAATTCCTTTAGAAAACCAGAGAATGCTGTGCAGTTAATAAGACCAAAATGTATCATGTGCCACGAGTTTTAGAAACCTACTGAAATAGTTATTTCCATTTTCTAATATCAGCAGATGACCAATTTGAACTATGCATTGATCTAAAAAGGACAAAAAAGGTTCTAAAACACTATAAAGGAAGTTTGCAGCATGAGAACGCGCCTTCGCACACAGAGAAGTGTCAGAGATACCATTTCTGTACTTATAAAAACAAGGCAAACAACAATGTCTAGAACGCCAAAGAGAAATAATAGGAAAGCAGCCAGATGTTTCGGTATCATTTAGCGTATCATCTTTGTTTGCCCTGTTTTATAATCTCACGCCAAGTCTTCCATTAATATTTCTGTACTTGTTCGGGAACTCTTGTCCTACCCGCTGTACTCACTATATTTAGCCCCTTCCGATTACCATTTGATTTCAAAACGGTTTCTTGAACTTTCTCTGAAAGTTTTTAATACTTAGGGAGATGTCAAAAAGGGCTTAATGAATGGATCACCTTAAAAAATAAAGTTATTTCTGGGAAATCATGCATAACTTGAAGGGTTGATGAGAAAAATGGAAAACTAGCGATGACGCATATTTTGAATAAATTTTTCTTTTATCTTTCTTTCTCTTTTTGAAAAATAAAAATTTTTAACCAGCCCTCTTGGTGGATGGGGAAATACAACTAATGAAACAACTAACACGTATGAGAAGGGTTACATGTGCGATGAAAAAAAAAAAAAAAAAAAAAAAAAAAAGAAAATTTATTTGCAATAAGCTATGTGAAGATTGAATTAATTAAAGAGTTTTATAAATTTAAGTGAAATAATTCTGGAGTAATAGTGTCCTTAATTATGTGTAATACATGCATAGAGGCAAATATTAGGCTGAAAATTATTTAAGCAGTATTTTTAGGATATGTCAAAATGTGTAAATCCATCAAAAAATAGAAAAATCGTGGAAAATTTTTAAGAATTCAATGTCTTTTTCTTAAGACTATAGATGAAAGTAAAAAGAAAATAAAAGTAAAAGTAAACGTTCGAAAAAAGAAAAATTTTGGAAATTATTTGAGGAGTGTACTAAAATACTGTTTGGATATGCTGAATAATTTTATATTTCTGATAATTTATGCCTTTATTAAAAAAGGATCAATTTAAAAATGAAAATGTAAAATCTTAAATATCACTAGATACGTTCCAGCTGACTTTTAAAAAAGAATACAAATAAACTAAAACTAAAAACACTGAAAAATTTTTGACAGCTTTTTTCACCTGAAAAGTTTCAATCTTAAGACTTTGCATCAATAGAAAAGTTTTGCTGTTTCTCATCCGATGAACGCTTCAGTAAAATGACTTAAACGCAAGTAAAAGGAGTCGCTTCATATCTTTATATCTTTTATTGTAAAGCCAAAAGCAATAGAGTAAAAGTTTTTATCAAAAGTATATGAATGTATAAGAGCTCACTTTAGAAAATTTTCTTCCACTAGGTGCATTTTGTGAAATGTTACAATTTAACTTTAATTCTAGAGTATTAAAAATTCACATCATACTCGAAAAAAAAAAAAAAAAGAAACAGTGATTGTTTACTTTTATTATCTAAAATAAAAAGAGGCAATAGAAGTTAATTAAAAAAAAAGTAAGAGTTTGGCTAATACTATTTATAAATTGTTTAAATAGTTGCCATGGTCATTAGTTAAAAAATTAATTTTTTTGAAGTATTTTTCGGCTTAAAAACATCCCAGACAAGCGATCGATTATATAATCAAATTTAATGTAACTTTCAGTATCTTTTAGTGCAAAAAATTTCACTTAGATCAACTGTCTTTAATTTTTAGAACATTATGCACTTCTAAACTTCTGGTTTTAAATATAAAAGATAACTAAAGTGGGTTTTTTTTTTTTTTTTCACTTAGTAAATACATTTATACAATAAAGACCATTAAAAAAAGTAAACACACCTACTTAATATAAAAAATTATAATTCTTTAAATAACTTAAAAACCCCATAAACAATGGCTTTAGCATAGTTGCCAACTTGTATGGTTTTTCAACGCCACTTTTTCCGAGTAAAAATTTTCACCTTATTTAATCGTGGAAAACATCTACAAAATTAATAAAAAATTCCTATTAAAAATCCCGGTTGTAAAAAACCATACAACTTAGCAGCTGTGATTTAGTATAAGGAAAAAAAAATCGTTAAAAGTTGTTTAATTGCAACTAAATATAAAAATTAGCTTGAAATATGAAATTATTGGTTTATTATTAAAAATAATTAAAGTTTGTGTGTATATATAAAAATTATTCATATTTTATACAGATTATTATTATTATTATTGTTTAACGAATTTAGAAATTTTCATTGCTGCATGAGCTTTTGAAGCAAAACCTAATACCGAATTTCAGTTGTTATAACAGATGACCACGCTTTTTCTTATATTAAGGAAAATGTAATCAAAATTTACATTGATTTTTTACTCAGCAAGGGAATTTTCCAAGTAGCACTGATTTATCGTCCTTTACTCGAGCATTCATCATCTTTTTGAAATTTGCTCGTGTAATAACATGGATATATCGTTTCCAGCAGTACCTAAAACCGGGTTTTGAAGAGGAAAAATTCACCGACAGCAGAAATCGAACCGATAAAGTATCGCGGTGAAACGCAATGAAAATGGCATCTATCTTCTGGATTTCGATCGTATCAATTTCTAAAATTCATGGAATGTAGATCATTGGATTGAGTTCTTGGAGCAATTGGCATACGACATATCAGCATACAGGGCAAATGAAGTTAACTGTTGTCTACTCAAAATGGCTGTCACAATAGTAGAGCGCAGAAGCACAGATTAATACTTTGTGCGCAGAAGCCATGTTGAGTCTACCAAAACATTGGTGAGAACTACCAATGTGATTGGATGATAAAGGCTTCTTTGGTTATGATTTTGGCTTCACGTTTTTCCGGACATGTCATCTCATCTTATACCATTCCTCCAAGGATTCAGTAATCTCTGATGAGACATTTCGGATTAGTTCCCGATGAGATTCATGCTTCTCGATAAGATTCCGATTATCGATCATTCATAAATTCATCGATTTCGATAAGAAATCATTGAATGGCCGATTGCATTTTGCTGCGATGGTCATCTCTTACGGAATAACAAATTGTGTTCTTGTTGTGGATGGTAGAAATAAAGCTTTGTAAATACCTTGATGTAATTTATTATGAGGTTTTCTTTTTCATTCATACTTGACTTGCTATATTCAGTTCTTACTAAAAATAAAGCTATTTTTGGTACATTGTCAAAACTTGGGTATTCCTTCTTTATCAGTAAGAATTAAAAGATTCTATGAATAGTTTTAAGTGCTGGCTTCTCAACAATAAAAGCTCAAATTTCCCAGAAATAGCGCTAATAACTAACGCCATAGCTACTAAGGTGTATGTAGTTGACAAGGAAACATTCAAAAGGTATCGTCTTCAAAAAATATTGAAAAAAAAAAAAAAAAAAAATGTGATTCTACTCTTCATAAAACACCAGAAAGTGAAAAAAATTATCGGCTGAAATGAATTAAAGCGACCACAAAAAAATATCAAAATTGAGCCTTTTTGGCAGTTTAGCGCTGTTAGGCGATTAGTTCGCTAGCACCGAGGCTGCCGTGTACGAACAGAACCGCGTTTTGCTTCTTCGCCGAGTACTCAAAATCAATCGTCTAACAGTGTGAAATCGCCAAATATGATTCATTTTGATCATTTTTTGTGGTCGCTGTAATTCTTCAGCCGATAATTTTTTCACTTTCTGGTGTTTATGAAGAGCAGAATCACATACATTTTTTTCAATATTTTTTGAAGACGATACCTTTTGAATGTTTTCTTGTGAGTAAAAATGTATTAAAATATAAAAAAATAATTTTTTATTATTGGTTTTGAAGAATTAATAAGATAATGGAAGAAAGATGATTTGGTAGAGAGAAAATGACGTCAAAATTGCAACAATATATTGAAAAAAAAAAATATAAATTTATACGTAACTTGAAACAAATACAATAAGAATAAAAGGTAATTTAGAGCAATAGATATAATTATGTGAAAACACCCCTAATTGACGATTTAGAGGTTTTTTTTTCTCGGTCACCGCTATAAACCATCAAATTATGGTGAAAACATTTAATAAAGTTAGAGAAAAATAATAAAGAAAAAAAATAATTGGAGAGATTATAGTAAATAATAAATTAATAATATTAATTTTATTAAAATAATTTAAATGATAATAAATACAAACTGAGAAAAATAAATGGTCATCGGTATTGGATTAAGATAGAGTAAAAATAACAATCAATTTAGGGTATTTAGGTATTATTCTATTGACAAATAAACTAGCGATGATTTTGATGAACTTGAGCTGATTTTAGTTTTTCCTAAGTAATTAAATTTAAATTACATTTCATTACTCGAATTACATTATTTTAATAAAAAACACCAGTTAAATCATAATAACAACAATGAATTCGTTTTTTTCATTATTTGTTATTTATCCCGACATTAGGTCACTCTTTTTGATTTGGCGAATATGGCAAACTTGAAAATAGATCAATTTGGAAATATCGACCACTAGACGGGCGAAGACCGACTAGTTATATATATCAGTTACCACCTGCTCATCGCCACCTGTTTCTCTTATATTCCCGTAACTCTCTTTAATTATCCAGCTTTCACAAGAAAAGTCACGAAGTGTTACTTTGTTACTTAACATTATTTATTTGTCAAATTAAATTGAATAAAATAGTGACTTTTTGAAATATTATCTATTTTTAAAATTTTATTTTCAATATCTCTTGTAATTTTTTCAATTCTACGCTTAGCAGAGTTGACGGCCGTTTTAGCTTTTCGATAGCTTAAGTTGCTTAAAGCCTAAAGCTTATAACATAGGACGAATCCTTCTTCAAAATATATGACTTTTTATTGTTCCTGATATGAAACATTGACCGATAAGAAGCATCTAATAAGCACTTAACTTCGACTTCGACAATTATTTTTGCTAAAGTAACTACTTATTTTCTCACATTTTCAGACATTGTTTGTAAATACTCATCTTGTTTTTACAAAATTTCAAGTATTTTCCGAGTTCCGATGTTTCCATAGCATCATATTTTAGTTTCTCAGAAAACATACCTGTTCGATCTCAGGCGTATTCATTATATAACTATTGCGTGGACTGTGAATTCTGACTAATAATCAATCAAAATCAATCATTTATGTTCATTACACGACAACAGTAATTTAATTTACGTATTTACAGTCTTATATAGAATTACACCATAGTCATATTACAGATGGTATTCGACACCATAATCAAATCAAAGATTGACTTTACCACTTGTTATATCGATAAATTATAAACAAACTATTCAGTTAAAAGCGAAATAACTGATCTGGAGCCGGCTTGGTGGTCCGGTCGACAAGACTTTGCCTTCTGGAACTTTCTGAGTTTGCACGATACTTGTTTGGGGTTTTTATATAAGTAGATTAATACATTTAGCTATTAAATTACGCAAATGAAATTTCGCAAAATCTTACGCATGCGCAGTTAAAAATTATTTAGTAAAAATGCTCATATTTCATTAGATATTTACTATTTTTTCATTCTGATTGCAGTATGCTGTGTCTAATATTGTATATTTGTATGTCGAGTTTCCTGAAAATAGCTTTGCGCTCGGTTTAATACTTATATCTTGCGTATTATAGCTAAAAAAGTGATTTTTTTTTTTTTGTAATTTTTTAAAGAAACCTTTATACATATTTCCTGATTACATGCGGTGGAGGCATAAAAATTTATATACACCGTGACCAATAAGTTCTCATACACTTTCAAATTTTTATTACAGTAACACAAAATAAATCATACAAAAACTTTTTGCATCAAATTAAAGTAGCAATCATTGAGTATCTTTATAATAAATGCTTTGGAATAATTTCGCCTTTTAGTTTCTTAACGAGCTTAAGTCTCTTTTCAAATCCATCACATGTGACACGCACGGCTTCCATTGACATTTCCTGCCATATCTTTTGAATTACATTTTTCAATTTGCTCAAATCGGTGTACTTATTGTCATTCAGTTGAGAGAGCATATATGACCACACAAAATAATCAAGCGGGTTTAGATTGGTGGAGTTGGGAGGCCATTCGTTCTTTGACAAAAAGTCAGCTAAATTTTGACTGCACCACTCCGAACCACACGTGCGGTATGAGAAGGGGCGCCATCTTGTTGGAAGCAAAAAAATTCCGCCCCATACATTCTCTGGACATTTGGGAGTAAAACTTTTTCCAAAACCTCAGTTTTATAATATTGGGCATTGATTTTTACTCCCTTATCAATGAAGACTAACGGGAGTTTTCCTCTTTTGGAAATAGCGGCCCAAACCGTCAGAGACGAAGCATTTTGAAAACGCAGAACGTAATGCTGGCTCTCAGGGATGTTATCAATAGAAACTGATCATACTCTGTCATTTTGGGGGTTGAGACTTTGCTGTAAAATGAACAGTTTCTCGTCTGAAAAGACAAATTCATCCTCAGCGTGCCAAGCAAGAACTGCTTCCACGTTTTGCTTCCTTTTCATCTTAGCAGACTCCGAAACTCCGTGAATTTTACGTTTTATATAAGCCTTGTATCCAAGGTCTATTTTTAGGATGTTTAACTTTGATCCCTTCGATATTTTGAGCTCTCGTGCTAGTTTTCTAGCAGATCTTTGTCCGTTTCGTCGTATCATTTCCCTGACCTTTTACACGGCTTCTTTTGTCCGGACAGACCTCGGTCTGCCAGATCTTTTTCTGTCATCGACAGAGGACGTCTCATTATACCTTCTGATAGTTCTGTAAATGAAATCTCTCTTCAGCACCAGGGCTTTCAAGTCTCTGAAAATTTCACCCGGCTGCTCTCCTTTGATAAACTTATTTTTCACATTTTCTCTCAATATCTTCATTCTACCTATGCTTAGAAAAATTATAATTAGTACAACATTTACACTTGCAATACCTTTATACCTTACACTAAATTGCCAGCAAAATAATTGGGACTACAATAACACATATGTGCAACTTTTTAACGTGTTTCAAAAGTTGTATGAGAACTTATTGGTCACGGTGTAGATAATAAAAAAGAGCTCCCTGATAACATGCTACAACTAGATCGCATTTCAAGCCTTACTTTTTACAGGGTGATGCCAAACACTTTCATTTTTCTTTAATTTTTACTGATCCCCCTTTCACTTTCGGCGAAAAACTTTAACTGAAATGTGTGAGGTATAACATGTTCTTTACAAGTTTCAAGATGATTTGTTTAGTACTTTTTGAGATATTTTATAAAACGTCTGAAATCGAAAGTGTCCGGTCATTTATGGAAAGGGGACATATTTTAATATTTTTTTCTCTCTTGCAATAATTTGACCTAGAGAACGATGCTGTCAGAGAGAAAGAATTTCAAAATAATTCTACTATTTTCTTAAATATTTTGGATTAATCTTTATTTATTATGTTATTTATATTTTATGTGTTTGAATTTTGCCCTTGTTACGCATATTTTTCAATTATTATATAGTACAGTCGGTAACAAAAGTATCCGAACACTAGGAAAAATTCTTATACTAGTGGATCTGCAGATCAGAAGCCTCAACGTCCTATTTGCATCAGACATTTTTCAATAGGTCATTTTTATTTATTCCTTATTATATAATAGTATATATTGATTCGATCAACTTATTACCATAATCAGATACAATCCTGAGGGGGGCTGCCGCCCCCCTCAACCCCCCGCTGTATCTCTCTTTGTATACCTATTTGTATATCATATAAAGTGTTAAGGAATTGTAAATAATTGCATTTATTTTTGTATAATTTTTTTCAAAGATGCTTAGTAAGTCGATAAAATGCTAATTTTGTGCATTTCTAGTCGTTTTAGCTTTAAAACAGCCTAATTTTCCTTTAAAAACGCATTAAAAAGCACCATATAAGGGAAGAAATGGATTTGGCGCCAAATTTGGCGACTGTTTCCCTCCTTGGCAATTTTTTTGGCGACCTTGGCGAGAAAATCCTTATTAGGGATATACCAAATATAGAAGCTCTAATCTCATTGGCTGATGAGATACGATAATTTTCCAGAACAGTCTGTGTACGATAGAATAGTATAAAAGGAGCATTTTTTTAGCCAAGGCGGCCAATCTCAGATCTGTGTCAGTTTCGTCAAATGCTTGCTTTGCTTTGAGCCTCTTTGAATGAGACTTGCTTTATGTGTTATCGATAAACAGTTTGTACTGTTGTTTTGCTGTTAACGGCTGTTTTTTAAGCTATGCTTACTGGTTGAATTAAAGCTGATACTTGGTTTATAGACCTGTATTTTTCTGGAACTTTCTGTGAATAAATCACTGAATTTTTGCAAGTTTCGCCTTTCATTCTCGGACAACTTACGAACCCCCAAGTACGCAACAATATGTATTCTTAATAAACGACGGTCTTGTATTATTTCCCTGAAATTCATAAATACCAAATTTCATACAAAAAAAATTACATAGCATATCGGAAATATTTTGCGTAACCTTTAAACTAATTATCAATTCTATGCCCAATATTTTCAACAGGAAAACATGCTTTAAAATTCTAATAAAATTTCATTATATTTGATGGTGTGTAACCATGTTAAAATACACTTTTAAGAAATGCCGACTATAGACCGTAATAGTACGAAATTCCTTTATGTATCCCGGAAAAGTAGCCACAGTCATTATAAACGCCAATAATAAGAATAAACCAAATTAATTATAACTCATTAATTTTTCAAACTAATTTGACATCATTTGGATGATTACAGTACATACTCGGAATTATTTTGTGTGGTCTCATAAATTATTTAGTCTATACATAACCTTTTTAAAGAGAAAACATGATTTTAAGCATCTTTATAATGTATGTTAACTTTATTAAGTTCAATTCAGCATAAACGCATTAAAGTGCGCGCTTAAATAAAAATTTGTCCATAGGCTTTAATGTTACAGAATTCTTTTGTGTGTCTCTGTAAACGAACCATAAACATTGTATACACCAGTAAAAACTATTCAGCTTATTTTGCGTTTAAAATTAATAATTGTTCCAAATGTAACATCGTATGGATGACTAAGTGACATTGTCAGAACACTTTTGTAAGGTCCTGTACATTAATTAGAAAGCTTAAGAGCACATATTTTCTTCAAACAACATAAGTTTAAGCATCTTACTCACGTACTATAGTTTCATTTTCTTCATTCCAAAGTAATGATATTAAAATGCGTTTAAACGAAATTCACCCCATACGCCGTAATGTTAAGAATTTTGGCGTGTCCCTGTACACAGTTTATAAAAAATATAGCAATAAAAATTATACAGCTACTTATATGCAAAGCTGGAACGTGTGTGCGCCAATTTGCAAGTCAATCGAAGGATTTTTGCAACCGCTCTTGCGGTACATACAAATTCTTCCCATAGGCCGTAAGGATAAGAAAAATTTTGGCGTGTCCCTGTACACGAACAACAAATGGAATACACACCTAACATTATACAGCTAATTCCGTTGGGCTCATGAATATGTGTACAAAATTGCAAGTCAATATCGTTATTTTTGGGGGCGCTATCGCGGTACATACAAGTTCTTCCCATAGGCCGTAATGATAAAAAAAACTTTGGCGTATCCCTGTACACGAACTACAAATGTAATGCACACCCAAAACTATACAGCTAATTTCGTGGGGATCATGAACATGTGTACAAAATTTCAAGTAAATAGCGTGATTTTTTCGGCCGCTATCGCACGACAGACAGACAGACGGACGGACAGACGGAACCCAGAATCCTTTTGAGTCTCAACAGAGGGCCTCCACGGACGTTTCGGCAAAAATTGGATGTCAATAGCTTGATTTTTGCGGTGGCTATCGCGGTATATACAGATTCTTCCTATAGGCCGTAATGATAGAAAATCTTTGGCGTGTCCCTGTACACGAACTACAAATGGAATACACACATAAAACTATACAGCTGATTCCGTTGGGCTCATGAACATGTGTACCAAAGTACAAGTCAATAGCGTGATTTTTGTGGCCGCTATCGCGGTACATACAAATTCCTCCCATAGGCCGTAATGATAAGAAAACTTTGGCGTGTCTCTGTACACAAATTACAAATGGAATACACACCCAAAACTATACAGCTGATTTCGTGGGGCACATGAACACGTGTACCAAATCGCAAGTCAATAGCGTGATTTTTGTGGCCGCTATCGCGATACATACAAATTCCTCCGATAGGCCGTAATGATAAGAAAAACTTTGGCGTGTCCCTGTATACGAACTACAAATGGGATACATACTAAAAACTATACAGCTGATTTCGTGGGGCTCATGAACATGTGTACCAAATTTCAAATCAATAGCGCTATTTTTGCGGCCGCTATCGCGCGACAAACAGACAGACAGACACAGCCCAAAACCGTTTTGAGTCTCAACAGAGGGCCTCCACTGACGTTTCGGCAATAAAAAAAAGTAGCGTTAATACTGTTTTGTTAAATAAATCCTTGTCGAATCATGTTCTTAGTTAGTCTAAGAACATGATTCGGCAAGGATTTATTTAACAAAACAGTACTAACTCTACTTTTTACTTTCCGAACACTACAGTGAGGAAAGTATTGTAATCATGTCAAAAATCCAAATTTGAGATTTTGATGTTTCTATACGTTTCGAGGTCCAATGAGTCCGTTTTCACTATTTTTGCGATGATGTATGTATGTGTGTGTGTATGTATGTGTGTATGTATGTGTGTATGTCTGTGAGTGAACACGCTAGCGTCTAAACGCTTTGTTCGAATAACCTGAAAGTTGGTACGTATATTATAAGTCACCATAGTACGAACCCTATAGATTTTGGTGAATCTAGCACTTATAGTTTTTTTACGACACAAAGAAAAATTCTTTATCATTATGGCCTATGGGAGCAAACTCTTAAAAGTGCAATAGCATCTGAACGCCTTATTCAAATGAGCAAAAAATTTATACACATATTATAGGTCACAAATAATCAATCTGTATAAATTTTGGAGAATCTAGCACTTATAGTTTTTTTACAGGGACACAAAGAAAAATTCATTATCATTATGCCTATGGGGCTAAATTTTTAAAAGTGTGATAGCATCTAAACGCCTTATTAATCTGAGAAAAAAATTTGTACACATGTTATAGGTCACAGTTGCACCAACTGTATAGATTTTGGTAAATCTAGCACTTACAGTTTTTTTTACAGGGACACAAAGAGAAATTCTTTATTATTATGGCCTATGGGACCAAATTTTTAAAAGTACGATAGCATCTAAACGCCTTATTCAATTGAGCTGAAAATTTATATGAGTATTATAAATCACTATTGCACTAACGGTAAGCATTTTGGTGAATTTAGCATTTATAGGTTTTTACAGGGACACAACGAAAATTTCTTTATCATTATGATCTATGGGCTCAAAGTTCAGTAGCGTTAAATAAAACATCGTGTAATATATGGAGAAAAATACTGAAACACTCTATTATGGTTTTCTCTCTTTTGTTTGTTTAACAACTCCTCTTTCTTTACTTTATCTACAAAATTGTTAATTACTCAATGTTCGGAAAGTCGAGTGGAGTCACTCCAGATTTTTTTAATATAGGAATTTTTGTTAGTGTTCGGAGACTTTTGTTACCGACTGTACAATTTTCAGTTCTTATGCTATATAGTTCTGCTATATTCAGTTCTTATACTATAACATGTACACAAATCAAGTAAAAATGTGATTTAATTTAAGAGTATAACCATGAGAAAAAGGTCTCAGAATTAAATTCTAAGAAAACAACTTTTGGGTTTAATCAATGAGAAGTGAGTAAAGATTAAAGTTTTGATTTCAGTTAGAACATGTCAAAAACACATACGCTTTTAAATCATGATTTCCAACAAACGAATCCTAATGTTATTTTCATATTATTATTTTTTAAATCATTTATTATTTTATTTTTAAAAATAAATAAAAGATATAAGCTATTAATATGATTATCAAACAAAAATATTAACTATAAAAATTAATAAACATGACACAATTATAAACATAAGAAATTTTTAGAATGTCATATACAGCAAGTCAAAGTAAAAATCGAACACCAAAGAAAATAAAAGCGATTTAAACACACTTTCAAAAAAAAAAAGAAAGAGAGAGAGAAATACTTTGAATGTTCATTAAAAAGTGTTTCGTGGCACACACATAGATGCACCAGCGGGAAAAACAGCAAAAATGAACTCAAGGGACTTCAAAACGTACAAATACATAAAAATCTCAAAGTCAATTTTTTGTCATGATTACAATACTTTCTATACATTGGAAAGTAAAAACTGTTAAAAATGGTTTAGGTTTTGCAACGAGTTACCAAAATTTTCAAAGAACAATATCCGTCTTTTGGGTTCGAGGCCAAACCATACCCATCATGTGATTTCTGATTCTCCATTTCCCTACGAAATTCCCCACAGAATACAAACAATTTCCTGTAGAATACAAAATTTCCCCATACGAAACGAATAAAAACAGTATACCGTTACACTTTTCTCTGCAGTGGTCGCATGCCAGAGGTTATATGGCGTAACACGGATAAAGTCCATTGAATCACTATTGTACCACATATCACTCGTGGAAAAATCTCTGATTTATATCATACGTTTATGTGAACGAGATTAACTACATATTTTAGAGTTTCTTGATTGGCATTTTCTGGCCCCGTTCATGACAAATCGGGGCCCTAGGCAAAAGAAAATTGAGTAACCCATCGAAACCATTGGAATACCCTTCATTCAGTCGGCAGCAAAATTATTGAAGCACAAACAATAATTCCTATTAAAAAGATGCGCGTCTAATACTGTTTTGTTAAGTAAATATTTGTTGAGTCCTGATCTTAGTCTTATGCTGTTTATAAGAAAGTAAGTTAATGATAAAAGTTAGCGATCAAACTATATATATATACAAAATGTGGATGTGTGCTTCAATAATTTTGCTGCCGCCTGTATATAACAGAATTTCAGTCATACATACAATGAAAAGACGGTATTTTTGTTACTTCAAGAATTTTGAGAGAGGATGTTCCAGTCATCATGATAAATATGCTTACACTGATCAGAATTTGCTAATCCATTATCGGGCGCAGAAAACGTGCTAATACTTGTTACAATCGCAGAATTTCCTAATAGCCATGGTGCTCAGTGTTTTTTTTTTTTTTTTTTTAAAAAAAGCTTCTCAAAGCAATTTAGTACATTTCAGGATGAATTTTATATCCTTTATTTGAAATTTTACTCAGTAAATGTTTCGATTGAAATAAAATTAGATATTTTACGATTAATAATAGGGATTTAGAGGCCTCTTCAGGGCTGGGGCTCCTGGGCAAAGTTTTTGTGAAATTTCTTCTCACATAATGATTAGGTACAATTAACGATGTGAATAGTTAAAAAAAAATAAATAAAGAATCTCTCTTCTTTTTTTTTTTTAAGAATTTTAAAAGTTATTTTAGGGAGATAATAAAAATTATGAGGAATTAAAAACCATTTTTTAATGATATTATAGGAATGTAACTAACTTGAATAATCAAACATAACCTAAAAATTTATTGGTAAGAATAATGTAAATGTTCCATTTTTACTTTATTCTATATTCATAAGAAGAAAGTTGTGGATTCATAAAAAATGTACAATTTCCGTTTTTTGGCAGTCTTATACATTTTAAAAGGTCAGTAGCGCATTCTTTTCCAATTTTTTGAATGATGTCTATCTGTTTGTGTGTATGATAAAAATTTTGTGACAGCTCTAGATCAAGACTTATCGCACTGAATTTCATGAAATTTTACATTTAGTTGTACTTTGACACAAATTTGTGTTTATGAACTTTTGATATATATCTATATATCTATTCAGATGTCCCTATCGACCTGTTTTTCATAATTTTTAATAGGACAGCATTCGACAAAATTTTCTACAAATTTATACAATGGGAATTAATTTTAACTACTCATTCTGAAAAATAGAAATGTTATTTATAATAGTAGTATCCAACCATGCTAAACTTTAGCATGGTTGATTTTTGTACTTCCTATCTAGCCCCCTGGTAGGAAGTAGGAGGAAATAATATGTGTAAATTATTAATATGGGCATAAAAAAAATCACTATCATAAAACGAGTGGTTGAATCGTATACCTGGTATTGTTTTAAACAAGGATAACGATTATTATTATTTTTTTTTTAATACACACACATATTTATATAACGCGTCATTATAATGATCAAACACCAAGAAGGAAAACTTGAATTAATCATTAATCAATAAACAATTACGAATGTAAGTAAAGCTTTATGCAGAGCAAAATATATTGAAAAAATTAATAAATGTAGAAAAATAGCTTTGAAATATCCCCCAAAATTACTTTTTTTTTTTTTTTTTTTTTTTTTTTTTTAATCAAAAGCAATTATAGCAGCAAGATAATAAACAATAAGTTGTTTCAGAGACAGAGAATTATGAGATCATATAAATCACTATCATTGTCTAACTCAGAGATTTCAATAATAAATTAAAAGACATTTAAGATGTTTAAAAAAAAAAAAATCATCTATTTGTAAATAAGAAAGCACCACAGAATTGGCGTTGTAAATTATTACTTACAAAACTTTGAATAAACACCATAAAATGCAATAAACTCGCAACAATTGTTTCTGGTCGAAAAAGCACACGACCCTTCATCAGGCGAACAAAGTAAGCACGAGTGCTGCAGTCAAAGCGGAAAATTATTGCGAGTTTATTGCATTTTATGGTGTTTATTCAAAGTTTTGTAAGTAATAATAATCTATTTGTGTATTAATTTACAGGAAACAAGAATTATTTGTTTAAATTCAAAATACAAAATTATGGATATGAAGGATTAATATATAACTATTGATATAAATGTTTAATTCAGAAACTTATAAAAATAATCTTTTTCAATATTTGAATACATTTTGGAGTAATTTAGCTTGACATATCTTCTGAAACCTGTTACGATTATATTATGAATGTCACCATTCCGACATGATCAAGAAGTTGATACTACATATTTTTAATTTTTGGCTTAAATTAACATTTTTAAAAATTGTTAGCATATTATTTTTAAGCGTATGCACTCCACTATCATTTTCTCTTAATTAATCATTGATGAAATAAAATAATATTTATATATACAGGATGATCAATTTAAAAGAGCACCTATTTTTTTCTTATTACCCTTGAATCTGACTGGTGTGGCAACTATTCTAACACTAAAGTATAATTCTTTGAACCTTGTTTAAGTGTGGGAGGCAATTTCCAACACTGTTCGACTGTAACAACTTTATTTGTGAGGTAAAACAGAAATGGAGACGCACAGTATTACTTAATCCCGTGATAATTTTATTTTAGAAAAACGTTATTGAATTCAAATTTTTTACATTATCATCGAAGCAAGTTTTTTGACACACTTCGCAACATTGTTGGTGTTATTGACGAGATTTCTTCAGTTATGATTTGTTTTAATTCATTGATGTTTGCAGGATTTCTCTGAAAAAAACCTATCTTTGAGATAACACCACACACGCACACACACACACACACACACACAAAAATCTAACGGTGTGAGACCTTACCGCGTTAATTTTTTTTTTTTTTTTTTTTTCTGTGATGTTATCTCAAAAATAGAGTTTTCCAGAGGAGTCCTGCAAACATCGATGAATTAAAACAAATCATAACTGAAGAAATCTCGTCAATGACACCTACAATGGTGCGAAGTGAGCCAAAAGACTTGGTTCGACGTGTTCATGTTTGCATTCAAAATGATGGCGAACATTTTCAACATTTTTTGTAAGGAATGATGATGTACAAAATTTGAATTAAATAACGCTCTAAAAAAATAAAATTATCACTGGATTAAGTAACATTGTGCGTCTCCATTTCTGTTTTACCTCACAAATAAAGTTGTTACAGCCCACCAGTGTTGAAAATTATCTTGCACACTTAAATAAGGTTCAAATAATTATACTTCAGTGTTAGAAAAGTTGCCACATCCGTCAGATTTAAGGGTCAGAAAAAATAATGGGTACGCTTTTAAACTGATTACCCTGTATATATAAATATATAAATGAATTTACTAAGACATGTCGATAGATCAGTAAGGCGTGCTGCTGTTCAAAGTAAAAAAAAAAAAAAAAACTTTATAAATGAAACCACAGTGTTTGCATAACCCTGGGTTATTCACTGTGTTATAATCTAAATTAAGAGGTAGGAAAATTTGTGATAGCCCCAACATACAAGATTAAAGTTTTGTATAATAATGCTACAATATTTTTAATCTTACTTGAATTTCAGTAAGTAAAATAAAATAACAATAATAAAAATTATAATAAAAGAAGTAAAATTGGTTTTAAACATTTGGTATTTGTTTCTTCTGATGAAAATTTCCAAAATGTCTAAAATTTCCGGATTTATTTATTTGTTTCAAATTTCCCTGTTTTATTATCCCTAATTAAAAAAAAAAAAAAAAAAAAAAAATCAAGAATTTCATGTCACTTCGTCCAATATCTGAGTAAGCAAGTAAAAATGTTTGATTTGAATTGCATTCAGATTGTTTTAAAAAAACTTTTTTAATGCTATAAGTAAATAACAGCATTGTTTTTTTCTTATGAAAACTTTTGCTGTAAAAACTGTAACTTAGAGATTTATAAATTTCTTTCAAACAGGGATTACATTTAGGGATAAATACATTAATTAAATTTGAAAAAAAAAAAAAGTGTATTAAATGCTGACATACCAAAAAAGGAAAAAATAATAATAAAAGAGCAAATTATATCGTCATTAAAGCATATTTTAGACACAAAATGACACTTTTGATTATTTCCTTCCTTATGCTGAGTTTAAAGATTTACTGAACAATGCAATATACGCACATTCTGATTGCAATCTTTATCCCTATTATATAAATAGCATTTCGATCGGCTAACAGACAAAACAGAAAATAACTTCTTTTTACTTATTTTCATTAGATTCTTGTGTATTAATAAGAAGAAAGTGCGTGAAAATTTTCGTTTTTGGTTTTTGATATATTTATGTGTGTGGGTTTAAGTGTTTTAAGATGTTTTGAATACTATAGGTGGTTATAATTAAACTTCCCCTATAAAAAGCATCCTACAGCGCAAACGGGTGAATGGAATGCAATGAAATTTTGTATATAGACTATAGACGAAAAGCGCTCACGGAATTTCGGGAAAAAAAAAGTTCCAAAATGTCCACTAGAGGGCGTTTTTTTCAGATAAACATTAAATTTAATACAATAAACGACCAAAACGGAATACAGAAACAATATTAACATTTATTGACTAGTTTCTGACCACCTTGAAAAAGTGTGGTGAATCGTGGAGGTGTTGCGACGTTGAATGACTTAAAGAACTCCACAACTCTTCATGTGCGAAGCATCACAACGGATCAGTTATGATCTGCTGTTGAACACACTGCCCATCGACTTGGAATTTTGTAGGAGAATGAGGGTGGTCACATGGGTCACCTTTCCCTACATCGTCCTGGACACGATTAACAACTGCTCCTCTTGTGCAATTTCGTCCTAATCTGTTCTTATTTCTGCAAACTGAACTACCCCCCCCCCCCCCCCCCCCCAGTTCATCAAACAGCGTACTGTTATTTTTTCCTTACCTTTACTTAATGTGGTTCGATGGTAAAGTGATCAGAAACTAGTCGATAAATGTTAATATTGTTTCTGTATTCCGTTTTGGTCATTTATTGTGTTAAATTTAATGTTTTTCTGGAAAAAGCACCCTCTGGTGGACATTTTGGAACTAATTTTTTTTTTCGAAATTCGTGAGCGCTTCTCGTGTATAGTCTACAGATCAAATTTCGTTGCATTCCGTTCACCCGTTTATAGGGGTTTATGTTGTTTATAGGGGAAGTTTAATTATAATCACCCTGTACTTAACAAACTTTGATTCGACGCATGTTTATGGGATACAGAAATTCGGGAATAAATTACATATTCAATTAGACCATGATATAATTTGGTGTTGACTACATTTCTAAGCTCTGATATGTGGTTCATACCAGAGCATATAAATGTAATTACAGTGCATCAAAGTGAAAACCGAACATATGACGATTTATAATACATTTGTCTTATACAATTAAAACAAAAACGCTTAAATGCATTATAACTAAATATGAAAAATTAAGCCTTATTATTATAACATTTTTAAATTAAAAAAAAAAAAAATGTATTTAGAAGCATTAAACAAAAACACATTGACTAAATAAATTTCAAAGTGAAAACTGAGCAATAGTCTTCTTTTTTAAAATTCATTGTTTGGTTTGCCTTTTTTAGATCTCTAAATTTATGTTTAGCAATGATGCATTCGGGAAATGCATCTTATTTGACGTTTTGGATAGTTATTATATGAAAATTATTTATTAGTTATAATTTTTCTGCAGTTTACTCATTGCTAAATGCAATGGTCCTCACGCAAGCCTTGACATTCGAAAGTTGATTCTTTTTACTTTCTTCTATCTTCAATAGAAGAAAGTATTGGATTCGTAAAAATTTTAGATTTCGGGTTTTTGATGGATTTACACGTTTTGAGAGCTGTAGAACACGATTTTACCATTTTTAGAAAATGTCTGTCTATCTGTCTGTCTGTGTGTGTGTGTGACAAAATTTTGTGGCAACTGTATCTCTGGAACTACTGCACAGAATTTCATACAAATTGGTATGTAGTTGCACCTTGACATAAATTAGTGCCTATCAACTTTTGGTAAAAATCGTCTTACAGGTTGCGTTGCCATCCCGCTTTTTCTAAATTTTTAACATGGTGATATAGGGCAAAAATTTTCAAGATGGGTATCTTTCGAAAGGTCTCGTCAGTACCTTTAAAACGAATGGTTGAACTATAAATCTGTGATAATTTAAAACAAAGTTATCGATTTTTTTAACTTTTTACAAAAAAAAAAAAAAAAAACAGAAAAAAAATCTTTTTTTTTTTTTTTTTCTCTCCTCTTAATTTTATCAAACTCCCACGGTTTCCGTGTTCTGTCAAACTTAAACTAATTTTTGCTTTTTTCCCCTAATTTTGTCAAAGTCCTACGGTTTCCGTGTCTTGACAAACTTTAACATATTTTTGCATTTTTCCCCTAATTTTGTCAAAGTCCCACGGTTTCCGTGTTTTGACAAACTTTAACAAATTTTCACATTTTACCCAAAATTTTGTCAAAGTCCAACTTTTTTTTTTTTTTTTTTTTTTTTTCTCTCCCCTTAATTCTATCAAACTCCCACGGTTTCCGTGTTCTGTCAAACTTAAACAAATTTTTGCATTTTTCCCCCAATTTTGTCAAAGTCCCACGGTTTCCGTGTTTTGACAAACTTAGAATAATTTTCACATTTTACCCAAAATTTTGTCAAAGTCCCACTTTTTTTTTTTTTTTTTTTTTTTTTTAATTATTGTTACTGAGTGAATTTGTATAGGAAAATATAGAAGAAAGTCTCGTGGTGGCCACAACATACTAGTTCATCATAAATCTGAGAAAAGTGATCTAAAAATCAGTAAAATAATTTTTTAAAGCTCTCCAATGGCTTAAAACGGGCAAAAATTTCTTTAAAAAATTAACAAAAATCTTTTAATGACTCAGAGGAACTCAAGATTGTAAGAAAAGTAGAGAAAAATAATACTATATTAAGTGCATCAAATTAGCTGAAAGGTTTTTTTTTTTTTTTTTTTTTTTTTTAAATTCATTTTGAAGAAAGCTAATACTGAAACTAATAATAATAATAATAATAATAAAAAGAATTGAATAATAGAAATACATGACGCAAACCTGGCATCAGCAAATCAAATAAGGTAAAGAGTTTAAAATTTGAAAAACTCTGTGCTAACAAGAATGATCTATATTAAATAAATAATTTTATTTTGAATTAATATTTTGAATACTTTATACAGATGAACTATAGATATAGTAATAAGCCATAGATTGATCAATGACGGAGAAAAAGAGATGCCTTTTCATTTGGGAAAAGACGGCCATTTTACTCGCCTATGAATGTTTTTTCCCGAGTGAATGTACACGGAAATGCACATAGATAATTTAGAAAATAAAATTTCTGAATAATTTATCTACTAAAAGAGAAGGAACAAATCCAGATACCCACATTTCTTTCTTTCTTCCTTTTCTATTTTCTTTTTTTACTATACTCTAGTATACTCATATCAGCGCAAAACTAACTTTATTTTGGCATTTATTATTATACTTCTTTGAGATAATCCTCTGCATTCATCATGGAAAATAATTTTAATAAGTTATAATTTAATAAATAATTTGTATTGCGTAAATTTGTATAGGATAATGCATAGAAGAGAGTCTTGTGGTAGCCACAACATACTAGTTATATATTAAAACTTCCGTGGCTGGTAGCTGCATTTAAAAGAATTTTGAAAATTCCATATTACTTACTAATATAAAATCTTTAAAAAATATTAAAATTTAAAAAAAGTATTCCATTAAATATGAAGACAGTAATTATATCATAATAATAACAAAACAACTGATTATAAAAAATATATTTTACATAAATTACTTGAATATAACTTATTTATGAAAACTTATCCCATTTCTTTTCATATATTTATTAGAACACTTAAAAGCTGCGCAATATTTCGGCATTTTCAAAATTCATTACCATTATATTCTATTACACGGATTCTATTACTATTTTTGAGTTTTGACTCTCTAATGGCTGATGCCAAAAAACTTTTTCGGCCTCAAAAATCTTTGCTCGTTAACATGGGGATGGTAGATCTATATAAATTAATATATCTATGAGATGAACACAAGTTTATGTCTTTGAATCGGATGAAAATGATATAATATGGAGAAAAATCGAATGAAGAACTAAATTTGAAAATTTTGAAATACACAGTTAAACATGGAGGATAATTATAAATAATAGGGTTGCATGCTGCTTCTGCACTGAGAAAAAATTCTGTTTGCGGCTCTACTAAAAATAGTTCCATGTCATCCTTATAAATTCTAGTATCCTTTGAAAGCGAGTTCTAGAAACCCCTATTAGAATTCTAAAGAGTTTGCCTGTATTATCGAATGCAAACTTATTTAAAAATCTCTGCATATAAATGTGCACACAAGAGGCGAGTTTTAGGAACTATAAGACCCAATTCTAGAAAATGCTACGAGAATTTCTCGCACTACAAAGGATTCAGAATATTTAGAATATTGTTTCACCATCTAGAAATGTGTAGACTAGAAATTCTCGATCATTTCGTCTATTCACCTTATTGGCGTGTCTTATACGCATAGCTCGGAAATCTATATTTCTAGAGTAGGGATTTAGAAACTGACCACTTATTCATTCTAGATGAAAGCGGTATATTTTCTCTCTCAGTGTGCATTCGGATTAGGTTGTTGGGATTAAGACCGATTGACTGCACTAGGGTCCTAGGCCTGAAGGGGAGTGCCTTCCGTGAGGGTCTTTCTAAGGGATCCTAGCCCGTATTTACGCAAGTTTACGAGAAAACCACGGAAAATTCCGAACGGCTAGGCCGACGAGCGCGACATGGGATCGAACCCGGCACCTCACGTCAACCAGCTTTAAGCGCAGAACTGCTCGGCCGCCGGCGGGCCCGCTTCTGCATTCGGGAAACTGTATTTTCTACATTGCAAAACGTTTCTGTAAATCTATTGAAATGATCATTCAGAGTCTTTGTAAATTTAAAATAATTCTTAGTTAAAAATAAGTAATTGAGATTCCCAATCTTTATTCTGCATTTTTATCCATTTTTACTTCCATTACCCTACTACCTTTGGTAATGGAAGTATTATATTCGGTCTGAAAATTCGATATCGAGATTTCTCCTGATTTACACGTTTTAAGGTCCCCTGAGTCCAAAAAAGTGGTTTTTGGCAATTGGACAGTGTGTATGTATGTGGAGAATCTTCTGGCTATTATATCTCGGAAACTAATAAAGATAGAACTACGGAAGTGAAACACGTCTGGTGTACAGATGAGTTTTCCAAATTTTGGTGAAAATTGAAAAACCGGAAGGGCGACATCGGAAACCGGAAGTGGGACCATAAGTCTGTATCTCAAAAACGGCTCTAACGATTTTCTTCAAATTTACTGTATAAACACTCTATCAGATGTCCTTTCGAATGATATAGTTGGTTAGTTCAGGAAAATTGATCGGCGTCCTGTATAAATAGCTCATTTTCAGGTTTCGTAAGGGCGTTCCTTTAAAAACGGCTGAACGGATTTTTTTCAAACTCGCCATATTAACTCACTATTAAATATGCTTTAGTGTATAATTATTGTTTTCCTGTCAATAATTGAGTTTTGGTAAAAGTTGGTATCTCAAAAACGGCTTTAACGATTTTCTTGAAAATTGTTATATAAATCCATTTCTTTCTTATGTATCACTTAGTTATCTGAGGAAAATTAACAACTACCCTGTTTAGGTAGGTCAGAAGTTTAGGTATATCTCGAAAATTGGTGTTTCAAAAAATAACTGTACCATTTTTTTCTTTCTTATTTTTACTTCCATTACCCTACTACCGTAGGTAATGGAAGTATTGTATTCAGTCTGAAAATTCGATATCGGGTTTTCACCTGATTTACACGTTTTAAGGTCCCCTGAGTCCAAAAAAGTGGTTTTTGGCAATTGGTCAGTGTGTATGTATGTGTGTGTGTATGTATGTATGTATGTGGAGAATCTTCGGGCTATTATATGTCAGAAACTAATAAAGATAGAGCTACGAAACTTTCGAATTGAAATACGTCTGGTGTACAGATGAAATTTCCAAATTTTGGTGAAAATTGAAAAACCGGAAGTGGTATATCGGAAACCGGAAATGGGACCGTAAGTCCGTATCTCAAAAACGGCTCTAACGATTTTCTTCAAACTTGCTATATAAACACTCTATTAGATGTTCTTTCGAATGATATAGTTGGTTAGTTCAGGAAAATTGATAGGCGTCCTGTATAAATAGCTCAATTTCAGGCCTCGCAAAGGCGTTCCTTTAAAAACGGTTGTACGGATTTTTTTCAAACTCGCCCTTTTAACTCACTTTTAAATATGCTTTTGTATGTAATTATTGTTTTACTGTGAATAATTGAGTTTAACCGGAAGTGGGACATCGGAAACCGGAAGTGGGATCGTAAGTCCGTATCTCAAAAACGGCTCTAACGATTTTCTTCAAATTTTCTATATAAACACTCTATTAGATGTCCTTTCGAATGATATAGTTGGTTAGTTCAGGAAAATTGATAGGCGTCCTGTATAAATAGCCCAATTTCAGGTCTCCCAAGGGCGTTCCTTTAAAAACAGCTATACGGATTTTTTTCAAACTCGTCATTTTAACTCACGTTTAAATATGCTTTTGTATGTAATTATTGTTTTCCTGTCAATAATTGAGTTTAACCGGAAGTGGGACATCGGAAACCGGAAGTGGGACCGTAAGTCCGTATCTCAAAAACGGCTCTAACGATTTTCTTCAAACTTGCTATAGAAACACTCTATTAGATGTCCTTTCGAATGATATAGTTGGTTAGTTCAGGAAAATTGATAGGCGTCCTGTATAAATAGCTCAATTTCAGGCAATCGATTACTTGGAAAAGTTTAATTCAGTGTGAATGCATGTTAAGAAAACGATATTATTCAAAGAAAACTGTACAGAAATTGCAAAATAAATTATATAATCTAAAATATCGTTCACCACATCTGATAACATATTTCGTATTCTCGAACAAAGAATTTCAAATATTTTACAAATCAGTCAAGCTAAGAAATTTACTAATTAAATTTATTAATTACTTCTTTAATTAATTCCGTCTAACTAATTAATTAAAGAAGATTGACCATAAATTATAATTTGATGAATGTATTACGGAACATCACGAATGAATTTAGAAAATTTTGCTTCAAAAGGCTTATAATACTATTTAATAATGACTGAGATTTTTAGTCAGTAAGTATACATAAATCTATTTTGTTACTTATTTAAATCAAAAATGTACATAAATGTTTATAATGTGTAAAGTACTGGGTAATGGAAGTCGTGTGGCTGTTACACGCCAGATTTTTTACCTCGCTATATGTAAGCTTCGTTTTACGTGTCTTTACATGTGTATAAATTTTATCTTACCAGAAAAATGTTAGGTTTCTACTTCTTTAGGTCACTTTTATTTCTTCTGATCACATTATCTACGAAAAATGCATGTAATATGTGGAATAGTGGGTAGTGGAAGTCGTGTGGCTGTTTCACACCAGATTTTTATTATTTAATTTTGCAATAAAAAAGTAAAATGAACGTCTTTAAAGAAAACATTCTAAGTTACAAATATATTCTCGCTAATAATTAATTAAACTAATATTAATCATTAAAATGCATATATAAAATAGATTTTTTAGCATCTCCCTTTATTTTTCTCTGTAATTATGCGTAAGATTTATGATAAAGGATTACCAGTAGTTTTCTACTGAAATTTTTAACAGTGTACTTAGTATAATGGTTCAAAATCAGTATACTGATTTACAGTAACAGTATATTGGTAAATAGGACAGAAAGTGTGCATAAAAGCATTTGTATAAAATCATGTTTAGTATAGGATGTGGTTCGAAAATTATTTTAGGGGGCATTTGTTTACAGGGCGCAGCACAAAGGAATTCGAATAACTGAAAACTTTGCTTGTAAACTATTGAAAGTGCATGTTAATAGTTTACATAGTCTTTTATACTATGCTAAATATAAGTTCACTATGAGGAGTGAATATAATTTATAAACAATATACAGTGTTACCTTAAACTTTACTAAGTCCAGGAAAATTTTTTGAAAAAAAAAAAAAAAAAAAGAAACTTTTCCGATCCACATGGTAAACAAATTATTAGTTTGAATTTCACATTTCAATGATTACGTTTTGATATAATAATTACGCGTTTTGGATTTCTTTGAATACGGAAATCAAGATATTAGTGGTTGGTTTAATTGTGTATATGTCTGCTATCATTACATAAATTAAAAATAAATAATCACAGGAAATTCAAATTGGGTATTTTATAGATTGTATGAGGTTGCCAGTTGAAAAGTTTGACCAATAAATGGCAAATTTTAATGATCTGGGTGAAATTTGCCCCAATAATTTCGAATAAACTTTTAATTTTAATAATAAGATTTCTTTCTTTTTTCTTTTCTTTTCTTTTCTTTTTTTTTTTTTTTTTTGTGAATGCAAGTACTACGTTTAACTGGTTAGTTCAGGAGACATTAGTCTTTCACACAGAAATATAGGGCAACCTTGACCGCGGATATTATATGGGAAATGCCGAGTGGGTAATTAACTAGGGTGAGTCATTGGTAGAACATCCGCACAGTAAGCAGAGTGGCCGGGTTCGATTCCCGATTTTAGGATTTTTCATATAGCTGGTATGAAAATTTAACCATAAATTCCATCTCTAAATAACAGAAATATATATCAAATAAAACTATTTTTAACCCTTTCGCTACCAGCGTCACATATATGTGACGATCCGATTTTCTTACCTGAGCCCGGCGTCACAAATATGTGACGGGTGTTCATTATCAGTTTATGATAATTGTTTGCATCAAATCGTGTCGCACACAGACGGGTTATGTTATAAAACAATAAAATAGATACAGGATGTTATTTATTTTAGTTAGAACGTTATAGATACATCCCACAAAAATAAATGATAATTTTATCATATTTAAATAGTAAGACGTCTGGGCTGTGGGGGCGGTTTTTCTCCTGAGGCTCTGGCAGCGAAAGGTTTAATTACTTTAAAGTATTTTTATATACATCACTTGTTATCTTGCAACCTTAATCTCTAATCTGTCCGCATAGTATTGTAGTGTATTGTAACAGAAATTCACGTGAATAACAAACCAGATTACTTTTAAATATTAAATATTGTATTAGCAACAGAAAACAATAAAACTAACAACTGGATATTTTCAATCAAAATTGTTTTTAAACGCAACAAATTTATCATGAACTCTGTCGATAATTCAGACTTGCAAAAAAATTCAATCCATATAAAGTTTGCAAAAGAACAGTCTGAAAAAATAAATAAATAAATAAATAAATAATAATAATAATTAAAAAAAAAAAAATGTTAAGGAAGTTTACACCGATTCATTTTTTTAGAAATTAAAATTAAGTTACTTTTTTATTTAATTTAATTTTTTTTCCTTTGCAGCGTCACGATTCTAAATTCCCTTACCAAATATGTTAGGAATTTTATTTTGCCATTCAGTAGGATATTATTTTGAGACGTGCTAGAATTCATATAGAATTCATATAACATCATGAAATTATATTCGCCTTATGCTATTTGTAAGTGGAAAAAAAAGAACCAAAGAAAAAGCTTCACCGAAGAAATTTTTTATTGGCTTATCTGTATATATATATAAATTACGTGTCACGATGTTTGTCCGGGGTAAACTCCTAAACTAAGGAACCGATTTTAATGAAATTTTGCACACTGTGTGCAGTTTGGTCCAACTTGAGAGATAGGATAGTTTTTATCTCAATTTATTGTCACAATATTGTTTTATTGCAATTATTTGTTAATTATAGACCTTTATTAAAGTTGCTCCAAAATATCTGTGAGTTCCATTAATTTAATTGTTGCCAAAAAAAAAAAAAAAAAAAAAAAAATACGAGTTCATTTTTTTTTCGACATAAAAATAAATACATTTAATCAAACGTGAACGTTAAAAAATTATAAAAAGTTAAATTATGCATCTCACGAAAACTGACGTCATAATCAATTTAAAGATTTTATACACATTGATAAAGTGCTAATGTAGTTCTATCATAGATATAGTAATATATATAGATCTCTCATCCCCGTGTTATCGTACAAAGATTTTTGATGCCGAAAAAAAAAATAAAAATAAAAGCTTTGGAAACAGACATTAAGTGGTATTGAAAAAAAAAAAAAAAAAAAAAAAAGAAAAAACAAGAAAAGAAAAGAAAGAAAGAAATATGAATTTGAAACTGTATCTGGAGTCTTCCATTCCCCTTTAGCAAATAAATTATTCATAAATTTTATTTGCTAAAATATTAGTATGTATTCCCGTGTGTATTCACTCGGGGAAAGACGGCCATATTTTGGTAAAAACGTCGTCTTTTCCCAAATGAAAAGGAATAACTTTTTCCTCCCCAATGATCACTCTATTCTATATATGCTATACTATATCTATGAGTTCTATACGCAAGCGAAGTGTGACTCACTGACCGTCTGTGCAGCCAAGAAAAAGATTTCCTATGTTAATTGCCCACTGGATTTTTTGTAAGAAATTATTAAAAATCGAGGAAATTTATTTCCCGATTTTAATCCTTATATTTGGGTATAGATATGTATTAGTTATCGCGGGTGTTAGATTGAATTATTTTGCTGTCAAATTGACAAAATTTTAATTTTAAATTTCAAAACTCTGTCGCCCTTGGCTTTTATTATTATTATTATTATTATTTGGCGATCAAAAGCGTAACACGAAAATATGCATGCCAGATGTATGCATTGTACGAAATGTAATATGTATTATTCATTGTACGTATGTATGACATGTAATATGTATTGTACGAAATATTGTTTCATATTATTCATTACTCTTTTAATATAAGTTGTTAAAATAACCATGATTTTTGAAAGGAATTTAATATTTTCGCCAGATAATTTGGCGATATTCTTTTTTTTCGCCAAGGATGACAGAAATGAAATCTATTCCGCTGCAAAATATTAGTATCTTACATCAGATATTTTATTTAGACATTTGAAAACAAATTTAACTTCAAACTATGATAGAATATTTATCATTTTCCTTTTAATTAGTATATTATTAGTATATTAAAATTTAAAAGCATGGTATATAAAAAGTTTTTTTTTTTTTTTTTTTTTTTTTTAATCTTATAATTATTCTTATCTTAATCCTCAATGTTTCCCATCTTTATTAACTTGAATTTACTATTAAAATTTTAACATACTCAAAAACTTCTCATCACTTCGTTAAAATACACTAAACTTTTCCAAAATCTTTTTCTATTTAAAATGATACATGTATTTACTTTAAATGTCCAATATTTCATAAGATTTCCAATTTTAAAGTTTTAAAATATTTATCAAATTTACTTATTTTTCTGGTTTAGCCTTATTGTTTTCCTTTTTATAACTACAGCTGTTGCCCTCTTTAAAATATTTAAAATGATGAGGTCATTTTATAGTAAAATTATCCATTATAGCATACATTATATTTCACTCCTCCATAAAAATTGATTTTAAAATCGTCTGTTTCTTTTATACTTTTATTTTAATAGAATTTAATTTATATATTAGTCATTTTAGCAATTGTATCCGAAGTAGCAATAGAAATAATATATATCACTTCTCCATTCAAATTTATAGGACCCTACAATAAAATTAATTTGTGCTTAATATCAACACTACGAAAATTTTTATCAATCGCTTCCAAATTTTGACCTAAGTTTCAAATCTCAACCCTGTGGGTTTTTACATCGGCTACAACGTTTTCGTCTTTGTTCGTAAATAATAATTTGACTGTACTAAATAGTTTACAGCCGTATAATTCAACGTATAACTTAGTCACAGCAACGCGTGGCCGGGTCTGCTAGTAATGTATAAATATTTTCCTTTTCGTCGTCATTGAATTCTTCAAAAATTCATTATTATAATTCTCAATTCGTTCTGATAAAATAAATTTGGTTTTTCGATGAATAAATTTCTTTTCTTTATTACTTGTATAATCTTATTTCAAAGAGATGAATTTTATGATAATTTTTCTTTGTTTTGTAAATGTATTTGAACATATTTTTAAAAAGTCATATTTTCACTCTTAATTAAAAAAAAAAAAAAAATCACTTCTGATCCTAAATATCCTGATACCTATTAAACCGTTTGTTCCACTGAAAATATTTTTTAAGCTACAACAGACTATGTTGTAAACTATAATTATTTAAATCCAACAAAATATTTTTACATTCAAGTTTATAGCATACAAAAATATCCACATTTTTTCTCTTTTAGTTAAAACAGAGAAAAATATTTAAAAATTAAAATTTTTCATTATCAGATTATGGGTAAAATAGTGTTACACATAAAGTAGAATTCATAACTGGTCAGCCCAAGTACAATTGTAATACGATTATTCAACTTTAAATAATTAATTATTTTTCACTTATTAACCCGATTTCAGATTTCGGTAACTCTTGAAATATAAAATTCCACCATAATTAGTAGAATACATTACCTGAAAATGATGCGAAAATATTTATAATTGTAAGTTCTTAAGATTTACTTTTTTTATAATTCTCATAAGTCGACGGGTGTTTGTGTCCCTGGAATTTGTTACCAGAATTTTTTAACAGTGATAGTATAGATAGTTTTTTAATAAAGTATAGCAATTTACTATAACCAAAAATACAATTTGTAATTACTAGTGGAAAATAAAATAAAAAACTCGGAACGCAAACACCTCTGTTAGTCTAAATGAGGCTAACAAAACTACAAGCTCCTTGATTATAAATTGAGAAACTGTAATTATATTTTTCTTGAAAAATGTTGCATATAATACACATAAATAGAAACGGAAATTAGTTTTTTCCATCCACTTATTTTCGCCTAATCAAAAAATTATAAAAATCAATTTCGTGTAACCTAAAAGCAACAACAGCAACAACTTTTGGCTTTACACAAAATCCTATGTACAATTAAGTTCTTCAGATTCTAGATGAATGAACACTCATTTAATAGTCTATCAATCTTAAAATAGTAGTTTCAATTCATAGTCCAGAAGCTGAGTTACTGATTACAAAGTTTATTATTAGTTACCCATCATACTATAGGTATGGGAAACTTTGGTAATCGTGAAAAGTTTTAGTTCCCCATCATACTATAGGTATGGGGAACTTAGGTAATCGTGAAAATTTCTAGTTCCCCATCATATTATAGGTATGGGGAACTTAGGTATAATCGTGAAAATTTTCGACCTCAGTTTTTTGACTTTTTCACACGTTTTCAGGTGTGAGGAATCCCAAAATGACAAAATTTGTATGGTGTCTGTTAGTGTGTTAGTCTGTTAGTGTGTTAGTCCGTTAGTCCGTTAGTTTGTTAGTCTGTGTACACGATATTTCAAGAACAAATTGTCGCAGAGAGGTCAGATCAGTTTTAAAATATTACTTTCGACACTGGCAAGAACCCTATTCATTTGCAACATTCAAATTAAAAAACTTCAGCAGTTATTCGAAATTTACGATTTTCTTAACATGGGAGAATAGGACAAAAATTCACTTAAACGTGCATTAAATGGAAACTTTTTACTGTAAAAATGTCAGACCAGTTTTAAAATATCAGTTTTGATGCCGGAATAAACATCAGTAACTATAAATATGCTACTTTGAAAATTTCGCAAGTTATTGGAAAAGTTACGAATTTCCTAACATGGCAGTATAGGGCAAAATTTCACATAAACGTCAATTTTGAGAGATATTTTCATCGTAAAGATGTCAGACTACTTTTGAAATATTATTTAGGACACTGGCATGAATATTAATGACTATGACTTTTCCAATATAAACATTTCGTAGGTCATTGGAAATTTACGAATCTCTTAACATGGCAGAATAGAGCAAAATTTCACATAAACGTCAATCTTGAGGGATATTTTCATCGTAGAGATGTCAAACCACTTTCGAATTATTATTTAGGATACTGGCATGAATATCATAGACTATGATTTTTCCAATTTAAAAAATTCGTAAGTTATTTGGAAATTACGATTTACTTAACATGTCAGAATAAGGCAAAATTGAGCATAAACTTCCATTTTGAGGATCATAAATACATTAGACAACTTAAAAAATTTTATGATATTTGTTTGAACATGATTGAATACAAATATTCTACTAGGAAAATTTCGTAAATTATTCGTAATTTACGATTTTATCAACATAGCGAAATTGTAAATTTTTCATATAAATATGAATTTTGAGGATTATTGCATTGGAAATAGTAGTATGAAAACTAAACAACGGAATTGACCCTGATAATATAAATTAATAGATTAGAATAAGATAAATATATCGAAGTGAACGGTGGATAGCCTATTAGGCGGGGATTTCATTCTGTCACTGTATCAAGCTTTGGTCAAATTCATTTCTTTTAACATGATTATAAAATGTCTCGCAATAGAAATTTATGAGAACATAAATATGATGGGGAACTGAGCAGAGTCCACCTATGCCAACTAGTTTTTAGTAGATCGATATGTAAGTTCAGAAGTGCAAAGTTACTAACAACGAAAAATAAGTTTCAGGCCATTATTCATAAATAGTAATCTTTGTAGTATTAAATCGCAGATAATTAATATAAAAAAATTCTTTAAAAAAATTTTCTGTATGAAGGCTATGGACAATCCGTAATAAACTGGCACCTCTGTTTCAGTGTATTATTTAGAATTAACACTTTAAATTCAATTAACTAGAATTAATTGGAAAGAATGAACAAAAATAAATCCCTAAAGTGAAGGATAAATGATTTTATTAAATACGAATCATTTTCCAAAACATTATGAAGATACGTGTAAAAAAAAAAAAAAGTTACAAAGAAAACGGCTGAGACAACCTATTTGCATGGAAAATAATAACTTAAAAGTGGATATTCTGCTGCAGTAAAATTCACGGAACATTAGTATTGAATCGCGTACAGTGTTGCCAGATCTGGCAGATTTTTTTATTCAATAATCAACTGAATGAAAAATCCGCCAGATCTGGCATGATAAACATGAGATATCTTCATTGTAATAAAAGATATTAATGTTTAAAATGGATACCAATTGTTCCATCATTATGAACTATTAATTAGAGGATCTACTGATCAAAAGCTTAAACGTTCCATTTTTATTACTCATTGCTGAACTAATCATATTTATTTATTCCATGCCTCCACTGTCGTTTGTCCACAATGTTCATACGCGATCAGTGTTGCCAGATCTGGCGGAATTTTTATTCAATAATCACCAATAATTTGGAGGAGTAATATTTGATATACATGATAGGCAATCAATCTTCGAGTGATTAGGCAAACGTTACAATTAAAAATTATTGGTGATTATTGAATAAAAAATCTGCCACATCTGGCAACACTGATCGCGTATGAACATTGTGGAAAAACGACAGTGGAGGAATGGAATAAATAAATATGATTAGTTCAACAATGAGTAATAAAAATGAAACATTTAGGCTTTTGATCAGTAGATCCTCTAATTAATAATTCATAATGATGGAACAATTGGTATCCATTTAAACATTAATATCTTTTTTTACAATGAAGATATCTCATTTTATCATTTATTAAATGGTACAAACTGAATTTTCCTTGAAAACACCTATTTACAAAATAAGAAATGTCATAGTCACTGTGAAGGTGTTCACATATATATATGGTTAAATTTTAATTGAATTTTTAAGTAAAACAAAATCTAATGATAAATTAATGCATTATTGCAATAAAAAAATAATTAAATTTCAAGTGAGATATTACATTCACATAATTTGTTCTCAGGCATTTGAAGAAAGAATTGTTTTTAAATGTCATCAAAAATTACACAATTTTAATTATACATACGACCTACACTATTTATTAACATAAAACGATAACAGACATCATTCAGAGAGATAAATTTTATATGTTTTATATCTATATCGTAAATAGAACGTGTATATTTTAAAATAAAAATGTACTTTATTTTATAGAATAAAAAGAAAATAAAAAAAAAATAATATCTAACGAAATTCTGACATTAAACATAATTATAAAAAAAAGTGCTCTCAAATATTCCTAAACAAGAAAACTCCTTGTCAGAATTAATGTATTTCAACACCGGATGTAATAATTTATTTGAAATTACGCAATATTAATGATTTCAGTTCATAACGGTCATGCTCTAGTCAAACTGACGCTTGGCATAATACCAACGAACTACAGGGTTAATACATTTCATAAACCGTCGTTGATAATTCAAAAAATTAACATTAGTTTATTCTTCAAAACAAAGAATTGAAATTGGCATGCATTTTGGCGAAAATAATGATAACGGAAACAGATGGCTTCCCTTCTGGGCTGATCTCTCCGTGTCATCAAAAATGCGAACCCACAGTTTTGCTCTTTTTCTCAGATAGATAAGACGCAACTTTTTTGCCCCCTCTCTCTCTCCCTTGCTCCCCGAGAATTTTTGGGATTGTCAACGTCAACGTAGTTGATTCGGAGTACCTGCAATCGGTCGCAACCGTTGCTTACCTCCATCGAAAGTGCCAAATTCCTGAAATAATATTTTTAAGTATGAACCTGGTACTTCTTATCATGTGACTTTTTTTTAACAAAAATATTAATAAAGACAATATTTGAATTTTCAAGACTTTAATTCTTTTTATCTGTTATACGACGCAGTGTACAAGAAATCATGGTAAAAGGATAAAATATTTCTAATCAGACGGATTTCAACTCTAGAGTCACTTCAAAAAATTTCTGCTGATTATTGCAGAGCAATGTGCTGATAAAAATAATGCTTACTGATTGAGCTGCAATTATAGTGCGCTGTGAAATAAATTTGCTTTAATTTTATTTAATCCGGAATTTGATCCGGCATATTCTATTTCAAAAGTCAGATTTTTCTCCATTGTACTAGTGGGCTGAGAAAATTCGTATGTTCATTGCGTTATACAATAACTCATAAGATCAAGATCGACACTGATTGGTGGATAAATTACGTGATATATACTAAAAAAAACTTTGGTAAAATTTTACCAGCGATATACTGCACAGTGTGAAGTAAATATGCCTTTATAATTTTTACAGAACTAGCTGTTGAAATTCAAAACTATCTTTACGTTAAGAAACTGGTGTATTGTTACATACATTTTTTATAGTATAGTATTGTAAATGAAATTTTTAAAAATAAAATTGCTGTTATTGTAAAAACATATTTGCAATACTTTTATCTCACAACTATTTACTGCTATTTTCTCTGTTTTTCAATGTTAAGGAACTAGATTTCAAGCGACATTTTACTAGAACGTTATTTACGCCGATTCTCCTGGCATGTTTTCAGAAAGGATTTGTGAAATATGTCACTTTTATATTACACTGCATAAAAAAAGTAGACGGACACTTCTTTACACTTTTTTAAAACCCCGTATTTGCTTAATAGGAAATGTCAATTAAAATTCTTTAACATGTTTATACTTATCAATCTTCATATTTTTGACAGACAAATAAAAATATTCAATTATTTATAATTTTAATGTAGGGAAATGCAGAAAAGAGAAAAGATATACATTTGCACAATATCTCTTTTTAAAAAAAGTAGACGGACACTGGTCAAAAACTGCAATTATCTAAGTGGGTGTTTCTTGCGGAATACCAGTTTTGCATGTACATGTACATTTGGCATTTTGCCAATTGCTAACGTGCTTGACAACATGGTTTTACGCAGTTAAATTTCTTGGAGATGAATGCGCCATGCCACGAGGAATTCCTCTAACTGATTACCAGAAAAGACAGATTCTAGCGCTGAAAAATGTTAATAAAGGAGCCAGAGAAATTAGTAGGCTACTTCTAATAAGCAAAAGTAGCATCAGTGATTTTCTACGTGCTCCTGAAGCCCATGGCCTAAGGAAAAAGAGTGGCCGGGCAAAGAAACTTTCTCTTAGAGACCAAAGAATTTTTTTACTGAGCTGAAAAAAAACTGGATCATCAATTCCCAGAGTTCGAATAAGCACAGGAATAACTAACGTAAATTCTCAGACAATTTATAACAACATTAAGCACTCAGAGCTCTTTCAATATAAGAAGAGAAAACATCATAAATGCTCGAAGGATCACCACGTGACAGAACGCCTACAGTGGGCTCAAAACCATATGTCTTGGACTACAGAATGGATATCTGTAGTTTTTTCAGGTGAGAAAAAATTTAATTTAGACGGCCCAGATGGATATCAATATTATTGGCACAGTTTGGAGAAAGAAGACGAAATGCACTCTACTCGGCAAGTTGTTGGTGGTGGCGTGATGGTGTGGCTAGCTGTTGGCTATGGTGGAAGGACAAATTTATTGTTCCTAAGTAAGAAGCAGACTCACAAAGATTATATTGAAACACTAAGCAGTGAGCTTTTGCCATTTGTGTGTGATCTTGGAGGAGAAAACTGGATTTTTCGAACAAGATGGAGCGCCAATACACACCGCTAACAACGTTAAAAATGGTTTCATGAGAACAACTTCAATGTTTTACCCTGTCCAGCAAAGAGTCCGGATATGAATCCTGTAGAAAACATTTGGGATATACTTGTTCATAAAATTTATGAGGGTGGACTCCAGTATGAATCAATTCACCAGCTCAAAGAAGCTCTTACAAACATTTGGGAAATTTTCTGTCAAAAAAAGATTCAGAATCTCATTGATTCGATCCCTAACAGAGTATACGAACTTATTAAAGCAAATGAGAGACGAACCCCTTACTAGAAACGTTTTATTTTAGAGATACAAGTGTCCGTCTACTTTTTTTAAGAAAAATTGCAGTGCAAATATGCACCATTTTTGTTTCCTGAATTTTTCCACTACATAATTCAAAAGGATTGAATCTATATCCAAAAATAATAATATATGATGTGACAAGAATATAATTATATTAGAGAAATGAACCTCATATCTCTAATTAAAGAAATAAACGGCTTTAAAGTATTACAAGTAAGTGTCCGTCTACTTTTTTTATGCAGTGTAGTAAATGTGTTTTAGTTAGCCTATATTTTATATGTATGGATATGGATTTGTGACTAGTTATCATAACAGAGGACTATTACGAAATATAAACGTCTAACATTAGTCTGTTGGGACCGCCAAAAAACGTTCTTCTATGTTTTTCATATAAATAAACGCAGTGAAGAATATTTATTAAAATTATTGTTTATCAAAATCATTTCCATGGTGAATGCTGACGATTTTTATCTCAAGAAAATATAACCCTAAATATTGAAAGAAAGTTAATTTTGTGTACTTTAATACAACATACCTTTTTTAGGATATATATGTATATATATATATTGTTAAAAATGAAAAAAATCGATAACGTTGCTTCATATTAGCACAGATACATGGTTCCACCATTAATTTATAAGTATTCACGAATTATTTTTTGAAATACTTAAATTGAAAATTTATATCCGAGGGGTAATTCCTCCCCCCCTCCCATGCCCTTTAGGTTTGGAAGCCATGCTCCTTTCTATACAGAAATTTTATACTGGTTGATTATTACTATTACATGTTATAAATAATTCATTTTAATTTTGCATATGATACTTATATGCTATAAATAATTTATTTCAATTTCACAATCATTGGTTAAAAAATAATTCTCACTGTGTTCATTTTATACGAAATTTTGTCCTATGCGGCAATATTAAAAATTATGATAAAACCAGATGACAGGGCCATCTGTTAAGTCATATGCACCAAAATTTGATAGACACTAATTTATGTCAAAGTACAACTAAATAGAACTTTTTATGATATTCAGTGCTTCTGTTTTTAAAGACGGATATACAGACGGGCATTTTCTAAGTACGGTCAAGTCGTGTTCAAGAGATCTCAAAACATGTAAATTCCCTGAAAACCGGAAGTCGACAAATTTATGAATCCTATACTTTTTTTTATTCAATATAAAAGAAAGTAAAAACGTCTGTGAAGTTTATAAATATCCATTCACTGATTTAAAAAAAAAAAAATCTAAAGTTTTTTGCACAACCGGGAACTGAAATAAATTTAAGTATTTTGTTTACATTTTTTGGATTTTGAAATTAGAAACTGAGAAAATGTATAAATGTAAGCTTATGTTTATGTTTTTAACATTTACTTTTTTCATATACATGTTTCATATACGTGAAGTCGTATGAAATGCAATCGTAAAGATTTCCTTTTCCGTCAGCTGCTTCACAAATGCATGAAAAATTTAAGTCTCGGGGAGAGAGTTTTTAATACCTCCAAATATTTTTGCTACATCACGTTAAGCGCACTGCAAACATTTCGTTATTCGAGACACTTTGCTTGATAGAGATAAATAAAAATATTTTTCACGCGTTTATATGGAATATGTAAAACGTTAAAGATTTGGAGACGAAAATATTTTTCGTTAGATTAAAATAATATGTTTTGAATTTCTATTTTGCTTTGGATTATTTCAGTCTAAAAATATATTGTAGGAGTGAAAGAAAATATTGTTAACTATATGAAACTTTATAAAGTAAATATACAAATAAATTGAGTTTCATATTATTATTAGATATACAATTTATATGTGAAAGCAGTATCCCAGGAGATACGCGATTGATAATGTACAAAGCTTAGATTATTATACACGAAATATTTGTTATTTTATTTAGAAAATAATATATGAATACACAAAATATGACGTCTAACCGTTATATATATATATATATATATATATATATATATATATATATATATATATATATATAACGCATATATAAATAAGACTTTTATATGAAAACCATTATTGTCAAAAGAAATTTTAAAACAATCATTCATAAATTTGCTATCCTCCTCCTCCTCCTCCTCTCTCCCTCCTCCCACACACACATATATGACGCAAAATAAGATCTCGAATATTATAGTGTAAATAATCAATTTTGTGCAGCTATATATATATATACACAATTTTTTTGTGGGGGGGGGGGTAGGGGGAGCTTGGATATTTAATTTATATTCCGTAAATTATCAGAAAAATTCTAGTGTAAGTCTGTTTTTTTATTTTTTTATTTTATTGTATTGAAATACTTTACCAATGCTATAGTACTACCACATAAATGGTATTTTGTTTATAATCATAAAATTCAGGGTGTCTATAAAATATTGGACATATTTTGATGTTTAAAAAATTATAAAATAAGTTTAAATTGAGAACATTAACACGTTGAGCGCCATGTCAGCCATTCTAGATTCTAGACATTTTGTCATATATCTCTAAGTACTGAAGGAATCATCTTGAAACTTTAGGAGTGTGCAGAACATGTTATACTTCAAACATTTCAGTGAAAGTTCTATCCCGAAAGTGAAAGCAGTACCAATAAAAAATTTAAATGTTGAGCGCCCTGTCAGCCATCGGTGGCTGACCGTGTCAAATATGATATAATAAAGCCGCGTCAACCATCGGTGGCGGATATAAAATAGGATATAAAACTAAAAATATTACATTTAATGATTGAAAATTTATTAAAAATTTGCTTAATTTTTATTTTTTACTGGAGGAATCATTATGGAATTTTAATGTATTTTAAGAATTTGCGTGGCGCTCAACGTGTTAATGGTTAGATAGACTCAAAAAGTTTTATGGCCCTTGTCAATGGACTTCCCACATGTGCGCCGTTTGTCGCACGAAGAATATCAAAACGGTAATCACATTTTCGCCAGGTGCGGACAAGCGTGTCGGCATCCAATAGGCTATTGCGGTCGTAATCCTGGCCTTCAAGCCATCAACATTCAACACTTTCCTCCTGTAAACGATGTCCTTTACAAATCCCCAAAGGAAAAAAGTCCAGTGGCGTTATATCAGGTGCTCTGGGTGGCCACGGAATTTGGCCACCTCGCGCATTCCATCTTTCTAGAATATGGTCATTCAAAGAACTTCGAATGATGGTACCCCAGTGAGGTGGTGCACCTAACATTGCATTCTAATCTTTGCCAAAAACGAAAGAGAAAACATACAATTAATAGAGGCGCAGGCGATATTTACAAAAGAAACGAGAAAAACATAAAATTCATAACACGAGTAGACGATATTTACAAAAGAAATGATATTCAAATGGGAAAAGAATATTTTCTCTGGCGGCGTTCACTATAAATTAAAATATATTCTATGTATAAATGCCATTAGTCTGTTTATATCTTCATTATTTTATGATTATTAAACATCAAAATGTGTCTAGCATTTTATAGACGTAATATAACTGCTTTCATTATGCAATTATTTCGATATGAATCAATTAAGAGGTTTTACAATTTAAGGTTTTTGATACAAAGTTTTGTATTCTTCTGAATTAATTTCCGTCCAGAAACTCAACATAATTATCCGGACATATTACGGTCTATGAGGAGTATTTCTTTTAAACATATTTTGATAGCTTTATATTGCACAAAACATTAGGGAATCAGCATTACATTAGGGAATCAGCAAAACATTAGGGAATTATATAATTTAAGTTTTAAATCCACAAAACAATGTTTCTACAGAAAATGGTATGATTAGCTTAACTGATTGATTTAGACAGCCTAACAAAAATATTAATATACTTTATCAGATGCAAATGGAAATTGCTTGAAATGACGGTTTCTGCCAACGTTGAAAAATATTTATAAATTCGATTTTTCTATCTGCTCTGCTTATCCGTGCTCTCATTTTTGAAAGTATTTTTAGAAAGTTTGAAATTGTATTATTGAGGTATACAATAATATCAAGGTAAAATATATATTAATAGAAAAGGTAATGGATAAGTATAGTTGGAATATGTTTTATATATTATACGATCCACATGATTTTCATTTCTTGTTTAACTCTTAAATGCATTGTGTGTGAAAAACGAAACACTGTCGTTAATTCTTAATTAAAGTATTAACCGCAGTGAAAGTTTTACTTCTGGCTGTGTGCCATATTATCCTGGTCCATACAAATGAAATAAGAAAATAAATAAATAAATAAATACGCTCGTTTTATCATGTGACATTGAAAATGACAAATTGTTTTGGCGCGTCCGAAGAAGTTCGTAAAAGTTAAGACTGACAGTAAAAAGTAAATTTTTTAGAGATTGATTAAAAAAATTCCATCTGTTTTTCTTTATTTTATAATAATTAGTAAGTATATAAGGTGTCCCAAAAAGTTTGAAACGCGCTTTATTTCTTTACCCGTTACAGATAAATGCACAATGTAAACTGAAAAATGTCCAAATTAAGGTAGGAAAGACGACTACATTAAGAAAAATAAAACCATCCCATTATTTTTAAAAAAGTTACATTTTAAAGTTTTTATACAGCCTCTCTACGAAAATTTTGTCAATTACAAAGTTTTTATTTTTCATTCAACAAGACCATTAGAAAAAACCACATACCTGTATCCTTAAAAACAACCGAATTATGATACAGAAAAAAAGCGACTTATGCCATTTTTCCGTATCATTTAAAAGGCTGGCTTTTCGGTGAAAATAGGGATCATTTACAAATTGGTAACGGAAACCTGACTTGATCGAGATTTTGATTACGTGACTTGATCGCGAATCAATCCAACATATTCAAGAATAGTTTTAATGCAAATGCTGTGATACATTTTATCTTTTTATAATATGTCACAAATTTAGATTTCTATTTTGATATATGGTCCCTATAATCAGAGTTCAGTTTTCAATCATGTACAATTCATTCAGTTTTAAAGATACAAGTATGCGGTTTTTTGCAATTATGTTGTTGCATTAAAAATGAAAACTTTCTAATTGACCAAATTTATCCAGAGGGGTCGTATAAAAATTTAAAAATTGTAATTTTGTGAAAATTAAGAGGAAGATATTTTTATTAGGGTAGTTTTATTTCCTATCTTATTTTGTACACTTTTGCAATTTTGCTGCATTTTGCTTTACCCTCTCATCCCTAACAGGTAAAGAATTAAACCGCGTTTCAATCTTTTTGTGACATCCTGTATATACATACATACCTTTTTAATTAGAAAATTAAACGATATTATTTATCTTTGTACTGCATAGTGTATCATTTTTGAAAACACTTCATTTAAATAATAAATAAATAAATAATTAAAAACAAATAAGTAAAAGTAAATCCTACGTACCAATTAATATTTTTTTGTATTTTTGTATAAACCTATATAATAATCTACATATAATAGAATTTTTTGGCCAAAATTAAAAAAATCATGTATTTAAAGGTTAAGTATAAATTATGTTGCCTAATAATAGGATTAGTAGAAATCCCAAAAAATTTGAACAAATAGTAATAATTAAACATTTTTTGATAAAACATTTTTTGAAATACAAAGTGAAATATTTTCTTTTAAGCGCTATATTTTTACAATAACGGATTGTTTTATATTTCGAAATTTTATATAGTATGAAAGTTGAAAGCATATTTGTATTATTCTTGCAAATACACCAACGCAGAAAACACATTATAAAAATTAAAAGAGGTGTTAAAACTGAATCTTAAGTAAATTTTCTTACTTCTTTTTCAGTTCGAACGTAGAGAAATTTCAAAGATTCAAATTAGTAAACTCAATTTAATTTTTACCTATCAGGAGTGTAAACAAAGTTGTTACTAATAAATTACATTTAAAAAAATAAAAGTCTGAATGTGTATTTAATTCGTTAATTGCATTTCTTTCTGTGTTTGCTAATGTTAAAAGTATAAAAATCTTTCAACTAAAAATAGTCAATTTGTTTAATTAATTAAATGTAAACATCAAGAGATAATTTCTTTTTTTTTCTTTTTCTTTTTTTTTTATTTGAGATATGATATATTATTTCCCGATAACATTTAAAGAGCGTTTAGAAAGTTGTTGCCAATTACTTAAAACAACCTGAATAAATAGTATTGCATTTTCAGTTTTTTAGAAATATAAATTTTTGCTTGAAACGAAAGGTTGAACTGTTTAACACAAAGAAAATAATTACTTAATACAAAGTATGAGTAATATATATATATATATATATATATATATATATATATATATATATATATATATATATATATATATATATACTAGCAGACCCGGCCACGCGTTGCTGTGGCTAAGTTATATGTTGAATTACATTGCAGTAAACTATTCAATACAGTCAAATTATTATTTACGAATAAAGGCGAAAACGTTATAGCCTATGTAAAAAATCACGGGATTGAGATTTGAACCTTAGGTCAAAATTTGGAAGTGATTGATAAAAATTTTCGTAGAGTTGATAGTAAGCACAAATTAATTTTATTGTAGGATCTTATAAATTTTAATGGAGAAGAAAAATGTATTATTTTTAATGCTAAGATGACAACAGCTGCAGTTATAAAAAGGAAAACAATATGGCTAAGCCAGAAAAATAAGTAAATCTGATAAATATTTTAAAACTTTAAAATAGGATATCGTATGAAATGTTGGGCATTTGAAGTAAATACAGGTATCATTTTAAATAGAAAAAGATTTTGGAAAAAGTTAATATATTTTAACTAAGTGATGGTAAGATTTTGAGTATGTTAAAATTTTAATAGTAAATTCAAGTTAATCAAGATGGGAAACATTGAGGATTAAGATCAGAATAATTATAAGATTAAAAAAAAAAAAACTTTTTATATACCATGTTTTTTTAAATTTTCTGTGAAGTAATGACATCACTGACCGTATGCGGAGCCAAGAAAAAGGTTTCTTATGTTAATCGTCCATTGGATTTTTTGTAAAAAATTATTAAAAATCGAGGAAAATTATTTCCCGATTTTAATCCGCATATTTTTTTTTATAGATATGTATTAGTTATCGTGTGCATGCGTTAGATTAAGTTGTTTTTGCTGTAAAATTGATAAAATTTGAATTTTAGATTTCAAAACTCTAGAAAAAAAATGGCAAACTTCCATATTCGATTGAAAACGTAAACATTTCATTTCAAAGAAGGGTATTTACACAATAAATATCCAACTAATATACTAATTAAAAGGCAAATTATAAATATTCTATCATAATTTGAAATCAAATTTGTTTTCAAATGTCTAAATAAAGTATCTGATACAATATAAAAATATGTTGCAGCGGAATAGATGTCATATCTGTCATCCTTGTCGGAAAAAAAAAACAAAAAAAAAAAAAACAATATCGCCAAATTATCTGGCGAATATATTTAATTCCTCTCAAGAATCATGATTATATTAACAACTTATGACTAATATGAAACAATACTGAGTACAATACATATTACGAAAATATACATCTGGCATGTATATTTTGGCATGTATTTACGGTTTTGATCGCCAAATAATAATAATAATAATAATAATAATAATAATAATAATAAAAAGCCAAGGACCCCAGAATTTTGAAATTTGAAATTAAAATGTTGTCAATTTGACAGTAAAATATCTCAATCTAACGCATGCACACGATAACTAATACATACTTATACCCAAATATGGGGATTAAAATCGGGAATTAATTTTCCTCGATTTTTAATAATTTTTTACAAAAAATCCAATCGGCGATTAACATAAGAAGTCTTATTCACAGACGGTCAGTGACGTCACATTTCGCTTGTGTATAGAACTACATTAGCACTTTATCAATGTGCATAAAACTTTTAAAGTGATTATGACGTCAATTTTTGTGAGATGCATAATTTAACTTTTTATAATTTTTTAACGTTCACATTTGATTAAATGCATTTATTTTTATGCAGAAAAAAAAATGAACTCGTAATTTTTTTTTGGCAGCAATTTAACTTATGGAACTCATAGATAATTATAACCCTTTGTCATATAATAATCAAATAATTTGAAATAAAAAATATTGTGACTATAAATTGAGACAAAATCCTATCTCTCAAGTTGGACCGAACTGCACACAGTGTGCAAAATTTCATTAAAATCGGTTCATTTGTTTATCAGTTTATCGCGGACAAACATCGTGACACGAAATTTATATATATATAAAGATATTAAATCACTTTGATGACATGTTTCTGACACACACACACACACACACAGAAATAATAAAAATAAATAAATAAATAAAATAAAATAAAAGTACCGAAAGATTGCTACCTAAAATAACGACGTGCGATATTACATAATAAAAAATACTTGAAGAAAAATGCAACTTTATTCATTATGTTACTTCTGTACCTTTATAATCTATATATTTTTTCTGTTCTTGTACTTCATTTTATGTATTTTATATGTACGTATGCTTATTTTTATTTGTTTATTTTCTTTGCTTCTTTAATTTTTTTTTTTTTTTTTTTTTTGGTGTGTGTGTCTATAAGTGTATTTTGTGTTTGTACGTCTTTTTCTTTTTCTTCTTTTTTTTTGGTGTGTGAGTGTGGTTTGTTTTTTTTACTCTTTGTTTTTGGCTTCCTGTAATTGGCTGTTAACTACTTACCTCTGTGTTGTACTCTGTGGTGCATGAGGAGTTGTTAAAAATTAATTTACAAAAAAAAAAAAAAAAAAAAAAAGTCAACTTTTACGCTTTTTAAAAAATTATTTCAATTTAGTAGAAACATTTATTTTATTTAATGAGTGAAAAATTTTACAAAAATTTAATAAAAGATTAGGGAAAAAAAATGTGGTGGAAAAAAAAGCATAAAAATTGGCGGTTGTTAATATTGTCATGAAGAGATGTTTGCCTTTAAAAATTATCCAGGTGATATCAATCATAATTATTTATCCACTGGTTACTGGAAATTACTGGCATTACCTTGATAATAATTCCAATAAACACTTCTTTTTATTTTATTTTCTTTCTTCTCTCTCTCTCTCTCTCTCTCTTTTTAAAAAATCCTGACTTCTTCAAATGCAATAATATTTCAGGAGCACTTTTAATGTACAGCAAATCTATCCCAAATAATCCTTTTAATGTAATAATAATATTTTTACTTCATATGTAACGTGTAGCTACATTTTTAATGTAGTTCTGTAGTTCAAGTATTTTATCAATTCTAGAAGGCTTACATTGTCAGAACATAACCTATTTATCTCAAGTTATTGCCCATTTTTTGCTATATATTGCCGAAAAAATGCTTATATTATCGGTATAATAACACATTTATTGGAAACGAAATGGACAAATTTTCAGTTGGTTTAAATTTTTATATTTTGACTCGAAAATAAAATAAATGCTATTATGGGCGCATTCGAAAGTATTTCCCGGTCACTTCCCGAGTTGGGAAATGACGTAACGCGGGAAGTTCGGGAAATTAGAACTACCATATAGGAGCCATGTTTGTTTATATATTTGTTTCCCGGGAAGGTGAGATGTGTACGGAAGTAGTTATATCTCGGTCATTTTTCGTAAGGCTCCTATATGGTAGTTCTAATTTTCCGAACTTCCCGCCTGACGTCATTTCCCAACTCGGGAAGTGACCGGGAAATACTTTCGAATGCGCACTACGTTTAATAATCAGTATCTGGATGACCAATTTCACTCCGTTTCACTGTAAAAATTCACTGTTAATGCAGTGATTTGTTTTGGAAATTATTTCTTATTTGTTTTCATCAGGTATAGCCGGGTTACCAATGGTGGCTAATTTTCTTTGAGTTAAGGAAAATTCAAATCGAATTATTATCTCAAACCCCTAACTATAATTTCTTATCAAAAACGTTCAAGCAGTTTCCTAGAAAATCAGATTTCTGCTATATTTTGTTTCAGGCAAAGCACGGGTTACTTGCGATGGTTAATTATTTCCTAAAAAGAAGATACATAAATAGGTTTTCCGTAAAAAAAAAAAAAAAAAACACGTCTCCTATTTATTTATTTATTTTTTTTTTTGAACATTGTTCGAGTTATTTCCAATAAAAACCAAATTTCTGCCTTATTTTTTCTGGGTAGATAGCAAGTTACCAGTGAATGTTAATTATACTGAAGATGAGGGTATTTCAGATCGAACTGTCATCTCAAAAACACACTAACTCTAAATTTTTATCAAAATCATTCGAGTACTTTAGAAGAAAACGAAGTTTCTGCCATTTTTTTCCTTGGAAAACGGGGATTAGCAGTGAATGCTAATTGTTCTGACAAGGAGAGCAGATTTATGAATTTACAATTCAGTTTGAATTGTAAACAAAAAGTCCCCAAATCTAAATTTTTACAAAAGTCATTTGAATAGTTTCTGTGAAAATCAAGTCTCGTCCATATCAGTTTGTCACGGACGAATTGAGGTTTAACAGTGAACGTTAATTTTCGTGAAGATGAGGATAAGTCAGATGGGTTTCTTATCTGAAAAAAAAAAAAATTAAAGTTATCAAAAATCACCTTAACGCTATTAAAATACCCTTGAGTTTTTACCAAAATCGTTAGAGCCGTTTTTCAGAAAACCATGTTTCTACCATAGTTTGCAATGGACGGAGTGAGGATTAACTCTGAGCGTTAACTTTCCTGAAGATGTGTGAAATTAAGCTTGAATTATGGCCTAAAAAAAATACCAAACATAAAAATTTATCAAAATCGTTAGAGCAGTTTCCAAGAAAACCAATTTTCTGCCATATTTTGCCACAGTAGAGTGAGAGTTAATCGAGCAACGATAGCCATTTTTCCTGAAAATAAAGTTGTGTCAAATAGGCATCTCAGAAAAAAAAAAAAGTTAATCCTATGTTTTATTAATATAATTCTATCAATTCTCGAGAAAAGCAAGTTTTGTCATACTTTACAGTGATAATAGTGATGCTAATTGAATTATAGTGAACGCTAATTTTCCTAAAATTATGATGAGTGCTAGTCCGACGGGTTTCTCTCCTCTAAAAGCTTTTAACTCTAAGTTTTTATTAAAATCGCGTGATCCATTTTCCAGTAAACTTAATTTCTGCAATATTTTGAAATCGGCGAATAAAGGGTTAAAAGCGGGCGCGAATTTTCATAAAAATGAGAATACGTTTTATCGATTTTTCACCCCCAAAATCCTTTAACCTCAAAATTCCATCAAAATAGTTAAAGCCGTTTAGACATAATATATATATATATAACAAATAACGTAATTAACTCGTTTAGTATAAGCGAAGGATAAAATATATGAGCAGTAGCTGCTTGAACTGAATGACACGGAAATTTGTTTATTTCTAAGAGAAAATGAAGCATTATTAGGTAATTGAATACCTTCGTACACACGCAATGCATGCATTTTTTATTAAATCACTACTATCTTATTAAATAATATTGAATCAAAAATATTAATCGTAAACAAAGTAATATAAAGCTTACAATTATATTTTTATGCAGCTTATATGCAGCTTTTCTCTTCTGCAGAACTTTAACTCCCTATCATCCTATAGGTATGGGGAATTTAAGTATTCATGAAAATTTTGATATAGGTTTTGACATTTTAACACGTTTTCTAGTTTAAATAACCCCAAAAATATAATGAGTGTTCATTCATAGTTTGTTAGTTAGTTTAGTTTGGTAAATAAAACTACTGAACAAAACTACTGAAACAAAACTACTCAAAAACTACTGATCTTAAAGGAGGTCAGACAAGTTTTGTTTTAAAACATCACTTATACTGGCAAGAATCCTTTACATTTACAACATTCTAAATTCAAAACTTTTTAAATTATTTGGTTTTCTTAATATAAAAGAATAGGGCAAAATTTCGCATAGACGTCCAATAAAAGGTATATTTTTATAGTAAGGATAACCGATTAACTTTAAAATATTATTTATAATGCTGGAATGAACATCATTCACTATGCAAACATTTTACTTTGAAAATTTCGGAAGTTATTCGAAATTTACGATTTTCTTGAGGCAGAATATTCGTTTAAACGTGCATTGGGAAGAATATTTTCATTATAAAAACATCAGACCACTTTTAATATATCCTTTATGCCTTTATGATACTAGCATGAACCGTTGACAATCAATGTTCTAATATGAAAACTTCGCAAGTCATTTGAAACTTCGTAAGTTATTCTTAATATGGGAATATAGAGCAAAATTTTGCAGAAAAATGCATTATAAAGATTATTGTATTGGAAATAGTATGGAACTGTATACAGTCAGAAACACGGAACTAGCCCTAATAGAAATAACCAGCATATTAGTATAAAGCAAATGTATCAAATCAAAGGTAGGATAGCTTAGTGGTTGGGTCATTTCTGTCTGGATCCTACAGAGTGATCGACCAACGTCATATCTCTTAAAATGACTGTAGTATGCTCTACAACAGAAATTTATGATATTAAATGTGTGATGGGGAACTTAAAAGAATCCACCTATGCCAACTAATTTAACTGGTATGTTGTGGCCACCACCAGACTTTCTTCTATATTTTCCAATACATATTCACTCAGTAACAAAATAAAAAAAAAAAAAAGAAAAAATACAATTTTTTTAAAGTTTTTTTTTTTTTTTTTTTGGTAAAAGTAAAAAAAATCGATAACTTTGTTTTAAATTATCACAGATTTATAGTTCAACCATTCCTTTTAAAGGTACTGACAAGACCTTTCTAAAGATACCTGTTATAACTGAGCCATTTTCAATTTCAGTGTATAAATTTGTTTATTATTTATCCTCTATTTTTTGTAAGTTCACGTGCTGAACAATATGTCAAAGAAAAAAAAAAGAGTTAAATGAATTTAATGCTTTAATTTTTATGTAAAATATGAGCGCGTGCTATCTTCAAAAATTTGTTAAAAATGTAAAGATTATATGGTGCGTGTGGCATCCATAGTTTTTTTTTTAATTCAAGAAATAGAACAGAATAAAGTTAGCAACGATGTTAGTTGCATTTTTTCATATAGTTTGAATTTTTAATTTTAGTGAACTACTTTTTACCGTAGGAATAATTTTCTTATGTTTAATGTTATAGGGAATTATTATACGAGCACAAGAGATGCTACTTTAATAATTTTAAAGTGTAAATAAGAAGTATTGGCGTCCGCTTTTATACAGTTTAATTTAGTAAGAGAAAAGCTAGGAATTTGCGGTGCTTATTCCGTTGCTTTACATAAAATTAGTGGAGTCACTGCGACATGACCTTTCAAGTGAAGTGAAATTATTTTGATTATATTAAGATTAAAAAGATGTTTAAAACCGTTAAAGGATTTAAAAAAGAAGATTTGAAGTGGGTAGCCGAAGAGATTGGAGAGGCTTTGCCTAGATGTTCACAATAGCAAGCTTAAAAGAGCTGATTTTAAATAGTAAAGAGTATGAAAAGGATCCCGAATTTGTGAAAGATATTTTAGAAAATGCTATAGCTGAAAGAAAAATGAAAGAAGGAAAACAGGAACAAGCTTTGAAAGAAGAAAAACAAGAACAAGCTTTGAAAGAAGAAAAACGAGCTGAAAAAGAAAAAGAACTTGAGAAGTTAAAGCTAGAAAAAGAAGCTAAGGCACTAAAGCTAGAAAAAGAAGCTGAGGCATTAAGGCTGGAAAAAGAAGCAGAACTGGAGAAAGAGAAATTAAGATTGAATCATGATTTAGAATTGGCGAGAATACAATCATCTGGGCAAATTCAAACTGATGCTATTTTAAGTAATTATGAAAATAGTACTATGAGACGAAAATTTACTTTACCTAAGCTGGAATTCAGGAAATTTGGCGGGGAAATTAAGGATTGGTTGCCTTTTTGGAGCCAATTTGAACAAATCGATAAAGATGATGAGATTGCCCCAGAGGACAAGTTCCAGTATTTAGTACAAGCAACAATCGCTGGTTAACGCGCAAGAGAAGTTGTTGAAAGTTTCCCGCCAACTGGCGCCAATTATTCAAAGGCAGTGGAAAGTTTAAAGGCTCGTTTTGGCAGGGAAGATATTCCAGTAGAAGTGTATGTACGAGAGTTATTGAAGTTGATAATATCTGTGCAAACAAAAGGTAAATTTGCATTAACTTCATTATATGATAAGCTTGAGTCATATTTACGGGCACTCGAAACATTAGGTGTTACCACTGATAAATATGCCTCCATTTTACACCCTATGGTTGAGTCTTGTTTCCCAGCAGACTTTTTGAAGGCCTGGAATCGCTCGAATATCTCTTCTTCTAATACGGATGCTAAAGGAAGGTTGAATAATCTGATGCATTTTTTGAAAACGGAAGTAGAAGGTGAAGAGAGAATATCTTTAGCTGTAGCGGGCTTCGGTTTAACAAAGCGTGAAGATAATAAATATTCTAAAAGGAAAAACAGTGCAAGTGCAGACTATATGCGAAATAAGATATTAACAGCTGCAGGTTTATTGACAACGTCTTCTGCTTTAGATTTCAAAAGGGTATGCATTTTTTGCCAAGGCAAACATTTGAGCTCTGAATGCTTTTCAGCTCGAAAATTGAGTTTAACTGAGATACAAAAGATTATAAAGGATAAAAATTGCTGCTTCGCTTGTTTGTTACCTAATCATACAGTCAAAAAATGTCGACCAGTTTTAAAATGCATTATCTGTTCTAAGAAGCATGTGCCTTTGATGTGCGATTTGCGTGATTCTCAAGGTAAAACTGCACAAGAAAAGGTTGAAGAAAATTCAGTCAGTAGTGAAGTAAACATGACAAATTTTAATAACCAAAGTGGTAAAGTATTCCTTCAAACCTTAAAAGTGAAACTCATCTCCGAAAACAAGCAAAAAAACAGTTCGTTTATTGTTAGATTCGGCATCCCAAAAATCTTATATTTTGAAAAGTATAGCAGAAGAGATGAATTATACTCCCATTCGTCAAGAAAAAATGATGCATTCATTGTTTGGCGGAGTTACAACAAAGGAATGCCAACATAATTGTTATAGAATAAAGGTTAAGGATATGAATGAGAAGTTCACCTGTAATTTTCAAGTGATGGATCAAATTACTATATGTGAAAACATTCAACCGGTCACTAATGGTCCGTGGATTAAAGAGTTGAAAGAATATGGAATCGAATTATCTGATGTAAGTCATTGCCGTGAAGTTATCGAAATATTGATTGGTGCTGATATTATGGGAAAGATGTTAACTGGCAAAAGAAAAGTATTGACATCTGGTCTTGTTACCATAGAAACATACCTTGGTTGGACTTGGATGGACAAGGCGCCTCACACCGAAGTCTCAACAGATAATTTAGCAATGATGGTGACGTCTTTGTTCGTAAATGAAGCTGATATCTCAAACTTATGGAGATTGGACTTGATCGGAATAACAGATACTATAGAAAAGAAATCTAAAAGTGAGATGGATCGTCAAACAAAGGAACATTTCTTAGAGACAGTAAAAATTAACAAGGATGGTCGTTACGAAATTTGTCTTCCTTGGGCTGACGACACATCTGCTTTACCAGATAACTTGAGTTTGGCTGTAAGACGTTTAGAAAATACAACTTCTAAGTTATTAGCTAAGAACATGTACGAAAAATATGAAAATATATTTATGGACTGGTTGAATAAGGGGATCATAGAAGAAGTTCCTGCTACCAAAGTGAACTCTTATGGTAATTACTTACCTCATCACCCAGTTATTAAAGAGACCAGTAGTACAACACCTATCCGTCCGGTTTTCGATGCTTCAGCAAAGTTGGCTAACCATCCATCTTTAAATCAGTGTCTGCAGTGTGGCCCAAATTTGATTGAGCTTATTCCAGATATTCTCCTACGTTTCAGAGAAAGAAAATTCGGTGTAACCGCTGATATTAGAAAAGCGTTTCTTCAAATTAGCATTTGTGAAAAGGATAGAGATTTTCTGCGATTTCTATGGTGGAAAGATCTAAAAGAGAAGAAACTTAAAGTATTTAGGCATGCACGTGTCGTTTTCGGTGTAAAGTGTAGCCCTTTTCTTTTATCATCAGTAATTGAATATCACATCAAAAATAGTGCAAGTTTTGAGGAAAATTTCAAGCAAAGGCTTTTGCACAGTTTTTATGTAGACAATGTCGCCACTAGTGTGCACAGTGAAGAAGATCTAAAGAAATTTATCTCGGACTCAAAGAAAATAATGGCAAATGGTGGTTTTGATTTAAGACAGTGGGAATATACTGGTGATCACGATGAAACATCGAACGAGAAGGAAACTCAAGTATTGGGTCTGATTTGGGATAAGGTTTCCGATACATTAAAAGTCAACATGAAATGGCTAAACGATTTCAACACAGAAAGGATTACCAAGCGAAGTATGTTATCGGCAGTTTATAAGATTTTTGATTCTTTTGGTTTTACTGCTCCGGTGATGCTTTATCCTAAATTGATGTTACAGAAAGCTTGGGAATTAGGTATTAATTGGGATGACGAAATAACTGGTGAATTACAAAAATAATTCCTATTATGGTTCCAAGAACTTAAATATTTAAATGATGTTAAGATACCAAGATATATCCAGATCACTCCAGAAAACTTACATGCATGCACAATTCATACTTTCGTTGATGGAAGTAAAGATGCTTACGCAGCAGTAGTATTCTTGAGGATGGAAAAGAAAGATCAAGGGGAAATAATTATGCTTGCTGCCAAGTCCCGAGTTGCGCCTTTAAAGAATACGACTGTACCAAGAATGGAGCTATTAGCAGCTACTATTGGCGCTCGTTTGGCAAAAACTGTTGTGGATGCTTTGGGTTGGCAGGAAATGAAGAGATATTACTGGAGCGATTCCTCGACAGTGCTTGCTTGGATATCAAGTAATGAGAGCTGGTCTGTGTTTGTCCGAAATCGGGTTCAAGAGATTCAGAAATTAAGCAGTCCTTCATCATGGAAACATATACCAAGTGAGAAGAATCCAGCAGACTTGCCGTCTAGAGGCTGTAAGGCTAAGCAATTAGCTTTCATCAGATGGTGGGAGGGCCCACATTGGATGAAAGATTTAGCAGAATTTAGAAACCACATGAACACTTCCGATGAAGATTGGAATGAGGAAGAAATTCAGAAAGAAAGGTCAAAGTCTACTTGTATGTTGACGAAACCTGAATTTCCATCCAACAATAACTGGTATTACCGCTACTTTTCAAGTTATGAAAAAATCATACGTTTAGTTGCTTGGATTCTTCACTTTAAGCATAATTGTTTAAATCCGGATAAGAGAAGTAAAGGCGAATTGACGGTTACTGAATTTCGGGAATCTGAGATAAAAACTCTACGTATGGTTCAAAAGGAATCTTTCTCTTCGGAAAGTGATGAAAGATTGAAGACATTACAAACCTGTAAGGATGAGCAAGAGGTCATTTGTTTGAAAACTAAAATAACTTACAGGAAAGATAGTGAAGATTTTCTCCATCCTATAATTCTTCCTTCAAAGCATGAAGTTGTTAATCGACTTATTTTTTATATTCATGTAAAGAACTGTCATGCGGGGTTACAAATCCTCTTAAATTTGCTCAGAGAAAGGTATTGGATCCTCAACGGAAGAAAGAGTGTAAAGCTTTGTGTTAGACAGCTGTGTGATTTGTAAAAGGTTTAATTCAAGGGCTTTATGAACATCTAGTGCTACTCTACCTGAAAACAGAGTAAAAGATTCTGCCGTATTTCAAATTACAGGCATATATATGGCTGGTCCTTTGTATCTTAAGAACGATAAGAAGAGTTGGATTTTGATTTTCACATGTGCTATATATAGAGCTGTTCATCTAGAGCTAGTGACCTCTGCTTCAACAGATGCATTTCTGATGGGTTTGAGAAGGTTTGTGGCTCGCAGAGGAAGATGCTCTGTTATCTACTGTGATAACGGAACAAATTTTGTTGGCGCAGCTAATTTATTGAGAAGCTTAGATTGGCAACGAATACAAAAATATGGGTCTGTCAACTCCATAGACTGGAAGTTTAACCCACCAACGGCGGCGTGGTGGGGTGGCTTCTGGGAGAGGCTGATTAGGGTAATAAAAGACCTTCTTAAACGAGTCTTAGGACGCGCCTGTTTTACGTACGAAGAAATGACAACTCTTTTAGCTGATGTTGAAAGTGTAGTGAATTCAAGGCCTCTAACATATCTTTCTGAAGATGCGACTGTAAAGCCTATCTCCCCATCTATGTTTTTTCAAGATGTTCACGAAATTCAGCTTCCAGATGTTAATGCAGTTGAACAAGATTCTTTAACAAAGAGGCTCAGATACAGGCAGTCCCTACTCAGAGCTTTGAGAGATCGATTCAGATCCGAATATTTGGGTTTTCTGATACAGCGAGCATAATAGAAAACAGCCAGAAAAGGGTATCGCTGTCGGAGATATTGTATTAATTGGATCTGACAACAAGAAGCGAATCCACTGGCCACTAGGCCGTATCACAGAACTTATTCCTGGAAAAGATAAGAAAGTTCGACTGGTAAAGGTTCAAACTTCGCAAAATGAACTTTTACGACCTATTCAAAGATTATATCCTTTAGAAGTAACATCATCAAATAATAGTTCAAAGCTGAAAGAAGCATACCATTCAAAGGAAACCTCTGCTCAAACTGTTAAACCCGTTGTAACTTCAGAAGAGGAACCAGTCAGATATAGCAAAGCGGGAAGGAGAATTAAAGTCCCTGAAAGCCTAATGTATTGAGAACTACACCTGCAACATTTGGTTTTCATTATAACCTATAATAAAAAGGTGGGAGGATGATATAACTGAGCCATTTTCAATTTCAGTGTATAAATGTGTTTATTATTTATCCTTTATTTTTTGTAAGTTCACGTGCTGAACAATATGTCAAAGAAAAAAAAAGAGTTAAATGAATTTAATGCTTTAATTTTTATGTAAAATATGAGCGCGTGCTATCTTCAAAAATTTGTTAAAAATGTAAAGATTATATGGTGCGTGTGGCATCCATAGTTTATTTTATATTTTTTTTATTCAAGAAATAGAACAGAATAAAGTTAGCAACGATGTTAGTTGCATTTTTTCATATAGTTTGAATTTTTAATTTTAGTGAACTACTTTTTACCGTAGGAATAATTTTCTTATGTTTAATGTTATAGGGAATTATTATACGAGCACAAGAGATGCTACTTTAATAATTTTAAAGTGTAAATAAGAAGTATTTGCGTCTGCTTTTATACAGTTTAATTTAGTAAGAGAAAAGCTAGGAATTTGCGGTGCTTATTCCGTTGCTTTACAATACCCATCTTGAAACTTTACTACCCACGGGGGGGGGGGGGACCGAAGCCCCCACATGCACAAAATTTTTTTCCTAGTTAATTACTACTATTATAAAAAAAATCATGTTAATTTTACAATCACAAGTTTAAAATAACTCTCATTATGCACATTTATACGAAATTTTGTCCTATACTGCCATGTTAAAAGTTTACAAAAAATGCGATCACAGGGCCACCTGTTGAGTGATTGATCCCGAAATCTAATCAGCACCAGTTTATGTCAGGGTGCAACTAAATATCAAGTTTGGTTAATCTTCATTCACTGGTTCGTGAGATACAGCGTCCACAAAAAACGTGATACACACAGACAGACAGTCATTCTCTAAAAACTATCAATTTGTGTTCAGGATATCCCAAAACGTGTAAATCCATAAAAAAACGGAGGTCGAAAATTTTCACGAATCCAATACTCTCTCTATATTACATATAGAAGAAAGTAAAAATTTAGGTAGGTTTATATGGAGGCAATGTATTTTTTTTAAACTTAAAAAGGAAATATAGACTAAAAAAAGAAAAAAAACAGTCATTCTTTTGAAATCTTTTAAAGTATTCTTTGAAAGATTTTACAAGATATAACCCCGTGAAAAGATATCTCGAAGAAAACGCACTGCTATCCCTTTTTGAAACATAAAGAATGCATAAGCTCCTGTCAAAGTCTTCAAGCGAAAGAAAAGCCTTTGTTTAAATATTCTTTTCATAAGTAGAGGTATATATTATAGATTTTTATTAATTATTTATTTGTTTTATAAAACCTTTTTTTAAATAAAAGTAAAAGGAGGCATATTTATTGTTCAATATTTACTCATACAAACAGAAAGCTGTCAATTTTAAGTCGACAAAAATATTTTAATTGTTTATATATAATTCACAGAGATTTAAAGCTTTTAAAGCAAATAAAATCATTAAAATATTTAGTAAGATTATTTACAATTTATTTGAGATACTTTAGTAGATATTTACAGTCGGTAACAAAAGTCTTCGAACACTTAGCAAAAATTCTTAAGTAAAAAAAGTACACTTAATACAGTTTTGTTAAATAAATCCTTGTCGAATTCTTGTCTTAGTAATTCTAAGAACAGGATTCGACAAGGATTTATTTAACAAAACTGTATTAAGTATACTTTTTTTACATAGGAATTTTTGCTAGTGTTCGGAGACTTTTGTTGCCAATTGTACATTCAAAAATTATTATTCTCCAATAAAAGCCTATATAGTTTAATTAATGGTTAATGTATTAACTATAAATATGAGGATCATTGAATAGAAATTTATAAATTTTACCCTACTTGATCATGTAGTGTGAAGTGTTCAGATTAGTAGTGTGAAAAGATTCCGATTTTTTTTGGCAGATACAGAAATACTGGGTAAAAGTACCTTGAAAAGTGTATCTGATTGCCCCTGTCTAACAATGTTGTGATTGAAAATCTCTTATTTCAAATATATTTACCCAAATGGTAGAATATATTATTTTAAACATGTAAAAAATAAGTTAAAAAAAAAAAAAAAAAAAAACCAAAAAAAGCATTTATATACAAAAAATTTTTTGCATTTATATACAAAAAATTCCTATATAAAAAAAGTAGAGCTAATACTGTTTTGTTAAATAAATCCTTGTCGAATCATGTTCTTAGACTGAATAAGAACATGATTCGACAAGGATTTATTTAACAAAGCAGTATTAACTCTACTTTTTTTATATAGGAATTTTTGCTAGTGTTCGGATACTTTTGTTACCGACTGTATATATAACAAGCCAGGTGATTAACTCGTTTAATATATATATGTAAATCGGCTTATGGAAGTTGTCGTCTCCTTCCGAACTCCAGGACATTTTATCATTGGGTTCTGTCCAGGCATAGATTCTAATTAATACCTTTGTAGTGGCCTAGGTAATACCCTCCATCCAGGTTCCCCTAGGTCTTCCTCTCTTTCTTTTCTTCATTGATTTGAATTCCATAACTTTCTTTGATAGTCTTTCTTCATTCATTCTCTTCACATATCCAAACCAATTTATATATATATATATATATATATATATAATATATATATATATATATATACAGAGTGGTCCGAAAAACATGATAGAAAGTATTTTAAGTTCCTGATTTCAAATTTATTGATATAAGTATAATTATTCCATATTGTAATAGCACACATATGGACATTTGAGGTGAATGCTTGATTACCGGAAATAATGAATAACTAATATGGAATCACTGACCTTGGAAAAACGATTATTTATTGTAAGAATATTTTTTGAGGCGCCATTGGGGTACGGAAAATCCTCATTTCAGTGTCGTCTCACGACTGTATCCACAAAGGGTCACGGTGTGGTGTGCCATATCGTCGAAGTGGATGTGTGGTCCGATATTCATTGACGGTATGGTCACGAAAGTGAAGTATCGAGAGTTTCTAGAGCGTCACTTTGGCCCTGAAACGGGCTGTCTCAACATGATACGCCAGTACTGATTCATGCAAGATGGGGTTCGTCCCCATAGAATTGCTGATGCCTTCCTGTGGCTTAAAACGAGGTTTAGTGAGCGTTTGATTGCTTTGGATGAAGAAAAATTCACGGGGCACGGGATAGAGGGGTCCCCATACAGTCCGGACCTAAATTCGTGCGACTTCTTCTTATGGGTTTACACGAAGGACAGAATCTATAGGAATCTCCCTGATTCACTTGAGCACCTGAAATCGAGTATCAGAATCGAGATTGATGCACTTGATTCGACACATTCCAGCGCTTTATGACAGAGTTTCGGAACTGGCTTTAATAACACTATAGTCGGGGACGGTAGACATTTCGAGCACCTTGTATATTAAATGTCATTCATATCTTTATTCAATAACATAGATTTCATGTTCTTGAATATTTTATTTTTTCCACAACAATCGCTTACTTTCTATCATGTTTTTCGGACCACCCTGTATATAATATATATATATATATATATACAAACATGCCTTGGGTTTCTCGGAAATAGCTCTGACGATTTCAATGAAAGTTTGAGATTAAGAGTTTTTTGGGCTAAAAATTCGATTGGACTTACCCTCACCTTCAGTTAAAATTGTGTTCGTTGTTAACCTTCATCCGCCGTTTGCAACGTATGGCAGAAATTGGGGTTAATCAGAAATATATATAACAATATGTGAAATGAAAGTCATGAAAGCTTAAGGTTAAGGGATTTCTTGTGCAGAAAATTCAGTTGCATTTATCCTCATCTTAATTCGCGTTCACTTTTAACTTTTCATCGGCCGTATGCAACATATGGCAAAAATTGGGTGTACCCAGAAACAGATATAACAATTTTTATAAAAATTTGAGTTAAGTTTTCAGTTATTGTTGAGGTACAAAGTCAAAAATCGATTGCATTTTTCTTCAGCTTTAGGAGAATTCGCATTCACTATTAACCGATCGCAAAATATGACACAAATTAGGTTTACTTGAAAACAAATATAACGATTTTAATGAAAATTTGGAGTTATAGATTTTTTGGGGCGCAAAATGTTTATTGTACTTATCCTCATCATCATTCTTACAGTAGCTCTGGCTCATCTAGATGCTCGTTATTATCTTTCCGACCAGGTTGTCATTTTTTTTTCCAGATTCGCAAGCTGCGATTCTGGTCATTGCCAACTGCTCTCAAGTCCCTAGCTCCATGTCCATAATGCAATGCAGATCTTTAATAGGAAAGATGCGTTAAAAGAATAAAAAGATTGTTTTACAATGGATCCCTTTCCATTGTGGCATCCCCGGCAACGAAAAAGCGGATAAACTGGTCAAAAAAAGTTGTTTTGTTAATCAGGCCCATGTAACCTGGTTATCTATAAGTCCGGCTCGTCAGTGATCAATCAAGCACTTAAGACAACGCGTATGTCATTATTAGAAGAACGTACGAAAGAAAAATCGTGGAGAAATTCCATCTCTAATATCCCCGATTGTCCAAGAATCAGTACTGTAGCTGCCTTTCGTTTCACGACTAAGCATGATTTCCTATATGCCCATCTTTGCTAACTTCGAATTGTGGATAGCCCTACCTGCCCTCTCTGCCGCAATGGTGCGGCGATGAATGCTGATCCACCGCAATACCCGTCCGTATCGCATCGTGCATTCACGCTAGAGATGGACCAACAGGGTGCTAAAACCGTATAATTTTTCCTGTAATAAATGAACTTTTCGCTTTGATTTTGTAATAATTTACGTATATCAACGGTGCACTCACGTATCTAAAATTTCGTTTCATTCTGACAACTCTTTCTTGGTTCGCAAATTTTTATGGCAATGAGTGTATTTTGTAAAGTTAAATCACCCTAAAATATACGTGTCGCGTGTATTTAGTTGTATTTGTTTATTTTTCAGTGTCTGATAATTATTAAAAACAAGAGATCCGGAGAACCAGCGAGATCTTACAAATCATGTCTAGCATCTAGAATATATAGTTTGATTACCGATGTTTACAAACACTAAAGATAATTTCTATTTAATTTAATAACTTCTATTAAAAAGCTTCAATAAAGAAATAAACTTATTTTTTTAAGAAATAAGTTGGCGTTTCATAACATACTCATTTTTTACTTTATTTTATTTCATTAAGAGCATATTATTGATTAAAAAAAAATCAATATCGTAATTGAACACTGTTTGCTTTATGTAAACAACTTTTTAAGGAATTATAAAAATAATGAGTAATATGATTTATTACATATTTTATTTCATAGAAGAAGTTAAAATAAAATAAGCTTAAGGTAATTTAGATAAATTAGGCAAAATTTAAATGATTAAGAAACCATTTGTGTAGTGTTTTTCATCCTTGTCAAAAACATAATGCTTTTTTGTATATAATTGGAAAAAAATTCGATACAGTTATCATTGTGAAATAGCCTTGAAAAATACTTTGAATAAATTAAAAATTAAAATTAAAATTAAAACTAAAAAGTAAAACCACAAAACATCTTTTTTAAAGTATTCATTTTCAGTTTAACATCTCGAGGCTATGTAAGACCTTAAAAACGAATAAAAAATCGAGTATGTTTTCAAAACGGACTTAATTTAAGGATTTAGTTAAAAAAAATATTGAAGCATAAAATTGAATTAAAAAAAAAATCATTTAATAGAAAATATTAATAAAATTATGAAATTACATATATATATATATATCTTTTGTTATATATTTGCATTAATAATTGTGTCTACTCCAGGAACATGAAACAATCTCAGGGATGGAACACGGGCGCAGAATTCATACCACTTTCAATGTAAGAAAAATTTCTACTTCTTAAATCAACGATATTATAGGTAGAGAAATTTCTTAAACGGATTCCGGTATGAATTCTGCGCCCGTGTTCCATCCCTGCAATCTTCATACATTAAATCTTTTCGATTGCATTTAAAAAATATATAAATAACAGAGTTTAGATTCGTTTTCTATTGTTGGGGTAATATTTGTAGGCGATTTTAGCAAAATAAGAAGAGTATTTCCAAAATAATGTTGATTCTAAACCACTACAAATACAAAAATTCTAAGTGATTCAAATCCAGCATTTTTCAACAAGTTTCCTTATGACTAAATAAGAAGTCTTAACATTTAGGATATAAATGCATTTTTTCAAAAAGATATAATGTACATAACTTAGAACTTGCATGAAAATTGCAGATTCAATAAGCAAGATATTCGGAATAAACTAATATTTTTTCAACTGCTAATATTTTGCCATAAATACACTGCTGACCATTAAAACTTCTCCATCAAGAAGGAATACAAATATCAGGATGATATTTATTGGACACGTACATTATAGTTGTAAGAACAATTGATTAAACTTTCAGGAAATGTGGAGTAATATGTCCTGAGGAATCAGTACATGAAGCAGCAACTTCTGGGAACAATAACAGAATTTGTCTGCTTAGGCACTGAGTCAAACAGCAGTTGGATCATATGTACGGGTACAACACTCTATGAAGCTTCAGAAAGATGCCACAGATCATCGACTGTAATTAGTTGAGATTGGTGGCTTGCCAGGCGCTTTTCAACAATTAAACAGTCATTTTCATTGGGGCGAGATCAGGAAAATACGTTGGCCAAAGCAATAGTCGAACACATTCTGTACCAAAGAAGGTCCGAACAACACGGATAATTTGCGGTCGTGCATTGTTCTGCTTAAATGTTGCACTACTGACACCTGGAATGTAGGACAGAACAACGGGCCTTAACTCGTCAGAAATGAAATGGTCGTTATTCAGAATGACTGAAATGTGAACAAGAAATGATCGAGACATGTATCCAATAGAACCTCATACATCATTCCAGGTTATGGACCAGTATGACGAAGTCTTTTGCTAGCTGGCAATGCGCATTCTCCACAATACCGCTAATTACGGATGCGGCAATCTTGATGCTATAAACAGGATTGTGATTCGTCTAAAAAGGCGACGTCTCATCATTCTCGAATCCAGATTCGTCGCTGATCATACATTGAAGGCGCCCCTGTCAGTGATGCAGCTTTTAGGGTAACCGAAGTTTTGGTCGCCGCATACTGGTTTACCACCTGGAGTGATGTTATGTGATACTAATGGATACACGTCTCGATCACCTCTTGTTCCTGGCACTCTTAGTAGCGGCCACTACATTTCTGGCGAGTTAAGGCCCGTCGCTCTGTTTTATATTTGAGGTCTCCGTAGCGCAACATTTAAACTTAACAATGCACGACCGTAAGTTATCTGTGCTGTCCGGATCTTCCTTGATACAGAATGTGTTCGACTGTTGCTTTGGCCAGCGCGTTCTTCTGATCTTGCACCAATAACAATGACTGTTTAATCGTAGAAAAGCGACTGGCACGTCATCACTTTCCAGTAAGTACTGTCGATGAACTGTGAAATCGTGTTGATGCTTCTTGGAGTGCTGTACCCGTACATGTCATCCAACCGCTGTTCGATTCAATGCCTAGGCAGATAAGCGCTATTTTTTCTCCCAGAGGTCACTGCTTTATGTACTGATTTCTCCGAATGTATTACTCCAAATTTCCTGAAAATTTAAACTATTACTTTTCCTACTATAATATATGTGCTCAATAAATATTATTCTGATGTTTCCTTCTTCTTGCTGTAGCAATTTTAATGGCCAGTAGTGTATGTTATTTGATCATTTTATTGGTAGAAATATTTTTTTCACATTTTTGAACAAATAAAAGAGTAAATTAAATTTATTTTTCTTTTGTGTGTACGTATCCACAATCAAATGTAGAAATATGCATGAATTGTATCGGAAATCAAACATAATAGAGCTGAACGACATAAACCAACTGACCTTTTTACCCTTTTTTTTCAATCTTGAGAATTTTATTTTCTATCATACTTTGTCATTTCTATCATTTGTGCTTTTAAGCATCTATAAATCTATCTTTTTTCCTACAAAAGAGCATGATTTAAAAAATACTAATAGGAAAATGTTAAAATTATTAAAGCTAGTTTATTGAATTAACTAATAAGAATTAGTTATTTCAGCAGACTAACTTTTACCCCCCCCTCCTCCCCAGAGATTTTTTTTAGATTGCATTTCATAACGGGACAACGAATCGAACATAAAAAACTGGGAAAAATTATGTAATTTTAACTAAAAATTATTTTATTAGTAAAATTTTATGAAAAAAGAGTACATGAATCAATGTAACAATGACATAAAAAATTATGAAAATGATGTTTTTATGTAAAGGATGATATTTCTATATAAATTTTTAATAAGTATATTCAACTGACATTACTGTCTGTTGTTTGGGGAGCCATCATGTGTTATAATACCACAATGTCTTTTGAGCATTTTTATGACAGCACGTCCCAAAGTTTGATCACATATTTCCCCATACATACATCCTAAAATTACTGGGTCATAGTGAAAGTCTTTGTCTTCGATAATTCTGAATATTTAATTCTTTATCGTAAATCCTTTTTTCATTATAGCCTCGGATAAATTATTTCTAATTTTATTGTGATTTATAATAATGTTAATAATTTTTTGTTCAGTGAAATATTTTTAATAATTTGGCTGTCTATTCGTAATGACCTGTATTAGTGAAGTAGTAAAATACGATTTAGTAATATTTGACTACTGTGTAACACTACATGTAAAATTTTGATTTTATAATTTTGGCTGATTTTTATGTTTTTTGGTGCGCTGAAACCGAAAATGAAGCCAGTTTTTCTCTACCACGTATAGAATTTTGCCAATACAGGGTGTTTGCCCATACAATTTCTTCCATTTACTCTTCCACCAATATAATTATACGGTAATTTTTATAGTATGTTTCCATGATTAATTAATCATAGATACTTATTGTTGTAATTCTAAAGCATTAGTGCGACTTAAAACCATATCAACGAACCAATCAACCTATTGTTATGACGGTATATGTAAGAAAATGAGTCGGTAAACACCCTGTATTGACAAAAATCTATACGTGATAGAGAAAAATGAGCTGCATTTTCGGTTTCAGCATGTCAAAAAACGTAAAGATCAGCTGAAACCACCAAATCAAATTTTGTCAACTTCATTTTTGTAGGCCTGTGTAATGTGATTAGTTTAAATTTCTTTTATCAAAGTGGAACAATTTTTTTTTTGAGTTTTTTAGTGAAAAGTAACTCGAAACACTTTAATCTTACAGTAATCATTTGTGATTGGATAAGCAGTTGATGTACTAGTGCTAGAAACATGCAGTTATGAAGGTCATATATTCATGCCGAAATTTATGTGAAGAGAATATTCTGTCGACAAAGTTTATTTTGCTGAAGAGCTCGCGTTCAAGCAAGATTTAAGGTTAGTATTCAATTTTTAGCATTTTTCTGTGATTCTGACATACAAATTCATTTTTTATCGAATATAAATGTAGATTATATTGCATACTTTAAAAAAATATTTTTATTGTATCAAGGAAAGTATATATGAGAAAATATGGTCCAATATTTTTTCTTAATAAACACAACATTGTATCCTTCTAATTTGTAGTACTAAAGTTGCTTTAGCGGATATTGCATTAATCATTCTAAGAATGATTTCTTTGTTTCACTTTTTCCATTATCTACCAGCTACGGCATGTTCAGAAACTATTATGTAACTAAGAAAACAAGGGATGATGAAAATTGTCAAAATAGATGCATTTTTAAAATATTTAAAAATCATTACGTCTCGTAGTAAAATTATATTTTAATCACATTAAAACTGAGACAGATAATACATATTAAAAATATACATTTTAAAATATTAAAAACACAAAAACATAAATTTAAACGTTTCGAGCCTATTACAGGCTCCTCATCAGTATAAACATCAAGTGCAAATGATGAGATGAACAACAGACTTTATGTGAGTACAACGTATTCATCAGGAACTGCGCATGCCTCATTAAGTGGAGAAAAATGTTGATTTGTGTACCAGCCCTCCAGGAAAATTCTTGAGTGATAATTTAAACAGTTAGATACGATTATTTTAGTATTGTTAAAATCAGGTAAATGGTCAGTTTTTATGGCATGTTGTACTATTTTTGAATGTATATCACGGTTTTTGAAATTTGTTTTATGTTCCTTAATTCGAGTATGAAGAGAACGGCCAGTTTGACCAATATAAACTGAACTACAAGATTTACAAGGGATATTATAAACAACACCAGTACGGGAAAAAGGGGGGATAACAGTTTTAAAATTTGAAAGGAAATTACGAATTAGAAATTGAGGTTTATAGGAAACAGATAAATTAACAGTGCGTAAAACTTTGGCAATAGATTCAGAAATATTTTTATAGTATGGAATAGTAACAAACGATTTAGGTGAATTAGATGAATTAGTTTTATGATTATCCTTATTAAAATCATACTCTTTTAATTTTCTTTTAAGCCAGCGAGAGGGATAGTTATTACGTTTTAAGTCTGAAAAAATCCTTTTCAATTCAAACTGGAAAAGTTCATCGGTACTGCAATATAATTTTGCGCGGTGAAGTAACGTATGAAAAACAGCAGATTTATGTGAAGAAGGGTTAACTGTTTTAGTTTTAATAATTCTTATTACCAACAAATTAATGGCACTGCTATGGGCTCCCCCATTTCAGTTAGAGTTGCTGAAATAGTCATGCAGTTTATTGAAAATCAAATTAATTCTCATTTACATAAAAAAATTTATTTTTGGCGTAGATTTGTGGACGATGTTTTTATAATCACTGATAATCATTATGTATCTGATATTCTTAAATATGCTAATTCCGTTAATCCTTCAATTCAGTTTACCTTAGAACAAGAAAAAGATAATAAACTCCCTTTCTTAGATATTTTAATTGAGCGTTCATCTTCTGATACTTATTCTAAATTTGTTACTTCTGTTTATAGGAAACCTACATTTTCAGGCCAATATTTAAATTTTAATTCAGTTAACCCTTCTTCACATAAATCTGCTGTTTTTCATACGTTACTTCACCGCGCAAAATTATATTGCAGTACCGATGAACTTTTCCAGTTTGAATTGAAAAGGATTTTTTCAGACTTAAAGCGTAATAACTATCCCTCTCGCTGGCTTAAAAGAAAATTAAAAGAGTATGATTTTAATAAGGATAATCATAAAACTAATTCATCTAATTCACCTAAATCGTTTGTTACTATTCCATACTATAAAAATATTTCTGAATCTATTGCCAAAGTTTTACGCACTGTTAATTTATCTGTTTCCTATAAACCTCAATTTCTAATTCGTAATTTCCTTTCAAATTTTAAAACTGTTATCCCCCCTTTTTCCCGTACTGGTGTTGTTTATAATATCCCTTGTAAATCTTGTAGTTCAGTTTATATTGGTCAAACTGGCCGTTCTCTTCATACTCGAATTAAGGAACATAAAACAAATTTCAAAAACCGTGATATACATTCAAAAATAGTACAACATGCCATAGAAACTGACCATTTACCTGATTTTAACAATACTAAAATAATCGTATCTAATTGTTTAAATTATCACTCAAGAATTTTCCTGGAGGGCTGGTACACAAATCAACATTTTTCTCCACTTAATGAGGCATGCGCAGTTCCTGATGAATACGTTGTACTCACATAAAGTCTGTTGTTCATCTCATCATTTGCACTTGATATTTATACTGATGAGGAGCCTGTAATAGGCTCGAAACGTTTAAATTTATGTTTTTGTGTTTTTAATATTTTAAAATGTATATTTTTAATATGTATTATCTGTCTCAGTTTTAATGTGATTAAAATAGATGCAATTAACAATATTCAGTTAGTTATTATGAACTGTATTAAGCTATATAATACTTTTGAAATAATACCATTTTACAGTTCCTCAAACATTATTACAAAGCTTTTACAAAATTTTAAACTTTCAATTTATTTTTCTTGGGTTCCAAATTTCAGGAAACCAGTTACTTATAACGCGAATTCGTTTTCATCCAATGCGTTTAAAAAATTGCATGAATGTTAACCAGAGATTTTGTCATAAAACTGTGTATTAATTTTGAAATCAAGAAATTATTACCTGTATTATGAATTCTCAAAATCAATCACAAGACAAAAATTTATGAAAAAAATTTGAATTTTACACTTTTTTGTTCGTAACTTATTCCATAATTGAGATATCAAAAAATAAATACCCAGATGCGTTCGGTTACACACAAAAAACGCAAAGGAAAAAAAAAAATGAAAATTGAAAATAACTTATATTTCACATAGAATATTTTGAAATCGGATATTATTTTGCGTTATTTTCCTTATATAAAAAAAGGACTTTCTATCTCTAAAATTAATTTTTGATCTTTAAAATATGCTCTATGGTTAAATCATTATGGAGTTTATGATAATATATGACTTAATAAGCATAAAAATGCAAAACAAACATAATTTATTTCTAGGTTCCTTGTCCCTTTAAATTCTTCAAATTCGCGGAAAACCAGTATAACTTATTCCATATGCAGATTATCAGATAATATTGTAGAGAAAGAACTATTGTCTAAAATAAGCCTACGCAAGCGTTTAATGATAGTAAAGTTGGGAATAATAAATTATTCTACTGAATTTTCTTTTTGGTTCATTTCTAGTGATCAATTTTGATGATTCTATTGATCTAAATCTTAATAAAGTGCGAAATATTAAGTTAAAAGGAAAGTTTTGGTTAGTTATAAAGATGCAGATGCAGATAAGGCAGATGGAAATTTTCCTCACGTTAAATAATATATGAATATTCGATAAAATTTCGAGATATTCGTGAAGGATTTTCTTACCATATCGTACACGTAAAATGCCTTTAGGCATATAAAAAATATATTTTCATTTCAATTTGTTTAGGGCAACGTATAGATGTTACACTGTATCTGCCAAAAATTGTTGCCCATAGACGTACTGTATTCGAATTCTTTAGGATGGCCCTGTACATGAACCATCTGCTGGATCCCAACAAAAGATTTAGTGTTCGGATTACCGAGTTAGATTACAGAGTTAGTGTTAGATTTACCGAGTTTGGACTTCCTACTACTATTTGTTCATTAAATATGCTGATAACAGACACTCACACGCACAGAAAATCCGCTAAAAAAGGATTTTAAAATTCAGGGAACCCCAAAACGAGTAAATAAAGCAAAAACGCAATTTCGAAAAGTTGACTCCAAAACAATACTTTCCTTACCGTTATATGAGTAAGAGGAAGTAAAAAGCGAAAAATACAGACATAAGAAAAACGGATATTTCGAAGAATATTTGATTTAAATACGCATTTTAAAAATCACAATGGAAAATTGTTACAGATCCCTTTTAGATGAGGTTTTATTTCAAGTCAAATGCTAATTTGTATCTTTCAAGACAAGCATGGGGACAACAAATTCTAGTAAAGAAATGAAAAAATTAAAGGGGACTAATGTGCAAGTTGTACCTGACGAGACTAAAGTGAAAGTTGTACCTCAAGGGACTAATGGGAAAGTTGTACCTCACGGGACAAATGTGCAAGTTGCACCGAACGAACAAACTATTTCTTTCAACGAAAATACCTACTAACCCTGGACGATAGGTCTAATATATCGTATCATATTATATATCGTATTTATCGTAGTATAACTCAATACTTATTTCGCTTCCTTCTTCGACTCGTTTTAATACGCCTTTTTTATATGCATGAGCAGCCTCCGAAAAACAAAAACATTAAATCATTAAATTCATTTTTTTTACTGATTTTTATGTCATATTATTTCACGCGCACTTTTTATTTCCTAATTCAAAATTATTAAAAAAAACTTTTTTCGATATCGCTTGTAACGATACTGATTATTATTAATTTTCTTTTCTTTTTCTTTCAATAATAATAATAATAATAATAATAAAAAGATTTTGATGAAATTCTGGCAAAAGCAGAATTTAGTTTAGGATGGAGGACTATTAGTATTTTTTTTTTCTTTTTTCAAATTATAACATCGCTTTCAAATTATTCAATTATATTTTCGATAAATTTTAGCTTTCGACAAATGTCCAACTATCGAAATCGACAACGCAAAAATCCCTGATTGAGACTAATAGGCCCTCAGTCCTAATAATTACTCATTCACTGATACAGTAACAATGGTTATTTATGCAAAGTTTGGTATTATAAGCTACTGTTATATATTATATATATATATATATATATATATATATATATATATATATATATATATATATATATAAACATGTATTTCTACAGAACAGCGCAGATTGGGAGTCGTGCTGTCGTACTTTTTCTATATGTATAATTCTATGCTTGAGACAATACAGACAATGTTTCAAATATAATCCTTTACTTGTAACGTAAAATTGCTCCAGGGTACTCTTTGGTTTACAAATACTTTCATTATAAAAATAGTGATAAAACATACTTTCAGCATATCACACTATTTAAAATATCTTTATATCCCAAATATCTTTATATTCCAACGTTTCGGTTAATATTCAATTTTTAACCATCTTCAGGGAAATGATGTACATAAATTATAAACATAAATCAAATTAAGCCATTCTTGGATATTACAAATACAATTCACAAAGAAATTAATACGTGATTACATAAATTATACTTTGACTCCGTTTTATTAAAGAGCTTTATTTTTCTTGTAATGTGCATGATTGTGATTTATTTAGACGTTTTTAACTCATTTTAAGATGTATATAGAGAGTTTTTATATAATTTATGTAATCACGTATTAAGTTCTTTGTGAATTGTATTTATAATATATAAGAATGGCTTAATTTGATTTATGTTTATAGTTTATGTACATCATTTCCTTGAAGATGGTTAAAAATTGAATATTAACCGAAACGTCGGAATAAAAATATATTTTGGGATATAAAGATATTTTAAATAGTGTGATATGCTGAAAGTACGTTTTATTACTATTTTTATAATTATTGACAGTATATGCAAGTGGAATATATTTCTTTATAAATACTTTCATATTTTAATTACTTTTTATATTTAAATTGTAAAACTGATTAATAATGTCCTTTAAAAAAAGTCGTATACCACATTCTAACAAAATAATCAATCTGTACATATGTGAATAAAAAGACTTATTCAAGTATAAAATACGAATATATATAAAATTAATTAATATAAAAATTAATTAATGGGATACATTCATTAATTGTACCGTTTAATAAGAAGGAAAACTATATTAATTTGAATACAAATTAAAATAGCTATGACAAATAATATGTAAATAAGTTTATTTAATGAATTTATGGAATAACTATTTAAATAGAAGAAAATCTTCTTTTAAACTAATATTCCTAAAGATGTATTTGTAAGAGATAATTTGTAAAATAACATTTGTAAGTGAAAATGAAGTTCTTTAATATGCTTTTTCTGTAATAGTTTCTTTTTGAATCTGTTCGTTCTTCACATGTGAATTTTCATTCAAGCTTGTAAAATTATGAGAAAAGCAAATTTTATGAAATTCTATAATTCTAATTGACATTCTAAGTGCTGATACTTACCGAAAACGTGACACTTTTGTATCACAGTTTTTCGAGCACGAAAACTTCTACTCCATTCCACAATTTATTTCTAATACTTCATGTTGAAAATCTAATTAACCTCACCTTGAAAAGTTAATAATAATAATAAAATAATTAGAAATTTTTGAGAATTTTTTTTTTTTCTAAATTCTTACACCCCTGCATGGTCCAAGCTACCTCTCTGCAATCAGTGGCCTGATCTCCAGAACGTACACAGAAACCTCTCTTTATTTATACACTACCTTTCTATACATGACTGGACACTTTCGACTTCAGGCGTTTTTACCTCATGCATTTCAATGAAAGTTTTCATCTGAAAGTAAAAGAGGGAACAGTAAAAAACTAAATAATGAAAATGTTTGGCATGTAAAAAGTAATGCTTGTAATGCAATATGACTGTAGCATGATATTATTAGGCTTTTTCTTATTATCTGTGTAAATTTTTATGAGGCTGCCACATATATTCATGGAGATATAACAATTAGTTAAAAAAAAGTTACTTTTTTATCTATAACAATCAAGGTATTAAACCCAATGGAAAGCTATTTTTTGTTTATATAAAGTTTAATTATGTTATTCATATGCACAAAAGAATGTTCTCTTCAGAATGTAGTATGATTAGCATTTGATTTACAGGCCACACAAAAATATTCAGTTACACTGAAGGCTTTTATTTCAAATTTGCTGAAATTGCATTTTCGTTTACATTTAGCGATATAACACTTTTTATGTGGGAATATGATTTCAATTTAAGTATCTATCTGTCCGACTGTCCATTTGTCTCTCTGTCCATCTGCCCGCCCCAGCGTCCGTAAATGTTTTTATTATTTTTACAAAATTGTATATGTTATTCAAATTAACTATGGAATGTTCCCTATTTGAAATGGCATTTATATTTCCTGTGCAACTGGTTTGTGTACAGGGACAACCAAAAAAAAGAAATGGCATTAAAACAGACATTTTGTAAGTTACATTTAAAGAACTTTCCGTTGTAAAAATCATAAAGAAATTGACATTGATTTTTAATATGCTAAAATAATATTTTGTATAGAATACGACTTTGTTATTCTTCAGATTTACAGGGCTACACTAAAATATTCAGATATATTAAGGGTTGCAACTAGAATATAAGGGCTACGTTTTCTTTAGTGTTAAGCATTTTTTAACACTTCCTAACAATGTTTAAGAATGATTAGAAATTCAATTATTCTATCTGTATGCTTTTCAGAACTACTGTCTGTCCGTTGTGTGATTACGTACGCAAAGAGTATCGAAAGCTATACAATACAAAATTTACGTACATTTCGAAAGTGTTAATAAGCAATGCGTACCGCATGATTTTGTGTTCTTGTTTTTTCAATACTATTGATTACGAATAATACACTTGTTAATTTTTTATTACTTAATAAGGAGAAGATTATTACGGAAAATAAATTTTTTTCTATCAAAGAAATTTTATACCCCTACTTCACAGAAATCGAAAATCTAGAAGGTATTGGCCCAAACACGGATGATACTGAAGATTTTGTTATTGCACATTATTAAAATATTTACTTAAATTACACAGATCAGCAATATCTTTTTCAGCTGCATGATCTTCTTTTTTTTTTACAAACCTTTTGTTTTCTGGGATGCTGAACCAAAAATTGACCTCTATTTCTACCTTTCACATAAGATATTTTTTTTTCTTTTCCAAAATAATAGAAGCTTAGAATAAAAAATCTCTAAACTTATTACATTGAATTAAACATATTCTTTCTCATAATTAAATAGACAAACTAGGAAGTATTTAATATTCAGTTTCTGTTATTATTATCATTATTATTATAATATTTTTTTTCTCGTAAACACCCCCCCCCCCCCCAAACAGGCTTTCTCTTTCAGTACCCCATCCCACCACTTCCATTTTACCATTTTATATTATTTTTTAAGTTCTCTCGTTTTTTTTTTTTTTTTTTTTTTTTTTTTTTTTTAAGAAAGAAATAATTATTGAACACGTTTTCACGCTAAAAATATGGGTTTTGCAAAATAATAATAATATTAATATTAATGATGCGATTGACGTAATTTTCTTTCTTCGTCTTCTTCTTTTTTTTTTTTTTTTTTTTTTTTTTTTTTTTAGTGAGTAAAAACCTATAAAGAAAAACAGAAAAAAAGTGTTTTAAAATTTCTCATAACTTATACACAATTTTTTATTTAAACTTTAAAACCTCTTCACACACCAGAAAATATATGCTTGCATCACCGGTTTCAAAAATATGTGGTCTTCCTTGCTCAGGTGCAAAAAACACGTGCTACAACCTTGGAGACAAAAGCAAGATTCTTTTGCTCTTGCAGAAGAAAGGCTGCTTACTTTCCAAACCGGTAGTGGAAACATTTATATAATGATACGTGAAGAAGTTTTAAAGTTCAGATATTTATTGTACATTGCTTTTTAAATTTATATTATACTATAATCCACAGGTCTTCATTTTCCAAACATATTTATTAATTAACATAAAAAAAAGAATTATTTACATATGTACAGTTTAAACTTATGACACTTTCTCGCACAACTACATTGCGATAGCATTTCAAAAACTCAACTGACTTAACGGCCCTCTTCACTTACCGTCGCCGGAAGCCCGAGCCAATGTTAATCTATGGGGAAATTTTCTTTACAAATAACTTATTAACTAATACATATTTTTAAATTCTGCTTTCACATTCAGAAAGTTCCCAACTGTTAAATTGACGCGCCTTTTTTAAAAGTGTATTTTTTTTTAATTTTTAATATTTTATTTTGAAATTGCAAAATGAAAAAAATTCACATATTGAAAATTCGTATTTTGCAGCTTCAAAATAAAATATAAAAAATTAAAAAAATATATTTAAAAAAAAAGTCCGTCAGTTTAACAGCTGGGAATTTTCAGAATGTGAAAGCAGAATTTAAAAATATGTATTAGTAAATAAGCTATTTGTAAAGAAAAATTTCCCATAGAATAACATTAGTTTCGGCTTCCGGCTGCGGTGAGTGAAGAGGGCCCTTAACAGTAAGTCAAAACGAAAAAAAAAATTCTAAAAACTGGCTAAATAGCTCTTTCTTATTTTACCAGAATTCTGCAACCGGCTAAATAGCTTTTGCGTTGCATTACCAGAATGACAATATTGCCTTTTCTTAGAAAGGAATGTAGTTAACCTTTGTTACTTTGTTACAATATACAAATGTTTCGAGTGTGAATTTAATACAAAAGGGATTCTTGCAACATTTGATCCTTATACGTTTGAACAACCAATAATGCTATATATTTCAAAATATATATGAAAAAAAAATCTCAATGTTCTAAAAAGCTTAATTCCATAAAATAAAATGAATTTAGTTTTAAAAACTAAAATACGTAAGACCAATATATGCACGAACCACTGTTTAAAACAAAAACAATAAGCCAAACTGGAGTTTTATGAGCTATTGGCAATCAAAAATGATGGAAAGCATAAAATATAACGTTATGTTATATTTTCTCGGTGAACGCAATGTATTTAACGGTTTTATCTTTCTTTTTATTCTCATTTGATTATCGTTCTTTCCCATGTATTAAAATAACTTTTATTGCAGAAATTAATGCCATGGCATTCTAGATTATCAATATTTTTCTTTAGCTAAGCCTTACTTATTATGAACTTTGTGTTTGGAAAATCAGAAAAAAAGAATTAGATGTTTATTGAAAAGCACTTCATTAAGTATAAAATTGTGCCATATTTGAGTTATTGATTGTCCATTATATAAATATGAAATATTTAAGAAACTGCATACGTATTAAAGGACGAAAATGGAATAATAGAAATAAATTGTTCCCGAATAAAATTGTATCGAGATTCTATTCTTCATTAGAGAAATGTTATTTGCAGTTATAAGGACCTATTCCTAATAACCCACTGCTTTTTTGGTTGTTTAATAGAAACGAAACTAATAACATAATATAATGCTTTTAAAGGCTATTTACCATCATTTGTTTTTATTTATTTAACTAAAACATACTTATTATGAGACTTGTATATGCAAAATCACGTACTGACACTCTCATACACAAGTAAACAAATACACACACACGCAGAATAATAATAATAATAAAAAAAAGTTTATTGAAAGACATTTTGTTCGATGTAATACTGAGCAATATTGAATTTTTGATTGTCCATTACAAAAAGATGAAATATTTATGAAGCTACATACATATTAAAGGAGGAAAGTGGAATAATAGAAATAAATTGTAACCAAATAAAATTGCATTGAATTTCTATTTCTTAGCACATTAACGTAGTTGTATGTGAGAAGGCATTATTTATTGTAAACCGCAGACCTTTTGAATGTTTATTTGAAATCAGAAGCAGAAATAATGACACAATAATAATAAAACATTTAAAGACTACGTACTAACATTTCTCTTTTAACTATTAATTTAAATGGCAAGAAAGTACTAGTGATATAGCATCTTCTATACATCATTTATTTCTTTGATGAGTGGCTAACAATGAAAAAAAAACAACTTTGTATGTATAGTATTAGAAGGTTACTTTGGAAGAATATGAAATAGTACCCTTTGTAAGGTCTCCTTTTCAAAAAATTTATTAGAGTTGTAAAGTGTTCATGTTTTTAGTTCGTCTGTCTGTACATCAGTCTGTGAGGCTGTGTATCTACACTCCAATTTCAGTAAGTATATTTAGAATGCTTTGACACTAATGTATGTTACTTAAATTCAGTATTGATATTTCTTATTTAAAAGGGTGTATATATATATATATATATATAGCATTGACAGCTTGTGTACAGAGACCAGATCTCACAGCGTTCATAATATTTTACTCGCGTTTTATTATATTGGTACGACTATCGTCAAAAAGAAGTTTTTCTTGAATATCAGTGAATGTGTAGTGGCTTTGATGGGCTCCCTAGTTGAGTTCAATTTTACGCTCAGGTGACCAATAATTGGCTATACCTATAAAAAGGAGCCATAAAATTAAAATAAATGTCTAACTGTAGATTAGACATTTAAGACATAGACTATTAAAGATTAGACTATTGAAGACATCTACCAAAAAATTACACAGAGGAGATTCAGAATTAAGATTTTAATGCTGAAATATTGTACAAAGAAGTATTTACAGTAAAAAATATGTCCTATTTGCTGCCAGACATTCTCTGTAATTTGAGAAAATACGCGTAATTTACGAAAACTTTACGTTGTCAGAACGTATTTTCTCAAGGCGCATAGAGGCCTTTAAGCATGATGGCAAATGATTTTTTTGTTAAAAAAATGCATATTTTTGGTGTAACCCTATACACTGTAAAAAATATGTCCTATTTGCTGTCAGAAATTCTCTGTAATTACAAAAAATACATTTTGACAACGTAAATTTTACGTAAATTACGCGTATTTTCTCAAATTACAGAGAATTTTTGGCAGCAAATAGGACATATTTTTTACAGTGTGTTTTATAATATGTAATGTTTACTTAATTGCATCACATTTAGCCATAGCCTTCATTATAAAAGTGAAAAAATTCCAATAATTGCATTAAAAATATCATAAATATTACTACTTGTTTTTTCAGAAAACTAAAACTTTTAAGTGTTAATTATAAAAGCGAAGTTTCTAAGTTACTTCAAATTATTTTCTTTTACCTTATAACTTCTTATAGCTCTGATTTTTATTAAACACTAAAAAATCGAGAATACTGACTGAATACTTGTATTTGTTTTTTTTTTCCTACAGACAATTTTTCAAAAATGTTGTGATTTAAAAATTCATTTACAAGGAGATTTAACTTTTACAATAACCAACCCATATGATACTGTAGTTGCGATAATATCCAAAACTTGGTACTGTAATAGCTACAACCATGCGATGGGAGGACCTTCTACCATGATTTGGTGCTTTTTTTTTCAAAAGAAACGTCAAATTACGGTAAAAGATTTCCTCATCCTATTTTAGCACCTGCTGTAGTACTAAGGTTTGGTTAAAACAAGCACCGAATCACGGTGAAAGGTTTTACTATCTTATGGCTACAGCTGTTATGTACAATGTTTTGATTCAACCTAGTACAAAACGTTTAACAATGTAGATATAATCGATTTTATAAATATTTGTGGACACTAAGATCACATAATGCGAAATGTAAATTAATAAATTGTAGTCCTCACAAAATTTTTTTTGTGTGATTATTATTTATCTAAATAAGAAGAGTTTTATTTTTTCAGTAATATAGGTTTGTTTCAGTAATGTGTTTTTAATCATCTGTATATGCTTCAGTAATGTTGTTAGTAATTTTTTTTTTCAGTAATAAGATTTTCAATACAAAGTGAGAAATTTCTTATTGCATAAAACAGCGATTAACAATGAATCTTATGAGTGTTGAAGACCTAAACTGAATGATCACAGTTTTTCTTAGAAAGCATGTTTTATTAAAGCTTTACGAAATTACATACCTTGAATGTCGAATTTTAACATTCTTAAAAATCACCAAATTTATTTATTAATTAGTTTTTTGAAAAGCTGAAAATTAAATGTAATTTCTTTAAAAACTAACATTTTTTTAAGTGAGACATTTACAACCGGTCAGGATCGAATAGTACTAGATGAATTAATAGATTATACATATAGATGCAATATATTTTTTGTTTTATTATAATGTAGGGTAAAGACACCAGTGCTCACTAATTTTAAAGCCTTATTTTCAATTATTTTCCCAATGTATTCGCTTGGTATTCATGTGTCATTATTATACTACCGCTTATTTTATACACTGATTCTTCTAGTTGTAGATAGACACTTTCAATCTTTCAACATATTAGGCCAATTTTATAAAAATAAATAAAAATTGAATCTATAAAAATGCACATGCTCGCCATTCGAAAAAATTATTTCGCCAGTAGTCGCCAGGTGCTTGCACCAGTAATCGCCATATCAATAAAACTTAAGAATTTGTTAAATAATTCGATTTTAAGTTTGTTTTTGCAAAATTTTATCAAACAAAACGTCTTTGGCACATACTTAAGGGGCCGCTTCACTGACCGTCGCCGTAAACCCAAGCCAATGTTATTCTATAGAGAATTTTGTTCAATTATAACTCATTAACTAATTCATATTTTTTTATTATGTTTCCACATTCAGAAAATTCACAGTTGTTAAATTGGCCGCCGTTTTCTAAAAACAGATTTTTAAAATTTTAAATGTTTTATTTTGAAGCTGTAAAATACGAATTTTTAATATGTGAAATTTTGCATGTTACTGCATAAAAATAAAATATTAAAAATTATAAAAATCTGTTTTCATAAAACGGCGGCCAATTTAACAATTGTGAATTTTCTGAATGTGAAAACAGAATTTAAAATTATGAATTTATTAATGAGCTATAATTAAACAAAATTCTCCATAGGAAAACATTGGCTTGATCTTCCGGCGACGGTCAGTGAAGCGGCCCCTTAATGCCTAAATTTACCCTTAGGCTTTAAAATATCGCGCATTTAACGGTCTCTTAATTCAATATCACTTTTTTAAATAGAAAAATTCAGCAATATTTTCCTTTTTTATTACTTTCTCTTACCCATAAGGTAGGTTTTTGGGTCAAATTTTCGAACGCGAGATTTTGTTATATTTGCACTTTTTGAGGTCCCCTGAATACGAAAATCATGTTTTTAGCAAATGGTCTGTGTGTGTGTCTGTGTGTGTGTCTGTGTGTGTGTCTCTGTGTGTGTCTGTCTGTTATCAGCATAACTCAAAAACAAATTATGGCAGAAAGTTCAAACTTGGTATTCTAAATGTGTATCATATAGGGATGCTACAGTAAGCTTTTCGTTAAGATCAGGCAAATGGTTCGTGTACAGGGACAATCAAGAGTATTCTAATACATTACGTATATGGGGGAAATTGCAGGTAAGTAGAGTTTAACGTCTATAGACTGCACTAAACCAAATGTAAGGAATATATATTTTTTGTAATAGAGATAGTTAACTGGGAAAAAATTTTGTGTATGTAGGAGCCTCTCCTCCCCCCCCCGGGGGGGAAGTCCCCCCTCGAGGGGAGTAAATTTTCATGATGGGTATCTTTCAAAAGAGCTCGTCAATACCTTTAAAACGAATGGTTGAACCATCGATCTGCGATAATTTAAAACAAAGTTATCGATTTTTTTTTACTTTTAACGAAAAGAAAAAATTTTTTTTTTTTTTTTTTTTTTTTTTTTTTTTTTTTTAAATATTGAGAATAAAATGGACTTTTTTTTTGGATATTTGGTGTTATACTACTTCTCTAATATGGAAATCGTCTGCATTATCATAAAAGATCATTTTTTTAAAATAATAATTTTAATAAATTATTTTTTAAAAACAGAATTATTTTTTAATAACCGAATTAAATTCTATATAAATGTAGGTGCATTAATGAAACGGGGGGTTGAGAGGGGCGGTAGCTTCCCTCACACAGAACTAATTATCATATAAAACTCTTCAGAAGCCTAATATGAATTGTTTAACACAGGTTTACATAACAGTACTCGTTATCTTACCTTTTAATCTGCAACCTGTATTTATAGCATTAAATTTCAGGGTAAGAGAAAGTCGTGTGAGTGACACACCAGATTATTATTCTTTGATTTCTTTCCCTTTTTTCTTTGCCTTATTTTTGTGATACTATTGGTAAAATTTCTTAGCTCTTTCTGTTTTGGAAGGTGTAGATCCATAGAGGTAAAAAAAAGGTATTTTTGAAAGGACTTAGTACGCTAAACGGAGGATAGAGTATATATCTAGGAAGCTGTTACAGGAGAGGTGGTTTTCTCGGGAAACTGGTAGATCTGATTTTGATGTTGTCAGCAGTGGCGCACCCAGAATTTCTGTCTGGAGGGGGCTGAAGAGTAATTGGGTCCTACAGTATAGTAATAGGTTTATGTCCATATATGCAGCAACGGTGGCTCATGAACCGAAAATAGATGAAGAGCTGAGAAATAACATTTAAGTAGTTTTAATGCATAATTTTAATTAAAAATATTCATTTTATTTAAATGTAAATTTATACTCTATAAATGAATACAATGTAAAATATTAGGTGAAATGGCTCTTCACCTATTTTCGGTCCATGAGCCGCCACTGGTACGCAGACATATGCATAGTAAAGAATCTGTTTTAAATGTTTCTTTTGAAATAATGAATGAATGAATGAAACTGAATTTAAGTTGAATAGCACAATTGTGAAATTTATCTCCGTATATAATGTGCAAGTAATTCGGTCAGTTGGGGCTGAAATTGAACTTTCGAACATAAAGTTGTAGATTCAACTATGATCAAAAACTGTCTACGATCAAAATCTTCTAGGTCCATCTACGATCAAAAGAATATGACAAGCTGGTGAACATAAAATTTACTCGAAATGAAATGCCCCCAACCAAATATTTCCATTGAAAATAAAATTTGATCAATTTTAATACCCTTTTGTGATGCTTTATTTGTATATGCAGTAACACTTAAGTAATTAAGAAATCTTAATAATTATAGCCAAATAAAAGCTGCAGTTGTTATAAGTATGAATTAGAACAGAATTTCAGTGTAAATTTTTACATGGCTATTTTTATTTAATTATCTGGAGTGTGGGGCGATGCTCTTTCAAGGTTCGATTAACAGAAACAAATCGGACGTGCAGTCTTCGTGGGGGTAAGCCAACACAGCAAGCAGGGGGCAGAACCTCTTAATATCCTAAAACATATATTACTTAGAATAGTTTGTTCAGTTGGTAAATATTTCAAGCGTTACCTTTCTGAGTAATATCATTACAGGATATTGTATTCCAATAATATAATATATATTTATGAAATTTGAATTTTTATAACAGGCAAAAATTTTATTATCCAAGAACGGAGCTTAGATCTCAGTGACATCAGAAGCAAAAATGAAAATTGTGCTTGGACCCTACTGTATTTTCTACATACTGTTACAAAAAAAAAAAAAAAAAAAAAAAATAATAATAATAATTAACCCCATCCTCCCAAGCATCTGTAAAATATCACAAAATATTATTATCAGGGTATTTTCCTATTTTGAACAGTAAACTACGCTTTGTGGCATTTCTCTAAATCGGTATATTTTTAGAAAAATATTTTACTCATTTGTGATCAGATCAATTAAATTTTATCTTCAGCAATTGATGCGAAATTTCACTAGCATGTATTTGTACTAGATGCATTTAAAGGGTTTAACAAGAATATGCAAAGTCCATTTTTAATTTAAAATTTAGTTTTAGAGGAACGACTATAAGAGCAAAGCTAATTTTTATTTCATATCAAACGAGAATTTTCATTTGCCGATGTGAATGTGTTAATTTTGCCCAGGGACAAAACACACTTCCACAAAGATGCTATAAATACTCATAAATTAAGATACAATAACTGCATGAGCTTGGTATCCCCTTTTCCTGAAAAATACATCCCAGCTTATTTCCACGTCTGATTGCTTCTTCTGTCTGACTTTTTAGATACTTACTCGATTTCGTGATAACAGTATATTCTCTAGTTTAGGACCTTAGAAGCCCATCCCTAAAAATTGCAACTTCTTTCATCTAAAAATCAAAGAACTAGTTCATTGTTTTTGTTTTTGACAGTAAGGATTTCAAAAATTCCTAATTTTTAATGTATAATTTATAAACTATTTCTGCTTACAATATCTGTGTTTGAGTAGTATTTTTTTTTTTTCATGCACATCTGAAATTTTTTACTATGTCAGCTCGTTCTGGAGGGGGCTTCAGCCCCCTAAGCCCCCTCCGTGGGTGCGCCACTGATTGTCAAGATATCCCAAGTCAAGTTTTTGAAACTGCTGCCTACAGAGATGAGTCCATAATATTTTGTATTTTCAATGTTTCTTGGGAGACTTCCATTTTTTTTTCGTTGAATTCGGTGGTATCTGTAAGGGATTCCCTTCCAATAATTGGAGCTGTAAAACCTATATCAATTTTTTACCACTTATTATGACGGTGAGGAAAAAGAACGAAAAGAGTTTTGGTCCCGATTCTTGTTCAGTTACAGAAGCGGCGCTTTGCATTTTCTTTCATATTTCAAATAAAAATGCGTCTACCTTAAAAATGCGTCTTCCTCAAAAATTAGATGGTTTGAACAAGTGTAATTTTTCTTTCCCAATCACATCTTCTAAAGCTTCTAAGGTAACAGTTGCTTTTCTGCTGTCTGTTACTGTCCCTTCTTGACTGTAGACATTTTCTGCGAACACATATATATATATATATATTTATATTTCCAATAATATAACAATATTGTTTGAGCGTAGATTTATTACTTTCGGTTTGATATTCCCCCCCCCCCTCCTCCTGCTCTAAGAAGTTTGGCTCGTTGCCAAATAGAAGTAGAACTCTCTCACTGAAATATTCCCCAGTTTTTTTTTTTTTTTTTTTTTTTTGTCTGTCTTGAATAATGTGTGCACCTTTTTGTTCTTGAACATGAAAATATAAAAATGTGTCTTGGCTCCATTTGGAGATTTCTATACATGAATGATTCTGTACATGAAAAATTGAATTTAAATTGTTTTGAATTTAAATTGTGAATTATATTATCTGCAAATTGCAAATAGAAATATTTTCAATTATAATAAATAAGATAAACTAATAACACTTTCCCCATCGTGATTTTTGTTGTATGCCTGAAACAGAACTTTCGAAATCGAAATTGACAATGTAGAAATGTGTTTTTATGTTATTATAAATTCTTCTTTATGGTGACGCATAACCCGGGATGAAGCGAAATCCCATGAAATTTATTTGGATTAACGAATTTAAATTGGATTTGAAAGTTTATATAAGTGATTTTGAAAACTGAATTGTGAAATAATAATGAGTAGAATCTCAAGATTGGATTCAGCATTTTGGATTGGCTGCCTGGATATATGACCAGGTAAGCGAATTTTATTATTATTATTAATAACATTGAATAAATCAAATTGGATTTTTGATTTATTTACTCGATTGTTTTTTGACTTGATTGTTTGTTCTCTATGGCATAGGCGCCAATTCCCCCGTTTTTCAAGGGAGACTTCAAACCGGAAATTTTTTATAGCTTACACAAACATCAAACCGTCTCAATTATATATATTAAAAGCAAAAACTGTTTTATTTAGGAGACAAAAATTTAAGTTGAAATACATTTAAAAACAAAAAATCCATATAAAAACTATTAAAATCTAGATGATTTTTTTTTTTTAATTCTTTATGTATTCATGTAATGTTTGCATATTGTGTTGTAATTACTGATGAGGAAACCCGGACGGGTTTCGAAACGTCTAGATTTTAATTGTTTTTTTAAATGTATTTTAACTTAAATTTTTTTCTCATAAATAAAACAGTTTTTGCTTTTAATTTTTTATAGCTGTTTTCGAAAACAGTAATCGTCGAAAATATTTATAACATATTCCATTTAAAAATACTGGTGTCAATTCTGACTTAAAAGTTAGAAATGTTGGTAGCTCTGGCTATGGATTTAGAAAAATTAAAATCTAAGCGTTCTACGGAACGCTCTAGCTTGACAAAAGTAATAAACAAGCTAGAAAATGTATTGTTAGGAAATGTAGAAAATACAAAAATTGATGAAATTGAAGATATGAAGAAAATAATTGAGGAAAAAGAAATTTCTTTAAAAAATTTGAAAATTTAATAGCAGACATAAAGGATTTCGAAAAAGATATAGAATCTAGTGATAAATATGCTGAATAAATAATTTCGGCAAAATGTAAGATTAAATTGCGTCTTAAAAGGTGTAATAAAAATATAATTTATGAAAATAATTCAAATTGTTCTGTCATTGAAACATAAACTAACTCTAGTTCAGCGGTTCGATTGCCCAAGTTCACCCTCCCGGGATTTAATGGGCAAATCGAAAAATGGTTTGAGTTTTTCGATTGTTTCGAGAATTCTATTCATTTAAATGAAAGTCTTTCAAAAATTGAAATGTTTACTTACCTGAAAATGCTTTTAACTGACAAAGCGTACATGTTATTGAAGGGTTTTCACTTACGGAGCAAAATTATGATAATTGCAATGAAATGTTGAAAAATTGTTTCGGTAAAAAAGATATTATTATAAATACACATATGAACAAATTATTGAATTTAGAGCCCGTTAAAAGTTCAGCAAATTTAAGTGAATCAAGGCATTTATAGGATACGTGCGAGATAAACGTTAGAAGTTTATCTAATTTAGGCGTTACAAAGGGTTCATAAGGACATTTGCTGAATCCAATTTTGTTAAAATTATTGCCAAACGATTTAGTAATTGAGTATTATAGACAAAGTGATAAAAAAAAATGATGATTCTGATGTGACAGACTTAATTAATTTTCTTAAATTAGAATTAGAATCCCGTGAAAAGTCCCTTAGTATGATTAATTCTAAAAATGCTTCGGTAATTGTAAATAAAAATAAATCTGAAATCAGTGAGAGAAAATTTTCAAATAAAACGAATTCATTGAATGTAAATGTAAAAAATGTGTGCATTTTGTAAAAATTAAGACCATCCTTCTCTTGATTGTGATAATTTTAATGATACACAAAAAAGATTGAAGTTAAAAAAAGATGGCAGATGTTATAAATGTTTTTGGAAATCTCATCTGTCATCACAGTGCCGAGTTAAATCGCAACCTTGCGAGAAATTAAAGACTACTTATCATAGCAAATTGTTTTGTTTCCAAAGGCAACATAAACCAGAAGTAGTAGAGAACGCTATAGTATCGAATTCGCATTTGAAAAATAGTAATCAGGCAGCGTTATTGCAAACATGTTGCGTAACCGCACAATCTAATTCTAGATAAAAAATTGTAAGGTTATTATTAGATTCCGGAAGTGAGAAAAGTTTTATAACTAAAGAGTTGACGCAGGAATTAAAATTGCCCCTTGTAAGAAAAGGAAGTTTAACTGTTTCGGCTTTCGGAATCAATAGAAGAAGAATTTGATGTTCATGAGTTAAAATTGTGAAGCAAAGTAAACCCTCGACGCTTCATAAATGTTCAAGCACTGGCGACAGATTTAGTTACGGCGACATCATTGAAATGCCCAAAGGGCGAGCCAGAAATTGCAAATTATATTAAAAATAAAAATTGGAGACTAGCTGATAATTCGCAGAATGAATCGAAAATTAATATTTTGCTAGAAGCGGATTATTTTTGGAAAATACAGAGAGGTATCATTGAAGAAATCAGTGATAATTTATATGTTGCTAATACAATTTTCGGATATACTGCAGTGGGGAAATTAAATAATAATAGTATAGAGGTAATTAATTCGCATTTTGTATCTGTCAATAAATTGGACAAATTTGATTTGCAGCGTTTTTGGGATTTAGAATCCCTTGGAATATGTGACAGTAAGAATGATTCTCTGTCACAGAGAGATACAGAAATTGTTAATTCTTTTAATGAAAATTTAAATTTTGTTAAGGGAAGATATGAAATTCAATTTTTGTGGAAGGAAAATAAAAATGAATTGAAATCTAACATGGAAATAGCTAAAATTAGATTTTGGGGTTTGAGAAGAAAATTGTGAAAAATTTGAAAAAATTCTTGAGGAACAACAGAAAAATGGGGATAATAGAAGAATGTGAATTAAATAAAAATGAAACTGATGCACATTATATGCCCCACAGGCAGATAGTGAGGACAGATAAGTCCACCACCAAGGTCAGAATTGTCTTTGATGTTTCTTGCAAAGAGAAGAAAGCGAAATCTTTAAATGAATGTTTATATTCAGGCCCCAATTTAAATCCAAATATTTTAGATATTATTTTGAGATTCCGCCGTCATAAAATTGCCTTTGTTTGTGACATTGAAAAAGCGTTTCTGCAAATACAGGTTGCAGAAAATGATAGAAACGTTTTGCGATTTTTATGGTTTGATGATCTAAATTGTAAAAAATCCTCTATTAAAGGCTTTCCGCATGACGCGTGTAACTTTTGGTGTTACAACATCACCTTTTGTGCTCTCAGCCACCATTAAACATCATATAAACGGTTATAAAGACTTGCTTGAGAAAGTTGTTAATATACTTGATTCTTCCCTATACGTTGACGATCTCTTTTTTGGTGCTAATTCTGTAAATGAGGCATTTATTTTATCGTCTGGTGCTGTCAAAATACTTAAGGATGCCAATATGACATTAAGAAAATTTAAGAACAATTTTTACGAATTAAGACATATGTGGGAAAAACATGGAATAAACGTTGATGAAGAAATAGATAAGGGAAATCTCTCTAAGGCATTGGGAATAATGTGGTCAACTAATAATGATATTCTAAAAATAGACTTACAATCTCTGTTAGAAGGGTTTGATAATGAAATTGTCATTAAGAGAATTGTTTTACAAACTGTAGCAAAGGTGTATGACCCTGTAGGGTTTATTTCCCCTTTTATAATAAGAGTTAAATTTCTAATGCAAGAATTATGGGAGCAGCGTATTGATTGAGATTGTGCTTTACCCGATGCTTTAACACCAAAATTTAAGAAATGGCATAGTGAAATACAGGATTTAGAAAATTTTGAAGTGCCTAGAAAATATTTTACGAATTTTGGAAAATTAACGCTTGAAACTATTCAAATTTGTGTTTTCTGCGCTGCCAGTTTGAAGGGATATGGTGCAGTGGCTTATTTTCGTGATCCTTGTTCTCGTGAAGCTTCATTTATTATGTCAAAGACAAGAGTAGCTCCTCTCAAAAAACTTACTTTGCCTCGACTTGAATTAATGGGAGCCTTAAGAGCGGACAATACCTAATCTCGCCGGCAGCCTTCGCCCATGTTATTCTATGGGAAAATTTATTTACATAATTACTCATTACCTAATGAATATTTTTCAATTCTGTTTTCACATTTAGAAAATTCATAAGCGTTAAATTAGTACTTGTTTTCCAAAAATTGATTTTTTAAAATTTTAGTATTTCATTTTTCGATTAGAAAATGAGAAAAATGCATTTTGTGAAAAATCGCATTTTTGAACTCAAAATTAAAATGTAAAAATAAAAAAAAAAAAAAAAAAAAAATTCAAAAATGAGTACTCATTTAACGGTTATGAATTTTCTGACTGCGAAAACAGAATTTCAAAATATTCATTAGGTAATGTGTAATTGTAGCAACAAATTTTCCCATAGAATAACATGGGCGAAGGCTGCAGGCGAGATTAGGTATTGTCCCCTCTTAACAGCTGCTCGATTAGCTAATTATCTTAGTCGGCTATTTTCAATTCCTGTGAAGAACATACTATGTTTCTGTGATTCTCAAATTACCCTTTACTGGGTTAAAGGAAGTGCTAGTAACTGGAAGCCCTTTGTAGAGAACAGAGTGCGTGAAATTCAACGAATAGTAGCCCCGTCTCAGTGGAGATTTTGTCAAGGGGTTAAGAATCCCGCTGATGTGCTGTCTCGTGGTTGCACAGCATCCGAATTGTTGAAGAATGAAGGATGGTTGAAGGGACCAATTTGGATGAAAGAAGAGCACTTACCGACATCTCTACCTGAAAATGAGGCAAAAATAGCTGAAGAAGAGATTTTGTGAGAAAACGGAAAACTATTGTTTGCTCTTTAACTCATGGCAATAATGAATTTGAATTGTTATATAAGGTTTAATCTTGGTCTAAATTAAGACGTGTTGCAACTTGGTGTCTTAGATTTATAAAAAATACTAAATGTCGATCTGTGCGAAATACTGGCTTCTTAACTGTACAAAAACTTGATGAGGCAACTAACATTATTGAGAAGTTGGTTGAAATACATGAATTTAAAGAAGAAATAAAGACCTTTAAAATCTGGAAAAAACCTGAATGCTAGTAACAAACTTCTTTCTTTAAATCCTTTTCTAGACAAAAATGAAATTCTTCGTGTTGGTGGAAAATTAAGACACGCTAACCTACCTGAAAGTCAAAAGCACCAAATGATACTTCCCAAAAGGCATCACACTACAGATTTAAGTATAAAGTACTTTCATGAAAAATATCTTCACAGTGGAACTCAGTTAACAATTTCAGTTCTGCGACAACAATATTGGATAATTAATGCTAGAGACGCTGTGAAAAGAAATCTGCGGAACTGTATGAAGTGTTTTAGAAACACATCAAACTTAGCCTCTCAGTTGATGGGTGATCTTCCAGCTGCTTGTGTAGTGCCATCACGAGTGTTTTTGAAAGTCGGGGTTGATCTTTGTTTGAACGTAGCTTTTGGTTTCGTTTCGCCAGCCCCCGACTAGTAGTTGGCTCTTTGCCAAATGAGAGGTGCTTTTTTCTTTTTTTGAGAATGTTACTTTTTTTATGTTTAGTTTCTCGGCCTGTCTTAAACAGGAAGTATAATTTTTTCTCTTGAACATGAAAGTTATGATTTAAATATTATGATCTTGGCTCCTTTATGGAGAAACAATGTTATCCTGAAATATACTGAATTAAGTTATAATTGTGAATTCTTCAAAGTATACTGCAAATAGTTTTTTATTGTGTGTTTAATCACTAAATAAAGTTAATAAGCTCTCCCAACTGGTGCAAATTTTATGACTGAAATTGAACACGTGAACACTAGAACTATAGAGTTTGTGATTACATGATTCTGCAAATTTTCATGGTACGAATTTTCATGGCGCAGTATATAATATAATAATATTTTTTCATGGTGAACGAAACTCGGGATATGTGAAATCCCTTAAAAGTGAAATTACCCTTAGATATTAATTTATCTGGATTTGGATTTGAAAGCTTGGATAATTTATTGTGAAAACGAAACTGAAAAATAATAATGACTGGAATTCCGGAATTGTTATTGGATAGCTGCCTGGATATGGAACCAGGTAAGCAAAATTTAACTACTATTTATAACATTGATTAAATGAAATTAGAAATTTTAATTATTTGAATTATTTTGCTTGATTATTTGCTCGCTATGAATATTGAAAAGTTAAAAGCTAAGCGTTCTACGGAACGCTCAAATGTAACTAAATTAATAAATAAATTAGAGAATTTATTATTGGACGATCTAGAAAATACAAAATCAGACGAAATCATCGAAATCCAGGAAATGATAGGTGAAAGAGAAATTGCATTAAAAAATTTAAATAATGAAATTGAAAATTTAATAGTAGATATTAAAGAGTATGAAAAAGATATCGCGACCAGCGATAAATACGGCGAGCAAATAATTTCTGCCAAATGCAAAATAAAATTAAGATTAAAAAGATTATGTAATAATAAAGATGAAAGTAGTTCAAACTGTTCTGTCAGTGAAACCCAAACAAAAACTGGTTCGGCAGTGAGGTTGCCGAAAATTTCCTTACCAAAATTTGGTGGACAAATAGAAAAATGGAACGAATTTTTCGATTGTTTCGAAAATTCAATCCATTTAAATGAAAATCTTACAAAGATTGAAAAATTCACTTACTTGAAAACGCTTTTAACTGACAAAGCGTACAATGTTATTGAAGGGTTTTCACTTACGGAACAAAATTATGATAATTGCATAGAAATATTGAAAACACGTTTTGGGCAAAAGGATATTATCATTAATGCTCACATGAATAAATTGATAAACTTAGAAGGCGTAAAAAGTTCATCAAATATAACTGCTTTGCGAAAGTTTTATGACGCTTGTGAAGTAAATATTCGCAGTTTATCTAATTTAGGGGTAACAAAAGGCCAATATGGTCATTTACTGAATCCAATTTTATTAAAATTATTGCCAAACGATCTAGTAGTTGAGTATTACAGGCAAAGTGATAAAAGGAAGGATGAGTCTGATGTGACAGACTTAATTAATTTTCTTAAAGTAGAACTTGAATCGCGTGAAAAATCACTTAGTATGATTAATTATAAAAATGCTTCGGTAATTGTAAATAAAAATAAAGCCGAAATTAATGACAGAAAATTTCCAAATAAAATGAATTCATTGAATGTAGGTGTAAAAAATATATGCATATTTTGCAAGAATTATGATCATCATTCTCTTGGATGTACTAATTTAACTGATGTTGAGAAAAGGTTAAAATTAAAGAAGGATGGCAGGTGTTATAAATGTTTTCTAAAATCTCATCTGTCATCACAGTGCAGGGTGAAATCGCAGCCTTGCGAAAAATGTAAAGCAACAGATCATAACAAATTATTTTGTTTTTCAAAAAACTTGAAACCAGAAGTAGTAGAGAACACTATAGTATCGAATTCACATTTAAAAAACAGTAATCAGGCAGCGTTATTGCAAACATGTTGCGTCATAGCCCAATCTAATTCTAGATCAAAAACTGTCAGACTCTTATTGGATTCCGGAAGTGAAAAAAGTTTTATTACTAAAGAATTGGCCCACGAATTAAAATTAACCCGTGTAAGAACAGAAAAGCTAACTGTTTTTGCCTTTGGTATAAATAAAGGTAAAGAAGAGGAATTCGAGGTTTTTAATATTGAACTGCGTAGCAAAATAAATCCTCGTCGGCTCATCCATGTTGAAGTATTAGCTACAGACTTAATAACCGCGACTCCCTTGAAAAGCCCAAGGGGCGAACCAGAAATTGAAAGTTATATTAAAAATAAAAACTGGAAATTGGCAGACAATTCATTAAGTGATTCCAAAATTAATATTTTGCTAGGAGCTGATTATTTTTGGAAAATACAGAGAGGTATCATTGAAGAAATCGGTGATAATTTATATGTTGCTAATACTATTTTCGGATATACTGTAGTGGGGAAATTGAATAATAATAGTACAGAAGTAATTAATTCGCATTTTGTATCTGTAAATAAATTTGACAGTTTTGATTTGCAGCGTTTTTGGGATTTAGAATCACTTGGAATATGTGACAGTAAGAATGATTCTATGTCACAGAGAGATATAGAAATTATTAATTCTTTTAATGAAAATTTAAATTTTGTTAAGGGAAGATATGAAATTCAATTTTTGTGGAAGGAAAATAAAAATGAATTAAAATCGAATATAGAAATAGCCAAAAATAGACTTTGGGGTTTGAGAACAAAACTGTCTAAAAATGAATGGCTTAAAAATGAATATGAAAAAATTCTTGAGGAACAAAAGAAAATGGGTATAATAGAGGAGTGTAAAATAAACAAAAATGAAACTGGTGTATATTATATGCCCCACAGACCGGTGATAAGAACAGATAAGTCCACTACAAAGGTCAGAATAGTGTTTGATGCTTCTTCCAAAGAAAAGGAAGCAAAATCTTTAAATGAATGTTTATTTGCAGGCCCCAATTTAAATCCTAATATTTTGGATATTATTTTAAAATTCCGCCTTCATAAAATTGCCTTTGTTTGTGACATTGAAAAAGCTTTTCTGCAAATACAGGTTGCAGAAAATGATAGAAACTTTTTGAGATTTCTATGGTTTGAGGATATAAATAGTAAAAATCCTCTATTAAAGGTTTTCCGCATGACTCGTGTAACTTTTGGTGTTACAACATCACCCTTTTTGCTCTCAGCTACCATTAAACATCACATAAAGGGCTATAAAAGCTTGTTTGAGAAAGTAGTTGATATGCTCGATACTTCCTTATATGTTGATGATCTCTTTCATGGCGCTAATTCTGTAAATGAAGCATTTATTTTATCGTCTGGTGCTGTGAAAATACTTAAAGATGCCAATATGACATTAAGGAAATTTAAAAGTAACTCTTACGAATTAAACAAATTGTGGGAAAAACATGGAATAAACGTTGATGAAGAAATAAATGAGGGAAATATCTCTAAAGTATTGGGAATAATGTGGTCAACTAATAATGACACGTTAAGAATAGACATTCAATCTCTGTTAGAAGGGTTTGATAATGAAATCATCACTAAGAGAATTGTTTTACAAACTGTAGCAAAGGTGTATGACCCTGTAGGGTTTATTTCCCCTTTTATAATAAGAGTTAAATTTCTAATGCAAGAACTATGGGAGCAGGGTGTTGATTGGGATTCTGCTTTACCTGATGCTTTAACACAAAAATTTAAGAAATGGCATCGTGAAATACAGGATTTAGAAAATTTTGAAGTGCCTAGAAAATATTTTACGAATTTTGAAAAATTAACTCCTGAAACTATTCAAATTTGTGTTTTCTGCGATGCCAGTTTGAAGGGATATGGTACAGTAGCTTATTTTCGTGATCCTTGTTCCCGTGAAACTTCATTTATTATGTCAAAGACAAGAGTAGCTCCTCTCAAAAAACTTACTTTGCCTCGACTTGAATTGATGGGAGCCTTAACAGCTGCTCGATTAGCTCATTATCTTGGGCAGCTATTTTCAGTTCCCGTCAAAAACATACTATGCTTCTGTGATTCCCAAATTACCCTTTATTGGGTCAAAGGAAGTGCTAGTAACTGGAAGCCCTTTGTAGAGAACAGAGTGCGTGAAATTCAACGATTAGTAGCCCCATCTCAGTGGAGATTTTGTCCAGGGGTTAAAAATCCCGCTGATGTGCTATCTCGTGGTTGCACAGCAACTGAATTGTTGAAGAATGAAGAATGGTTAAAGGGACCAATCTGGTTGAAAGAAGAGCACTTACCGACACCACTACCGGAAAATGAAGTCAAAATACCTGAAGAAGAGATTTTGAGAGAACAACGGAAAACTACTGTTTGCTCTTTAACTCATGGCAATAATGAATTTGAATTATTATATAAGTTTTCATCTTGGTCTAAATTAAGACGTGTTACAGCCTGGTGTCTTAGATTTATAAAAAATACTAAATGTCGATCTGCGCGAAATACTGGCTTTTTAACTATACAAGAACTTGATGAGGCAACTAAAATTATTGTGAAGTTGGTTCAAAGACATGAATTTGGAGAGGAAATAAAGACTTTAAAATCTGGAAAAAACCTGAATGCTAGTAACAAACTCCTTTCTTTAAATCCTTTTCTAGACAAAAATGAAATTCTTCGTGTTGGTGGAAGATTAAGACACGCAAACCTACCTGAGAGTCAAAAACACCAAATGATACTTCCTAAAACGCACCACATTACAGACTTAATTATAAAGTACTTTCATGAAAAACATCTTCACAGTGGAACTCAGTTAACAATTTCAGTCCTGCGACAACAATATTGGATAATTAATGCAAGAGACGCCGTGAAAAGGAATCTGCGGAACTGTATGAAGTGTTTTAGAACCACATCGAACTTAGCCTCTCAACTGATGGGTGATCTTCCAGCTGCTCGTGTAGTGCCATCGCGAGTGTTTTCGAAAGTCGGGGTTGATCTTGCAGGCCCCTTTCTCATCAAACCTCGTAAGGGCCGAGGTGTTAGATCTTATAAAAGTTATATTTGTTTATATATCTGTTTTTCCACAAAAGCAATTCATTTGGAAATACTCAGTGATCTCACCTCTGAAACATTCCTCGCATCCTTGAAGAGGTTTGTTGCTCGACGAGGAAAACCTGAAGAATTGTTTTCAGACAGAGGAACGAACTTTGTCGGTGCCGACAACGAAATGAAAAAAATGATGTCCTTGATCTCTTCTGACGAAAAGATCCACAGATATTTGTCCGAAGAAACAATCAAATGGAATTTCAATCCCCCATCGGCCCCCCATTTTGGAGGACTTTGGGAGGCTGGAATAAAACAGATGAAAGGTCATTTAAAAAGAACTATTGGCGAACAAATATTAACTTATGAACAGTTCCTTACTTTAATTACTCAAATTGAATCGTGCTTGAACTCCAGACCTCTTGTTGCGCTCTCGAATGATCCAAGTGACTTAAATGCTCTAACTCCAGGACATTTTATCATAGGCACTGCCTTGACTTCAATACCAGAACCTGACTATTCTTCAGTTAACCTAACCCCGCTAGAAAGATGGAAACTTCTACAAAAAATTTTTCAAAGTTTCTGGAACAGATGGTCTTCAGATTACCTATCAGACTTGCAAAGGCGATCAAAATGGTTAATAAATAAACCAAATTTCAAGAAAGACGACTTGGTTTTAATAAAAGATGATAATCAGCCCCCTTTGAAGTGGAAACTAGGACGCATAATCAAATTATTTCCTGGAGCAGATGGCAAGATTCGTGTTGTTCTACTGAAAACTATTTATGGAGAGTTGAAGCGTCCGATCGCCAAACTATCACCTCTACCATTTTGAACTTTGAAATTTTTATTTTATTTTTATTTTATTTTATTTTATTTTTATTTTTATTTTTTTTTTTTTTTTATGTTCCTGTTTTTAATCCATTTATGTTAATCATCTAGTTACAATGTTTCATATGTATATTAATCTCTTTTTTTTCTTTTCTATTTGCAGTTGAAGACCAAGAAAATGAAAACCTGTAATAACACTAATGTTGTTATTGTACTTGTAGAATATTTTTATGAACCTTCGTTCATGGGGGCGGAGCATGTTTGAACGTAGCTTTTGGTTTCGTTTCGCCAGCCCCCGACTAGTAGTTGGCTCTTTGCCAAATGAGAGGTGCTTTTTTCTTTTTTTGAGAATGTTACTTTTTTTATGTTTAGTTTCTCGGCCTGTCTTAAACAGGAAGTATAATTTTTTCTCTTGAACATGAAAGTTATGATTTAAATATTATGATCTTGGCTCCTTTATGGAGAAACAATGTTATCCTGAAATATACTGAATTAAGTTATAATTGTGAATTCTTCAAAGTATACTGCAAATAGTTTTTTATTGTGTGTTTAATCACTAAATAAAGTTAATAAGCTCTCCCAACTGGTGCAAATTTTATGACTGAAATTGAACACGTGAACACTAGAACTATAGAGTTTGTGATTACATGATTCTGCAAATTTTCATGGTACGAATTTTCATGGCGCAGTATATAATATAATAATATTTTTTCAATCTTGTAGGCCCCTTTCTGATCAAACCTCGTAAAGGTCGAGGTGTTAAATCTTATAAGAGTTATATTTGTTTATACATTTGTTTCACCACAAAGGCAATTCATTTGGAAATCCTCAGTGATCTCACGTCTGAAACATTCCTCGCATCATTGAAAAGGTTTGTTGCTCGACGAGGAAAACCTGAAGAATTGTTTTCAGACAGAGGAGCGAACTTTGTAGGCGCCGACAACGAAATGAGAAAAATGATGTCCTTGATCTCTTCTGAAAAAAAAAATCCGCAAATATTTGTCCGAAGAAACAATCAAATGGAATTTCAATTCACCATCAGCCCCCCATTTTGGAGGCCTTTGGGAGGCTGGAATAAAACAGATGAAAAGTCATTTAAAAAGAACTATTGGCGAACAAATACTAACTTATGAACAGTTTCTTACTTTAACTACTCAGATTGAATCGTGCTTGAACTCAAGACCTCTTGTTGCGCTCTCGAGTGATCCAAGCGATTTAAGTGCTCTAACTCCAGGACATTTTATCATAGGCACTGCCTTGACTGCAATACCGGAACCTGACTATTCTTCAGTTAACCTAACCCCGTTAGAGAGATGGAAACTTCTGCAATTTTTTTTTCAAAGTTTCTGGAAGAGATGGTCCTCAGGTAACCTATCAGACTTGCATAAGCAATCAAAAAGGTTAATAAACAAACCAAATTTCAAGGAAAACGATTTAGTTTTAATAAAAGACGATAATCAGCCCCCTTTAAAATGGAAATTAGGTCGCATAATTAAATTATTTCCTGGAGAAGATGGCAAAGTTCGTGTTGTACTGTTAAAAACTGTTTATGGAGAGTTGAAGCGTCCGATCGCCAAATTATCTCCACTGTCATTTTAAGAAACAATTGAAAACTGTTAAACTGAAATGATGAACTAAAAATTTTGATTTTTTTTCGTTTGTTCCTGTATATTATCCACTTATTTTAATAATCTAATTACAATGTTTTCATTATGTATATTAATCTCTTCTCTTTTTTTTTTTTTTTTTTTATCTATTTGCAGTTTTGAAGATTGAACCTGAAAACCACGTAGTAAATTTAATTTAATTTAATTTAGTTTATGTTAAACAAAACTTGTTATTATATTTTTTTTAGGATATTTTTATGAACCTCCGTTCATGGGGCAGAGCATGTTTGAGCGTAGATTTATTACTTTCGGTTTGATATATTCCCCCCTGCTCTAAGAAGTTTGGCTCTTTGCCAAATAGAAGTAGAACTCTCTCTCTGAAATCTTCTTCAGTTTTTTTTTTTTTTGTCTGTCTTGTAGGGCTGGATTATTTATCAATATATCCCCAAGTATCGATATTTTTTTAATATCGCGATAACAGTATTTAAGTTCTTGTTCTATCGATATATCCCTCTAACGATATTTCCTAACGTGCACAGCTAATTTCTCTAACACGCGCACAACTAATTTCTCTAACGCGCACAGCGCGATCAAGTCATATGCGATAAACAGCGTCCAACGCCATATCTTCAAATTCTGCTTCCCCGCCTCACCGTACCCCGTACCACTCCGTAAACACTCAACAAACAGACCGCCGAATATCTTATACAAATGCACCTTCTCTTCCTTTCCTTCTATTCACTGACTAAACTCGAAAAAATAACCCCAACCGGCTTCATTTGTGCGAACTGCGCACTCTCAAATCGAAACCACTACTTAAAAAGTATGACCTTGAACGATAACATATAAAATGTTTCATTCCTCATTCATCAAGTTATCGCAGTAGTATATTATTTCCCATTCGATAATATCTCCAAACCAATAATATCGAAGTTGCTCATCGCTCGCAGGTGAAAAGTGAAAACACTGCAAGCAGTATATCGCGTTTAGTTCATGGCAGTAGCATATTATTTTCCATTCGATAATATTCCCACACCAATAATATCGAAGCTGCTCTTCGCTCGCAGGTGAAAAGTGAAAACACTGGAAACAGTATATCGCGTTATCACAGTATATTGCGTTTAGTTCTTGTTATCGGTTCGTTGACATATTGTTCGGAATTGCATGGATTGTTCGAAATATCGTCAAGTGGGTTTTTTTTTTCTTTTTTAAGAAGAGAATTAACTGTAATTGGTTACTTATTTTTTTTTTAAATTGGATTTATTATTCTATCTTCTGCACATATAAGAAGAAAATATAAGATTTGGATAAACGTTTTTCCGGTTTTCGATGAATTTACACGTTTTGAGATTTCCTTGCATTTTAATTAACTGAAATTGTCTACTCATTTTTAAAAAGTGGATTTATTACTAGTTTCTGCGTACATAAGAAGAAAGAAGATACGAAATAAATTTCGATTTCCGTTTTTTGATATATTTACACGTTTTGGGATTTCCTTGCATTTCATTTAAGTGAAACTGATTACTTATTTTTTTAAAAGTTGATTTATTATTATACCTTCTGCATATACAAGAAGAAAGTGTAAGATTTGGATAAATTTTGATTTCCAGTTTTCGATGAATTTACACGTTTTGAGATTTCCTTGCTTTTCAATTAACTGAAACTGACTACTTATTATTTAAAATGTGGATTTATTACTGGCTTCTACATGCATAAGAAGAAAGTAGAAGACACGGGGAAATTTTCGATTTCTGGTTTTCGATGAATTTACACGTTTTGAGATTTCCTTGCATTTCAATTAACTGAAATTGACTACTTATTCTTAAAAAAGTGGAGAAAGTATAAGATTCAGAAAAAAATTAGATTTCCAGTTTTCGATGATGTTACAAGTTTTGAGATTCCTTGAACTCTAATTGACCATTTTTAAGATTTCCTTTCTTTCTTTTTTTTTTTTTTTTTTTTTTTTAGTTCGAACGCTCTATTTCATGGACGACTCGTGCCTATCGGCCAACAGGGGTCGCTGCTGTGCTGCAATTTAATTCCGTTTATGAGAAGGCAGTTGCTTTGCTTTGCAAAAAGTGATTGGTCTTCAACCACTGGGCGGTACTAGTATATAAATATAATACAATTTCCAAATGTTATAAAAACATTACAAAATATGAATTCAATATATATATCTTAAAAAAAAAAAAAAAAAAAAAAAAACATGATATGGTAAGTAGATAAAAAATAAAATAAAAATGGCAGGAAATTGACCTTTAGAATACCTATGAGTTATAGGGTCTCAAATTAATATTACTCTACAACCGAGAAAGTTTATTCGGTGGCAATTCTAAAGAAAGTTTATAAACAGTATTTCTACTGTGCATTTCTTATTCACTGAAATTAATTTAATTACAACCATATCGCTATCAATGACTGACAGGAATATTAGTAAATGAACTTTCTTTATACTCAGGAATGGGAATTAGGCGCAAAACTCATACTAATATTTATTTTTAAAATTTCCGTATATAAATGAATCATTGATATATATATATAGAGAGAGAGATAGATAGATAGTTAAGTTACGACTTCTGCGCAAAATTTTATTAATCATCTACATTCTAAGTACAACTTCATTTTTCTTAAGCCTATATTTTTATTATAATTATGTATCTTGATGATATACTTTGTGTAAATAAAACACATATCACCCATTAGCTCTCTTAAAATGTGATTTTGAAATAATTAAATCTTAAAATAGAAAGAATGGAGGACAAACTATTCAGAAATATACTTAAAAGTAATGGTATAAATTAAAAGAAACACAAAACATTGTGTTGTTATTTATGCATTTTCTTTCTTTTTTTTCTTTTTAATAAAAAAGATTTGGAAGTAATATACCAGAAAATATAAATATACATATAGAAAACACTCCACACTTGTATACATTAAAATTGGTGTTCATTTGTCTTTAAAAAGTAGCAAATATCTATTTTCCTTCTCTTGAAATAAATATCGCAATATATCACCAATATCGATATTAACTTGATGATATATCGCGATATTTAATTTCTGATATCGTCCAGCTCTAGTCTTGAATAATATGTGCACCTTTTTGTTTTTGAACATGAAAATATAAAAATGTGTCTTGGCTCCATTTGGAGATTTCTATACATGAAGGATTCTGTACATGAAAAATTGAATGTTTTGAATTTAAATTGTGAATTATATTATCTGCAAATTGCAAATAGAAATATTTTCAATTATAATAAATAAACTAATAACGCTCTCCCATATCGTGATTTTTGTTGTATGCATGAAACAGAACTTTTGACATTGAAATTGACAACGTAAAAATGTGTTTTTATGTTATTATAAATTCTATTTCAAATATATATGCTAAACAGGCAAAGTGCAGTCCCTTGAGCCTTTTTTATTCATGCAAGTTTAAGAAACACTTCGTTTTTCACCTCTAGTCATTTTTATACTCTTACTTTACCCCCTCCCGTCCTCGCTTTTTGTGACTCAGGTGCTGCTCTATTTTTATAGAAAGCCCCCACTTCAAATGATATTCTTTCTTAATGCTAAACAGTGAAAATTAAGCTACTATAACTAAATATATCACACCCGTTCTTATTATTGAATTAAACTAAATTGAGAAAATTATATATATTTTAAAATTTACCACTAATCTGGAAAAATAAAAGCATAAGAGAAAGTAAACTTGATTAAAAAAAAAAAACATTTTTAAGGATGTTAGATAAATTAATTATTATACTATTTGTCGTATATAGAGTTCACTAATTAATAACTCTTATTAGTTTTCGTTACCGTAAATAACTTTCAACATACATATTCATTATAAATTTTAAAATATATCTTATGTCATATTTTACATTAGTTACTTATTTTTCATGAATAATATTTTAAAGTTAACATAACAAACATGTTTCTATGAATGAAAAAAAAAAAAAAAAAAAGAGATATAGGCATGAAGCATATATTTGAAGCTACAATATTTCAAATTAATGTTCTGAAAGAACCTATACTTTATATTTTTCAACTTCTTTGCTTTAATTTCTCACGATGCTTCCAGTTTGCCGTCGATTTATTTTTCTATTGGATTAAATATTAGTTGGATGAAAATAACAGGAGAAAAAAAGTCAAAGTTAAAAATATTTTTAAGCTGTGATATATTTTAATGTACATATTTACCGAATGAGATTTGAAAGAAGAAAAATAGCTTTTCGTAAAGAGAAGATATTTTTTTTTCACTTTCGAAAGATAAATAATATTTTTTACTAGTACGCATGTGTCATTTGTAAATACGGAAGAGATGAATTGTTGCGTTACATCATAATGTATTTTCGAAAAATATGTTTGAAAGCTACTGCTTTTTTGATTAATACCTAATGGCAAATTGTTTATTTTGAGAGCAATTCAGCATTCTTTTCTATAGTGTCTATTGCTAATATATAAAGCTATAGCCATTAGTTATTACTGAAGGCAGTGATTATTATAAAGCATTTTATTTTTTTTTTTTGCAATCTTCAAACATGCGAATTATTTATCTGGAAAAAAAAATTAATGTGAAAAGGTATTTAAGAAGTAAATTAAACATGAGATTCTTTCTCACGTGTTAAATGTGATTGTTTTGAGCATGATAATCTATATAAATAAAGAGAAGTGTCTGTGTGTCTGTGTGTGTGTCTGTGTGTGTATCTGCGCTCTGGTGCTCACACTACTAATCGCAGAGCCTCCAAATTTGGCATATAGGTACCTGGGACCCTGCAGGTGTGCACCTCATCGAGATTTTTTCGAATTTCGAATTTGAATTTTTTAAATTATGTTTTTTCGAATTTAAATATTGGCTTCAATGTTTCATTTTTCAGAAATTTGTTTCGTTTCAAAAGTCTGCGTATCTTAGCAACGGCTATTAAACTATTTATTTATTTAAATTCATTTGAGGAAGAAATCTTTTTTATTATATTTATTGAAATCAAATAGTTATACACATACAGTAGAAAAAATTAAACATATTAAATTTTTAGATTTTGGGATATAGGTACCTGGGACCCTGCAGATGAGCACCTCATAGAGATTTTTTTCGAATTTCGAATTTGAATTTTTTAAATTAATGTTTTTCCGATTTTAAATACTGGCTTCTTTGTTTCATTTTTCATAGATTTATTATTTTGCTTCAATCGTCTGCGTGTCTTAGCAATGGCTATCCGCGTTTATAATGATCGATAGATGGCGCTCTCTGAACACTGCAGTTGTTAGTAAATATAACAGCCACGTGTAATTATTATTCTTTCTCCGCCATTTCATCATGGAAAGTCGATTGCATAATATGAGAATATGCAGTGGTGTGATAATTTCATCTTAGCCCACCAGAGGGCGAGCATTTCATTACAATCGCGGATTACGCAACTTATTTTTATTTAATACATTCATTTGAAGGCGATTTTCTCTCTCTTTTTTTTTTTAATTTGTTGTATTTATTGAAAATAAAATCGTAATGCAGTAAAAAAAAAAATTAAGTAAAATTAGTTTTAAATTTTAAAACGTATTTATAACAGTTATGTTTAATTTTTTTACAGTAGAACAACTTCTTATTTTTCATTTTTTAATTAATTCCTTTAAAAGAAAAAAAAAACTTTTATTCATTATTATTATTATTATTTTTATTTACAGTATTTATCGGGAAAAATGGTAGTATATACATAGTGAAAAGGATTAAAATGATTAACATTTATTTGCATATTTATTTATTTATTTATTTTTTAATCTACATTTTATTTTATTTTATTACATTGGTCGGAATCAAATCGTAATATAGTGTAAATAGCATGGGCTATAAAATACATGTCTTAAAACTAAAATATTTAATAGATGCTGAGATACAGTCATCTTTAAAATCGTAGTTCTAAAATAGTAGCAGATCCCCTCTGTCGTCGAAAAATATCCAGATTGAAGTGCCCGGGAAAGATCTTTCTGCAGGCATGGGAAACCTAGATCTGATGCAGTGCGGGCGGGAAAAGAGCTGCCGTAGACAGCGGGTACCCGAAGCAAGGTTTGGAGCAATTTTAGTTTCTTTCTTCTTCTTCTTTTTTTTTTAAGTTTTTGCCTATAATGTGGAGTAAAAAAAATAAATATTAATTCAATTCTTTCGAAAATTCATTTAAATATAGTGACCAGCGAAGCGGGCGTAGCCTGCTAGTATACAAATAAGAAGAAAATAATTTGCAATATGTATCGATTTTAGCACATTTTCTAATATCATTATATGCAAATTTATTTGAAATTCTGTTCTACCATTATACCAATTAATTATTATTATTATTATTATTATTATTATTTATTTAGAAACCTAGTTCAGAGAAATTTGTACGTTTTTTTTTCTACCGGAAATTCTTAATAGGATTTTTAACAGTTTTCTGTGATTGAACATGATAATTTTTTTTCAAAGAAATACTGGTGTTAGAAAACCGTACAAGTTGGCGTCGAATATCACATATTAATTCCGTGACACTATGACGTTAAACATTTCATATCATAAGCATTAAACATACAAAGTGATATTTTTTAATTATGTGAGTGTAAAAAGATTTACTATTTTGATAGTTTTTTTCCTTTTCAATATATTTAATAGTAATAATAAATATTGGACATAAATTACCACAGAACTTTTATAAAAGAATAAAATGCAGATAAACAAATACTGACAGAAAAGTAGAAACCATAGAAAACCTTTACCGATACTGTAAAAAATACCGAAAAACCTTTTTTGATTACCGTTATATATTTTGACACAGGGAATATGTAAACTTATCAATTAAATCTCAATTGCAATATTTCTGAAAATTTTCCTAAAATTTATTTGGAGAATCTTTTCTATATATACATCTTAATTACATGTTAAAAAAAGAATATGTTCTATCTCATTAAAAATAAAATTATGTTACAAATAATTTTACGTAAGGCAGATGTGAATTAAAATAATTATTTTTAGCAGGAAAAAATTAGCAAACTTGGGAAATATTATACCTAAATTTCCTGGTTGCAAATCTTAGAAATATTAGAAAATAATTAAACAAATATTAAGAAATAGAAAGATAGGCAGCAGTCACAAAAGTTTTTTAGATGCATTGAGAAATATTCAGAAAAAAAAAAAAAAACCCTTTCTTTTAATAATTAGAACATAATTTTAATATTTATAGAATTTTTGTATCTTACTCATTAGAATCTAATCGATTATATTCCGAAATAATAATAATAACAACACAGCAATAAGATTTTATAGTTACAGATACATATGAGATAATTATAAAGATTCACCAGAGATCATATCATTCAAATACAATAAAATTTAGGAGTTAAAGACATTTATTTAAGAATGTTGCAAGATATCTCATTAAAACACTTAGAGAGACAACGGAAAACCGTTGTCTCTCAAACGGAAACACAGGCATTGAATTGTAATTTTAATAATTAAAAGTTATAAATAAGTTCGGTACGTGCAGCACAAAAAAATTTGCAGCTAAGAAGCACTGAGAAATAAAATATACCGCCTTCATCAAGAATGAATAAGTGCTCATTTTCTAAATCCCTTAACTAGAAATGTAGATTTCCGAGCTACGCGCATAAGGCATGCCAATAAAAGGAATAGACGAAATGATCGAGAATTTCTAGTCTACACATTTCTAGATGGTTAAACAGGGATCCGGAATTTTCGCCCCCGAGACATTTCGCCCCCGGAAATTTCGCCCCCGAGTGATGTAAAATATAAATGTAATTGCAAATAAGATATAAACATACATGCGGTATTTTCCAAAATATTACCATGCTTTTATTAACTTCGATTCTTCTTTGTTTGTTTGTGTGTCCAGTACAAATCTTGCAATTTATTTTTAACTAACTTCCCGACTAGCTAGACATTTGAAACTTCCGAATAGTTTAGAACACGGTGACAATGGAATTTTTTAATACATTTAGCTAACTGTTTCGGGTCCCTGCTGCCTTCAGCAGCGTTTATGATTCAACAAATAATTATTTAACTAACTTCCCGACTAGCTAGATATTTGAAATTTTCAGAATAGTTCAGAACACGGTGACAATGCATTTTTTTTTTTTTTTTTTTTTTTTTAACTTTTAGCTAACTGCTTCGGGTTCCTGCTGCCTTCGGCAGCATTTGTGTGGTTCATTAGAAAATTTATTTAACTAACTATCCGACTAACTAGACATTTGAAACTTTCAGAATAGTTCAGAACACGGTGACAATGTATTTTTTTAATACTTTTAGCCAACTGTTCCGTGTCCCTGCTGCCTTCGGTACCGTTACCAGTGAAAACCTTGCAATCAACTTTTAACTAATTTCCCGACAAGCTAGACATTTGAAACTTTCAGGAAAGCTCAGAACACAATGGAAATGCATTTTTTAAATATTTTTAGCTAACTGTTTCTGGTCCCTGCTGCCTTTGGTAGCGTTTATATAATTCAACAGAAAATTTATTTTACTAACTTCGCGAATCGCAACTAGTATTTGTGCTCATCGTTTTGCCATGCAGTTCTGCCATACTTCACTGTTATTCATCATCAGCTTTTTGCAAAATTTTATAGTGTGTGGAAGTAAGAACATAAAAACATTTTTAACTGAGTAAAATGTTTTGGTGTTCGGACAATTCTCTAATTGGTTTATTTTATCTTTGTTTCTGTAGGTCGCTTTTATTTTTCATGCTAAAGTCACCATTTCAATGCCAGGTATAGTGTTTTAATTTGAAGATCCCTCTAGAATTCTAAATTTACGACCGTAACCGGTAAAGTTACATGTCTATGATTTTTTTTATGATACATTTTTTAATGTCTGCAAGAACTTATATGTATTTTGTTCATGCTCGAACTTTGAAATTTTTAACATAAATCCCAAAAGGTTTTTCTTTTTCACTCCATTTTTCAAGCTTAACTTATTCTAAATTCAAATTCACACACGATTTCTTTTTATTTAAAAGATATCATTTTTTGGAAATCCATAAATGCAAAGATATTTGTTCAATATTTAGCTGACATTTTTATATATGCATTATTCTATTCAATAGAAGGATTTTTTTCCTTTCCTTAAGAAAAAAAAAAAAAAATATATATATATATATATATCTTCTAATATCTTTTACGATTTTTTTTTTCAAATATAAATACGTAATGCCATTCAAATTCTTTTCATAACATTTTAATACTTAAAGAAATTCTCGCCAAAAGCAATACATATTCAAGAGATAAATACCCTGCCCCAAGAAGAAAAATACATACACGTTATAGAAAACGTTTAAAATAGCAATAGAATTTTCTATAATCTGAAATATTTTTGACAAGTAAATACGATAAATATTTTAAAAACAGGGATTTAAATATATATATATATATATATATATATATATATATAGTTGGGTCATTTTAACGTGACACTATTCCTTAAATTTTAACTTTGAAACATTTTACGTTACGTAATAAGAATTTAAATGTTATTCAGATAGGAAAACATAAATATCCTTTGGATATTTTTTTCACCATGCTAAATTTAAGTTGTACGTTTCAGAAGTACCACTTGCAGAAAAATATGATGAATAACATGTTTATGCCAGGGAAAACTTTGAAATTCTAGAAGTTAGCGTAAATTTTAATGTTTGCTAGCATAAAAATAAAATAAAATAAAATAAATAAACTTTTTTATTTATAATATTAAAAAATATTATTATTATTATTATTTTTTGTAATTAAATAATTAGATTTAAATTTACTAATTTATATCATAAATAAATATTTACTGGGTGACTCATCCTTTCACAAATACTTCAAAAATTCATAAAAATGTAAGGAATTGATATAATAATAAATTTAATATTTTATTTCATTATATAAACTGAGGGTTCTAACTGTCAGTCTCTAAAATAATATTTATTTATTTTTTTAAATGCTCCCTAAAATAAAAGGTGACATGTTCAAAAAGTGCAATTCATAAAACCGAATTTGAAAAACTCCATTTTTGAATGAGATATTCTTATAATGTTATGCAATAAAAATGCTGTAAGATTACATGGGAAAGAAGAAAGAGTGAATCTGGCTCATGAGAGGCCTTAATACATCAGTGTTAACACGGCAGTAAAAAATTTTTTTTTTTGCATGCAAGCAAAAATAATAGTAAAAAACATTAATGAGCATTTCATTGTACAACATTCATTCTGTTACTTAATGATGAATAAAAAACTTAGGGGGGGGGGGAAGAATCCATATTCGGAAATGCAGTAAAAAGCATGGTTCATAAGTTTGAAAAAAAAAAAAAAATGATTTCTCTGGATGATACATTGAAAAAGAAGACGACGTGCAGCTGAGTCGGTGATTTTGGAGGAAGTTGTAATTGCAATATCTGCAGTCTCTGCTTGTTCTTCAAATGCTACATTCCATGGGCAACCGAGCGCATGATTTTATGCAAAATTCTGAAGTTGTAGGTTTACAAGATGCATTTCGTGCAACAGCTGAAACCGCTAGATTACTCTGTACGTGTTGATTTTGCCTTGTGTTTTCTGACAAGGATGGAAGCGGATGAATATTGGCCATCGCATATCTTATGGACTGACGAAGCTTATTTTCACTTAGATGGTGCTGTGAATACACAGAACCGCTAATTTTCAGACTATGCAACAACAGCCACTACATTTCACTAGCGCGTCTTTCTCAAATCGGCTCTCTAAGAAAGAATGCTATTAGGCCTCCTTGGGCATGCGTGAGACTAGTCTATTATTTTCACACTGGGGTGTTTGATGGATTAACTTGCATGTCTTCTACAGCGAGCTCGGAAACTGTGGAATGTGGAAATCCGGTTGATGTATGCATGTCGCGGATTAAGAATTTTTAATCCGTGCTGCCTGTGCTAAGAGAGATAACTTAATTTGCTTTGATAATATAACTAAAACTTCTTTAATTTTGAATCTTTGTTACAGCTTGCTGCACTTTGGATTTTTATTATTATTATTATTATTTTTTTTTTTTTTTCTGACAACAACAAACGTTGTTACTTTTTAATCACGTAAATATTTAGAAAATTTCAAGATTAACTGATTTATTATTGAAACTTCAATAAAATATTGTGGAAAATCGTTTCAAATAATGATCCTGATAATATTTACATTTAAAAACCTATGAATAAATGTCGGGTGTGTTTTAAATATAAGTATATACAGTAATTTTATTTTAATATAATATTTTAAAAAATAAATAAGGAATATGTATATGAAAATTTAATTTTTTTTTCTTAAGTACATACTTTAAAGATAATTATTAATTAAAGCATAATTATTATTTAAAGCATAGGAATTTCAAAACTCTGAATCAGTGTTAAGTGGACACCAGATTAATAAGAATTTAGGATCATTTTAAACTTATTATAATGTAAACTAGCAAGCCAGGCTGCAGCTAGATTTTTTTTTTTTTTTTTTTTTTTTTTTGGGGGGGGGGGGGGGGAAGCTTTAGTACAGAATATTGAGTATTAAAAATGACATATAACTCAAAATTTTCACAAATCTTCAAAAATACCCCTCCCTTCCCTGGCTAATAGCCTTGCTACTTACATTAAAATTACCTGTGTGTATTCAAGTCAGTTTGTTTTGTCATATTGTTGTATAGAAAGGGGGGGGGGGCTGAGATTAACTATATTTTATATACATTTGTATCATTACAAAATCTGATTCGGTATTTTTTCTGTTTGAGGACTGATATTTCACAATCTAGCAAGTTTATTTCATGGATCTGTAATAAACTGTCTAAATATGTCTAAAACATTTAACTAAAGTAGAAGCAATTACAAAAAAGTAATTAAAATTATTATAATAAATTTTTAGAATGTAACAATAATAATGTATGTATTAATAGATTCAAAGCAAATGAATTTACAAATTTTTATTATATATATTTTTAATTATTACAGATTTCTTCTTTATGAATTTTGTAAAGGACAAGGCAATACCCAAAGGGGGGGGGGCACCTTTGAAATTCTATAGATTATCGAAAATTATAGAGTTATTCTTTATTTTTAACACTCCTTATTATGTTCTAAAGCCTGAACCCTCCTCTAACATTTTTTTTCTAGCTATCGCCTTGTTGAGAGAAGATCTTGAATGGTTTAGTCTTGAGGTAGCACTATTTTTAGTTCTTGCCATGTGTGCGATTTACCAGACTGCATGGCAGCTATGAAGCACAAACAGAAAAGTTCCTTTGTATATGAAACCTGATTTTGAATTTTGCTTTTGAATTATTTTATGTTTTCCAAAACCTGTGAAAGTGATGTCATGGTAAAGACAATATGTATATTTTCACATGTAGAAAATGAATATGATAAAACATTGTGAAACTGGCATCATTTAAAAAAAATTTTCATATCTTAAAATGATAATTATTAAATTATTTAAATTATTAATCAAACCTGTGGGAAATGACATCATGGTTTTGAGGCAATATATATTTTCATGTGAAAATGAATGTAAAAGAATATTTTGTACATCATATACCAAAAAAAAAAAAAGTATGTGTTTTTATTTATTTTTAAATAATTGAAATTATAATATAATAAAGAATTTACTTTTACTAATAATATCTGTATTTCACATAGTAATTGACCTCAGTTTTGAATTCAATATACCAGGTTGAATCTACCAGCAAGTGTTAGTTTGTATGGTCAAATTTTTTATGGGATGCGAACAGGCTGGTGGTGTTCACCAGAGGGGGGGGGGGGTTGTCATAGGCAATTGTGATTATGAGTTTGCTGTATTAGAAAATTTTCTAATCTATGTACAATTTGTTAGGTAGTATTTGCAGCAATCAGATTTGTTTAAAGCAACATATTGTACACACCCCCTAAGTACGAGTTTATTATGGTCGAATATTCCGGTGGTCACTAATTTGAAAGAATGATTAACTAACTGCTTAAAAAAGTGGATATTTTCAAAAGTGTAAAACATATTAGGAGGAGCAAGAAAGGGGGGGGGGCAAAGGTACTAAAATGTGAAAATAATGTTTTGAAAATTGGTATTATTTGGTTTTAAAAACCAGATAAATCATATGCCACTCACATTTCTTATGAATATTTTGGAGAAAAACACGGAAAACCAAGAACCTCTTCATTCTTTTACATTTTGCAGATTTTTGAATTCCGATATTCAGGTTACATTTTGTTACATTACATTAGTTTTTTTAAACGTTATTCAGATTGGAATTATTCAACTTTCAGAGAAAACCACGGTAAAATCAAACACAAATCTTTTTATAACAATGTTTACATTACTTTTGTATCTCAGCTTCTATTTAACAAAATTTCATAAATAATATATCATTTTAAAACTTATTTGAATTGGAATCGAAGATTAGATGTCAAAAATATATTAGAAGGCAGCTCTTTAATATTGTAAAATTTCAATAACTCCAATTCTAATTATGTTTCAATTGCTTATAATACATCACTCCAAAATTATTTAAAAATACTTTTATTGCAGACTTTTAAACTGCCTTAGTCGTAATCAAAACAGTAACGAGCTGCAACCAAAGTAACCGCGAAAGCGAAACAAACTCATTGCGTAGGGATGGGTAAAAGAATGAAGAACGGTTCATCTGAACAGTTCTGGACGAAAAACCGAAAGAACTGTTCACTTTCGCCAAGAAGAACCGTTCACTTTGCCATTTCCTGTTCACTTTCGCCAAAAAGAACTGTTCACTTTCGCCAATACAAAACTGAATATTTATCTCTCACTTGTGTATGATTGCTTCACACCGATGCTGGTTTTAATCGGGGAAGAAAGGTTGCCAGGCAATCAGCCTTTATTAGTATTAACTATGGAGTTCTAGGAAAAAATAGAATATCGCTTGATTGGTGAGACGGCGATAGAAAATCTGTTTATTTAAAAATGAGGCAGAAACCAGTCGAGTTTGCGGAACAGGAGAACTGAACTGAACAGAATGAGCAGATGAACAGCTCAGATGATCCCGAGCAAATGAAGAACAGTGGGAACCTCGGAACAGTGGAGTTCTTGCTAGTAGGTGAACAGTTCAGAAAAGAAGGATAGTATTTCCTTCTTGAGGGATAGAACGAAAACGCGCTAAGCGTTGCGTCGAAATTTTTTGCACTTATTCGCGCGATAATCAAAGCAGATGGCTTTCAATAAGTCCTGATTTACTTCTGTATATTATGCGACGGATTATTTATTTGTTTTAGGAAATTGTTCTGAAATTTCGTGTAATAAAAACATAACGTGAGAAAAGGGATGAATGAAATAAGATTTAAAATATCGTTATCCTGTTATTAAAGAAATATCAATATTCTACGATATATTGATATTTAATCCAGCCCTAATATCCAGCCTTTTTCTGGAAAATAAATGTTTAACTGTATAGATGGGGAGGGGAATATTATTTTGTTGTTTGTTTTCTTTTGCATAAAAATTGAAATACTATTTTGATGTGAAGCTCGAGTTTTATTTTATTTCACGTTCTTGCATCGGGCAGTGGACCGAAATAAATAATTTTTTTTTCTAAATTTAATTTTGAGGTTTTTGAATTTTCTATATTTAAAGAAGTTTAATTTATCAATTATTATACAAATTACATTAATATTATTATTGTCATAAACAAAAAGTTATTTGAACAAATATGTTTAATCTAGTGAAAATAGATTCAATTAATTGTTTACAATATAATTTGATTTGATGAAAATATTTCAAAATGCGTTGTTCGTTTAACTTTAAATGAAGAAGCTATATTTAATGTATCGAAACACTTTTCATTTTATTTTAATCTGATGAAGACAGTTTTTAAGTAACGAAACACGTTTCAATTTTGCTTTATCTGATGATGACAGATTTATTATATTGAAACGTATTTCAATTTCATTCGGTGATGATACATTGAATCGGTTTATACGATAAATACAGGATGCATCCCTTTAATTTTATCTGGAGAGAGAGAGAGAGAGAGAAATAAAATAATAATAATAATAATAATGAAAATGCGTCTCAGCTCGATCAGATTATAATAGATTAAGTCTATTGTAATAATTTTATTTATCGAAATATCGTTGTAATTTTATAATCGATTTTATGTATTGCTTATCTGATGAAGATAGATTTAATACTCTGAAACGCATTTCATTTCATGTTTATTTGATGAGTACATATCTTATTGTATCGGAACAAATTTCAATTTTATTTGATGAAAAAGTTTAACCTATCGTTTTAGTTTTTATATGTTGAAGATAAATTTAATGCACCGTTTTCGTTTGATGTGACGAAGGTCATTATCATTTTAAATTTCGACAGTGTAAAAAAAATCATGCCGATTTTAAATTTTGGAATATAAATAAATAAAGAATTCTTTATAAATTAAAACTTAATTTAGGGACACTTTTTCTTTTTCTTTAATGTCTATTGACCTATATAAAAACATACGGTAACTAGGTTGCGTTTCCTAGCAACGGTTACTATATTCATTTCTTTAATTTTTGTTTGCAGTTTACTTTGAACCATAGTTTTAATATATTTTTTAACTTGTTGCCAATTATTTTGACAATATAATTAATTTTCAATGCTAAGAAATGGGAAAAATTCATTTTTCCATTTCTCTTGCACGTTTTCACTCAATTTTATTTTAATATTTATTTTTTATTTTTGTATATTTTTTCGTGGTGCCAAGTAAAAAAAAAACCTTTTAAGTAGTCTCTTTTTTCTGACAATAATAATAGACAGCTCACATATCAAATTTGATGCTTGTACGCTTTAGATGCTGAGATATAACCTTTCCGTACACGGAGGAAATTACAGTTTAAATGATTCACCTGCCAGCCGATATATACCTATTTTGACATACATAGTTTTCATAAGAGCGCTTTCAAGTATTAAGTTTTGTGAAATTTTATACTATAGAAGCTGACAAATTTTTTCCGGAAATGGGGGCAATCACATCATATCAACGTTGCTTGTTGGGTGATATAAAAGAGAGTTTGGTTGTCACCAATTTATGTCAAGATGTAACTAAATATAATTTTTTAAGTTATGTGTATTAGTTCTTGATCTAAAAACATAAACTTTTTGTCACTCACATAAATGAACGGAGATTTTATTTTATTTTATTTATTTATGTATTTATTTTTGTGGTCAAATCGTGTTTAAGACATTTTAAAACGTGTAAATACGTCGGAAGTCGAAATTTTTTACGAATCCAACACATTCATATATGAATATAACTCAAAGAAAACATTCCTGATACACTCTGTCGTATAAATATGCATATAGGTATTTAGCTTGCTAAAATAAAAAATAAATAAATAGAACAAAATAAATGTTTTAACGGTTTATTTAATTAAATTATAAAAAAAAAAAAAAAAAAAAAAGAGAGAGAGATATTTTCGAACGGTCGTTTTTGTTTATGCCCATATGTATAGATAAATAGATAGACGACCGATTGAATTTAAGGGCATACACTACTGTCTTTTCATGATGGATCATTTCCATACTCAAAAGTTACGTTTACATTATGTTTACAGTCAAGTTTGAAATATCTTATTGTTGTTTATAAATCTTAATGCACATGCTTATTTATTTTTTAAAACAAAATTTACATGCGTTTTTGTTTCCATTTTTTCTCAGAAATTAAAAATAGATTTTAGAAAATTTTAAATTAATAAAGAAATTTATAAAATTAATTACCAATTTAAATAACAATATATACTGAAAAATCAATTTCCTTACTCTGTGCTTGAATTCTAGATATCAAATGTTTATAATATGTTTTAGCCTTCTATAAAACGAAATAAAATAAAATCTACATATTCACAGTTAAATTTGAACCACGTGTTTTACAAGTGCAATTAGAAAGAAAATAAATCTCGATGTTTCACATATTCTTTAAGGACATCTGTGTTTTCTCATAGCAGAAATGCTGAATTAAGGAATACAAACAGCTCATTTCGAAAAGAACGATCTCTTCTATTGAAAGACAAATGCCAATGCCCATTTTATCGGCAGAACGCAGCGAACAGTTCAGGGAGGTACCGGAAACCGTTCATTCTGAATTTCCGGTTGGTTTTCTCCATTATACCCGTTCAGAACAGTTCTGCAGAACCGTTCCGAGTTTTCAAAGAACTGTTCATTCTCATTCTTGAAAAAGAACGGGAATGCCCATCTCTATCATTGCGGCTCTTACCTCCTCCCAACTCCTAGCTCTCATTTTCTCCGTTACCACCTGCACGTATAATAAACTCGCCTGTTTCGTAGAGAGCCGATTTGAGAAAGACGCGCTAGTCTACATTTCCCCACTAGCGTCTGTGGATGCAATGTGGTACTATGGAGCCGAACCAATCAGAATTCAACTTACACTGAAAGTTTATAACACGATTGTTGATTGGTTATCAGTTCTTATAGCAACCTGTTAGCGAATTGGCGATAAAATGAGTAGCTTGCTTTTGCAAAATCTTTTTGTTTTGACATTCATTCTGTGCATCTCGCCAGCGATTTGTTTACAGTTTACATCGTGGAATATTTACGTTACACATTCCTCCTGACATCTCTTTTGCGCACTTTGCAAAAAAAATAAATAAATAAATAAATAAGAAAAAAAAAAAAAAGTTGAATTCATTTATCTTTATTAGAAGTATAATTATTTACTTTTCTTGCAACATTTTGGTATCATTTTAGACTAACTTAGAAAATATAGTTAGTTTTGCATATTTTAAATAATAATCATATTTTTATCATTAAAACGTGTTGAATACTAATCAATTACATTCGCATTTAATATAAAATACTAATGTGATTTTAGATTGTTGTTCTTTCATGATTGAATTGAGTGCTTTTAAACTTTTGTGTTTAAATATGTAACTTTATTTAGTCCTTTAACAAGTCTGTCTCTAAAGATGTTAAAGTTATTATTATTATCTTAACGCTATTTTTTTTTTAAACTTCTTTTTGATGATGAAAATGAAAGTACTTAATATTTAAAATTATTGAGCGAAGAAAAAAAATATAATCTGCACATTACAGTAGGCTACTCAATAAATTGTAAAATGTTACTTTGACTCATTGTTTTTAACTTTTTAACATTTTTAGTTAGAATGCTCAGTTCGATTTTAAAAGACAAAAGCACATTTGTGGCGATAAATATTTCCCTTTGTAAAAATCCTTAAAACCTGCGGAAAAATGTTTACAAAGTTTTTTATGTAGCCATTGTGAAAATAACTTAGATTTTATCTAGTCTAAAAGTAGAATGTATGCACTTAGAATTATTTTGTAAATGACCATATAAAAACATTTAACATTGCATATAAATTGTAAAATTCAGAAAAATATTTTAAAAGTAAGCTTTAAATATTTACTTATTCTTTCTAAGATTTTATATTTTCTTTTTTGCTTTCTGTTAATGAACACAAGATCATGATAAATACCTACATATATCATTTTGTCATGTGTTTTTAAACTTAAACAGTACATGGTAAGAAATTAAGTACTTAAAGTATTATTATACTATGGCATGTCTGTTATTTTTAGGGATGAAACGGATTGAAATTTTGCTGGATATCAGATATCTGGAGCTCTTTTGCCTGTCGGATACGGATATCCGGCATTAGTTTTGTTTTTTGTATGTTTCTTTTCTTTTTCATTATTTTAAAACAATAAAATATAACCCTCTTTTTAAAAACATTTTAAATATAATTTATTTAAATATATTTATTTAATATTTTATTTATTTGTGCAATATTACCATGGAGTAATAAAACTTTAAGCGTAACATACTTATTCCTACACTTGCAATTTGTGGTGAAAAGCATTGTCACAAAGAAATAGGTTTTGTTCAGAATTATAAAACTAAAATTTATTATTTACATATTTTTTGCAATATTAATATTAAAAAAAAAATGAAACAAAATACAGTAACCGCCGCTTAATAAAAATCACTGGTTAATAAAATCAGCCGCTTAATCTGATCAAATTGCCAGGATCGGAATAAAATCAATGCAAACCATCTTTGAAACTGCCTCTCAATAAAATCAGTATTGCCGGTTAATAAACTGAAAAATTCTCATCAGAAGCAAAATACCATTTATGCATGCTGAGTAAATTCTTATTTACACTCCGATTTTTTATTTTTTAAATAAAAAATAAATTAAATACAGAAATCCCTCTGTTATCTCTCTTTGTCGAAAATTTACAACATTAAATTTTACATTTATAGCAATTAAAACACGCCCCATCACATTGACTTAGGAACAATTTCAAGGAATATATTCTTCAAGGTGTAATAAGTTAATTTGTAATAAGTTACAAATTTGATTTAATTCGCCAGTGATTATTTTATTCTTAATTATTTAAAGACAATTTGTAATTCTTATTCTGAAATAACTAAGAAGTAAGATGTTTAAATGAAAATATTTTAAATTTTAAAGAAAGGCGTGAACTTTTAGCAAAGTAATGATGATTTTCCTCAAAGGAAAGCGCATCGTAGCTTGGGATGTGTTTAATTCTTTTATTTTGAAGAAACACTTCAATAATTATCTGTTAAAAAATAATTAGCATTGTTTATTAATTTCATTATTTGGTATCTTTTAAAATTTCTTTTCAAATTCAGGGAAGTAACACCTTTTTATTGTGTACAGGAACGTTAGCCGGATATAAAAATCAGCCGCTTAATAAAATCACTTTTGCTCAGAACGAATGTGATTTTAATAAGTGGCGGGTACTGTATTTTACTAATGAAATCATAGTTACAGGGTTATTTTCATAGGAAAACTAATATATTGTGGCCATCATAAATCTTTTTTCTATATTATTCTGTACTAGCAGGCTTTGCCCGCTTCGCTGGTCATTATATTGAAATGAAGTCTCAAAATACCATATCATTGATGATGATAATAATAATAATAAAATCATTGAAATCAGTCAAAATCTAAGTTAAAATTCTCGATACCTTCGATAGTGGTTTACCCACTCGCCACACTTAACAAAATCCCTTTATAATGCATGTTGCATACACATACCTAACCCACATATTAAAAAATCGGGATTCTAAGATTATTTGAAGCAAAGTTATGTTTTAAAATGTGTTTTTTAGCCCACCCCCCCTGCCCTCTCTTAAAGGAAGGGAGGGGGAGATTTTGCAAAATATCCTTATATTATGAGTTAGATACATATAACATACCCACACATGGAAAATCTCTCCTTCATAAGATAATTTACTGCAGAGTTACACATGAATACATGTCCCCCCCCCCACCCCTTAAGGGGAGGTGGGGTGGAGTTTCACAAAATCACTTTGTAGTGTGTGTTGAATAAGCAGTCCACGCATCAAAAATTGCCATTCTTAGATAGTTTGGAACAGAGTTACGCATGGAAACATGTTTTTAATCCCCCTCTAACCTTTAAGGGGGTGATGGCACGGAATTCCAAATAATCCCTTTGTAGTTTGTTTGTGTTGAGTGCACATAACCAATCAACCTATAAAAAAATCGCTTTTCTGAGATAATTTGGAGCAGAGTTACTCTTTAAAATGTGTTTTTGCCCCCCCCCCCCGCCTTTAAAGGGGGAAAAGGAAAATTTCACAAAATCGACTTATAGTGCGTGTTGGGAGTGCATAACCAGCCCGCAAGTAAAAAATCGTCTAAGATAGTTTGGAGCAGAGTTACGCATGAAAACATGATTTTGCCCCACCCCCAAGGGGGATAAGGTGGAATTTTACAAAATCCCTTAGTAGTGTGTGTCTTGAGTACGCATAACCAATCAACATATCAAGAAATCGCTATTCTGAGATAATTTGGAGCAGAGTTACTCTTAAAAGCGTTTTTGCCCCCCTCCCCGCCTTTGAAGGAGGGGAGGGGAAAATTTTGCAAGATCCCTTTATAATGTGTGTTGGGAATGCATAAACAACTCATATGTAAAATATAAGCTTACTGAGATAATTTGAAGAAAAGTTATGCTTGGAAACATGCTTTTTGCAACACCACACCCCTAAGAGGGGAATAGGACGGAATTTTACAAAATCTCTTTTTAGTATGTGTCTTGAGTACGCATAACCAATTGACATATCAAAAAATCGCTATCCTGAGATAATTTGGACCACAGTTACTCCTATAAGCGTGTTTTTGCCTTCCTCCGCCCTTAAAGGACGGGGGGTGAAATTTTGTGAAATCCCTTTACTGTGCGTGTCAGGAAAGCATAAACAACCCACATATACAAATTAATCTTGCTGAGATAATTTGAAGCAAAGTTATACTTGGAAACGGGTTTATATTGCCTCCCACCCCACCCCCAAGGGGAAAAGGAGGAACTTTCGCAAAACCCCATTGCAATAGGTGTAAACCCCCCCCCCCCCCAAAAAAAAAAAAAAAAAAAAAAAAAAAAAATCGCAAACATGAGGTTTTGGAAATATTCTGAAGAAGACTCTTGGCGATTTTTGATCATTGTGCTGTTATTGGTACAGTTTTCTTCAAAAACCCGTATTTTGCTATTTCTTTTTTTTGCACTCAAGTCTAGTTTCTCTCTCTCTGCAATTTCTTCACCGTGAAGCAATTTGGAGCCAAATTATGCTTATAAGGGGTTTTTTGCCTTCTGCCCCTCCCCAGGGGGCAGTGGGGATATTTCGCAAAATCCCTCCATAATAGGCATCAGTGTCCTAAAACCAACATGCTCACCAAAATTTGCAAGTATATCTCCCATAGAATCGCCACGGCTGTGTTGAGTCAGTGAATCAGTGATTTTACTCTTTTATTCCACACCCAACCCCCAAAGGGGTAAAAGGATGGGGGGTCTTTCACAAAATCCCGTTACAATGGGTGTTGGACACACATAAATAAGCCACACACTAAAATTTGTGACCTCAGCTCTTAGATTTCCACGGATAAATTTAGCGCTAAAAGGAGGGATCGGAAATCGGAAAAAATCAAAAATGAATTTTTGCAAATACCTTGAAGAAGACGCTTGGCTTTTTTTTTTTTTTTTAATCTGAGCTATTATTGCTAGAATTTTACTCGAAAATCCATGCATTGCTAATTTTGCCTCCAAAAATTCTTTTTACCCCCTCTCCCCCCTTAAAATCCAAAATCGCAGAAAATGATTCTTTTGTACTTAAGTCTAGTCTCCCCATCTGCAATTTTTTCACAATGAAGTAATTTGGAGCCGAATTATGCTTATAAAGGTGTTTTTTACTTTCTGCCCCCCCCCCCCCCCGAAAATCTCACTTTTACCCCTTACCCCCCCTTAAAAATCCAAAATCGCAGAAAATAATTTTTTTGTATTCAAGTCTAGTCGCCCCATCTGCAATTTCTTCACCGTGAAGTAATTTGGAGCCGAGTTATGCTTATAAAGGTGGTTTTTGCCTTCTGCCCCCCGGGGGGTATTTTGCAAAATCCCGTCTTAGTGAGCGCCACGGTCCTAAAATCAACCTGTTCACCAAAAATTGTGACTATCTCCCATAGAATCGCCACAGCCGTGTTGAGTCAGTGAGTGAATCAGTGAGTTTACTCTTTTATATATATAGATAACAGCATCACTTACAGTTTAAATTGTACAAAAATTTGCCCATAGCTTCTCACAATAAATATTTTACGTATGGAGTTTGGTGCAATTTTAATCAACAGATGCTGAGATATAGGCTTATGAAAAATCATCGGGTAAACTGCAGTGCTGTAATGCTACCTGTTAGCTGATATACACTTAAAATAAAATCACGATAGTGCTTCATAATGGCCGACTCTCTCACATACCAAGTTTTGTGCAATTATACATGATACAGTATGATATGAGATACAGATTTCACGTATTGGGGGAAATTTAAGTATAGCAACGCTACCTATTGGCCAACATGCACCAAAATTGAATCAGCATAACTTCTCATAATACCCTTCCAACATAAAGTTTCGTGTAATTATGCGCATTAGAGCACAAGTTATAGCCTTCCCTAAAATTGCAGAAAGTACTGTATAACAACACCACCTGTTGAGTCGGCACCAAAACTTGATAGACACTAATATATGCCAAGGTGCATGCACATATAGATTTACATGAAATTCTGCGCAGTAGTTCCTGAGATATAGCCTTCTTATAGGTTGCAGAAATCGCAGTGCGCCAGAACCTGTTGGTGAAATTACATATAAATTTATATGTAATTTAATTTTTTATTTTAATTCCAGAACTACTGCGTAGTTGTGGAGATATAGTTAAACAGAATTTTTCTCTCACACACACACACAGACATTTTTAAAAAGTGATCAAGACAGGTTCTGGACCTCTTAAAATGTGTAAATGCATCGAAAACCAGAAGTTGAAAATTTTAATGAATCCAATACTTTCTTTTGAGACATTCATAAGAAAACATAAAAGAAAGAAGAAAAAGAAAACAAAGCTTCAAACTAGTGTGTTATGGCCATCACAAAACTTTCTTCTATATCACTATATATAACTGCTACATGCTGTTTAACATGCACGGAAGAAATTTAATCATAGCTTCTCTCAATACAGAGTTTAGATATGGAGTTTAGTGCAATTTTAATCAAAAGGTTGAGATGTAGCCATGCGGAGAATCACAGAAGGTGAGGAAAAGCGCCACCTGTAGGTCAATATACACCCAAATAAAGCCAGCTTTCATTCTCATATTATTTATCTTGCATATCAAGTTAAGTGCAGTTAAATGTTATAGATATTGAGATTTAGTCTTCCTATAGTATAGACAGAGTAAATTGCAGCATAATATTGTCATATATCGCCCAATATGCACCAAAATTGAATCAACATGATGTTTTATAAAAATGGCCCTCTCACATACAAAATTTTGTGTAATTATACACAAATAGATCTCAATGAACTTCCCTATTCACAGGAAAAATTGAAGTATAGCAGCATCACCTATTGGCCGATGTGCACAGAAATTAAACATGTTTCATGATAGCCCTATGGCATACTTAGTTTTTTTTTTTTTTTATTACACACAATAGAAGCTGAGATAGTCTTCAATTAAATGAGAGAAATCACAGTATAGCAGTGCCACCTGTTGAGTGACTTGCATCAAAAACTGATGTGCACTTTTTTCCCCCTGTGTATAAATTTATATGAAATTCTGTGCATTAGTTCTTGAACTAGAGCTGCTACATAAAATTTTTACCAGCCAGACATTTTCTAAAAATGGTCAAATTGTGTTCTAATCCCCTCAAAATGTGTAAATACACTGAAAATTGCAAGTAAAAATGTTTTACACATCCATTATGTCCTATTTAATATAGAAGAAAGTAATAATTCAAAACAAATTTATATATATTTTTCTTTGTATACATTTTATATTCTGTACAGATAAGAAAGAAATTCTTAGATTATTTATTAAAATTTTGTAAATTTCAAACCATAACTTATCAACATAAGGCATCGAGGGGGGGGGGGGGGGTTAGCCCTTCCAAAAATGCAGTCTTTGTCATACTAACACCCAACCAATGCCAAATTTAAAAATTCGTAAATATAGGACTGTAACTTTTCGTGATAGACACCATGGGGGGGGGAGGACCCTCACCCTTCCAACAGTGCTTTCTTTGTCGTACCAATACCTAACCACAGTGGCGGATCTAGAACTTTACTTTATTTATTTATTTATTTTTTTGGGGGGGGGGGGTGGGGGGGGGCTAAGATTTTTCAAAGTGTTATTCCAGATCAAAGAAAAGTTTACAATTGTAATAGTCAGTTGTGAATGTTAGTACTTTTGCCCCCCCCCCCCCCCTGTGAAGGTGTTCACATATATTTGGTTAAATTTTAATTGAATTTTTAAATAAAATAAAATCTAATGATAAATGAATGCATTATTCTAATAAAAAAAAATAATTAAATTTTAAGTGAAATATTATATTTACATAATTTGTTCTTAAGCATTTGAAAAAAGAATTATTTTTAAATGTCGTTAAAAATTAAACAATTTTAATTATACATACGACCTACACTATTTATTAACATAAAACAATAACACACATCATTCAGAAATCTAAATTGTATATCTTTTATATCTAAATCATAAATAAGTGTTTATCTTTTTAAATAGAGAAGTACTTTATTTTATGGGATAAAAAGAAAATAAAAGAAATAATATCTAACGGAAATTCTGACATTAAACGTAATTATAAAAAAAAAGTGTTCTCAAATAGTCATAAAAGAAAGAAAACTCATTGTCAGAATTTATATTATTGCAACACCGGATATAATTTATTTTAAATTACCCAATATTAATGATTTCAGTTCATAACGGTCATTTTCTCTAGTCGAAAGGTCGTTTGGCATAAAAATTGGCGATTAAAAGGTTAATACAATTATAAACCGTCATTACAAATTCAAAAATTAACATTAGTATAATATCTAAAACAAAGAACTGAAGTTGGCTTTCATTTTGGCGAAAATAATGATAATGCAGTCATATGACTCCCCTTCCAGATGGTTCTCCCGTGCGATCGAAAAGAGTAGACCCTCAGTTTTTGCTTTTTAACGGTTTAGAGTAGACATAGGTTTTTTTCGCTGCCCTCTCTCTCTCTCCGTCGCTTCCCGAAAATTACTTGGGTCATTGTTATTATATTATTATTTTTATTACAACTTATATTTTATATGTGAACGTCTTTGTATGACTTCTTAAGGATATATTAAATAAAGACAATTTAAAAATTATCAAGTTTTTCAATGGATCCTATTTGTTCTCAAACGCAGTGTATATTTTACGGCCAAAGAATAAACTTTTATTTCAGAAACGGATAATCCACGTTATACCCCCCTTCTTTAAATCCGCCACTGTAAACATCCCCAAATTAAAATTTCATTAAGTTTGGACCATAAGTTTTCGAGATAAGACACCGTGTGCGTACGTGTTTGTGTGTGTGTGTGGGAGGGGGGGGGAGAGACTCTCCCTCCTTTTAACAGTGCAGTGTTTATCATCCCAACCAACCCCAAATTTAAAAATTTTTAAAATTCTGACCATATTTTTTTCGAGATCAGGCACCATGGGGAGGTACGGCCCTTCCTCCTTTTAACAGTATGTATTCTTTGTCATACTAACACCCAACCCACCCGAAATTTAAAATTTCGAACCATAACCTTTCGACACAAGGCATCAAGGGGGGTGGGGTCAGACCACCCCTTCCAACAGTGCAGTCTTTGTCATACTAACACTGAACCAATGCCAAATTTAAGATTTCGTAAAGATTGGGTTACATTAGGTATTACATATTAACTTTCAGTCAGAGCATAATTAAAACATAAGCTTAACAGTTATTGTTTGTTTTACACTCAACAGATAATTTTCTTTAAAGTTTAAGAACAATATCAATAAAAGATTATAAAGAACATAATTAGGCCTTTGACGGTTGATTTTCAACCTGACACCTGGAGTCTCATTCATAGCTTTATTGTGTAGGGGTTTAGTTGTTTTCCCAGGTGCCGGCCCCTTCCCTACACTAGGCTATGAATTCTTCGACCATAATAAAATGGATAGGTTATTCATCTTTTATAGATTATTGACTTTAAAAATGAGGTCTTTTATCATGTAAACAAAATATATGATAATGATATTCTTACATGTACAGTAACTTGTCATAAATCCTTATTAAAAGGTTTAAGTTATAATAGCTGATAGTATTACAAAAAACTTAAAAAAAAAAAGTTTACAAAAAACTATCTTTATAAATAAATAAAAATATGTTTTTGCCTAATAAAATCAAATAAAATCTCATGAAATTCTCTTTAAAATGAGGGTCAGAAACTTTTTTATCTCATAAAACATAAGAATGTGTTTATTTAAGCTTTAAAAAATTCTGATTTTTCAAAAAATCAAATGAAATAAAACATTTTTAAGAGTATTTTATCATTTATTTCAAAAGAAAGAATGATTATCAAATGTTTAATTGAAATCTGAAGCTGATTGGTTAAAAAATTAAAAAAAAAAGTTGATTTTACAAATATATAATTTTTTAAAGCATGTGTGGCACAAAATAGTCTACCATTAGCCTTTAACTAATTCAATACATATTATAAATTATATTATTAACAGGACTTTGCACAGTACTTTAACTTTTTTAATGCATAATTTGCTGCAAATTAACATTTATAGATATTGCATTAAAAATTAAATAAATAAAATACAAGTGGTAGATGATAAATTTGTCATTAAGCTTACTTTTATTTGTTCATCATACACTGTATTTTAATATAACAATGAGAATTCATAATCTAAACCTAGGTTTTTTTTTTTTAATTATTATTATTTATTAATTTAACAGCATCCAGCTTCAACTATGCTACGCAGATATGTAAAATTAATATTTACAAGAAGATTGTTAAAGACATTTGACAAAATTGTTACATTATTATTGTTTTTGCATTTTTCAAAATAAAAAAAGCCTTAATAAAATCAATTATGAAACTAATCTTTCTTTTTTTTTAATTAACAAAGGATATATACAAAATTAAACAGTTAAATATTTAGAATTAAACATGTACAAGTAACAAGCAACATATTATTATTATTATTATTAAACGTTTTACAATATCTAGTATGTTTTAAATTTACCTTTTTCTTACTCAAAAGTAAAAATTAAGCATAAAATTTAATTTATCAGGAGATAGCATATTTACTAATGTTATAACGTTCAAATAAAAATTATTCCTTTTTTTACTGTTTACCAAACATTAATATATAAATAAACAATAGATAGCTTAATATTGGATCGAACTATCTTACAAAAAAAAAGGCACAGATTACAATAGAGAAAATGATAATGATACTAAGAAAAAACAAAAGGCATAAGGACAAAATCGCTTAATGTGGTCATAAACATAAACAAAACATAGAAGAAATATATCGCCAACGCCAAGGTGCGCCAAGAAGCCCATTTTCGCTAACATGATGGTAATCATTTGTCTTAACCAATCAAAGATGCTGTCATAAAAGAATATAGAGAAGAAATGCAAGAAAGATTTTGATTGGTTCGGCTCCATAGTACCACATTGCATCCACAGACGCTAGTCATTTCCCCTGTGTCACGCACGGCATAGTGTGGGATTCACTGCGCATTTCATTTTGAGCCCGTACTTCTTAGGGGAAGTCACAATCAGTGAGTTTGTTAGGTGTATATGTGACTGATATAGCAGTTTTCTGGAAGATCAAGTTGTTCCGGCGTTAAGGCAAAGAGGTTGTTTAGTGACTGCAGTGTTAATACAAGATGGAACAGCTGTTCATAAGATAAGACGTGTAAAGAATGTGATTAAAGCAAACTTTCCTGATGAACGTGTTATATCGCATATTTTTCCGATTACTTGGCCAACAAGGACCTCCCATATCTGAACCCTAGTGACTTCTGACTGTAGGGTTTTCTCAAAATGAAAACCCCACAATCAGATCGCATTTATCCAAGACGTGTAACTAATGGTACTAGCAAGGTATTCATATAGAGCACATCGGTGTGCAAATAAATAAAATGATTAAAATAGACCGCAGAGTAAGACAGATTATCAACAGGTGCGTTATTTAAATCTTGATTTGAACCTACTGTTTCGGTTTTAATATGTTTATTGTACGCAACCTATTTTGACTTTTAAATATTAGAGAGAGGCTGCAATTTTATTTCGTACAAAGAAAGATAAAAAAGAAATAAATGCTGAAGAAATGTTTGTTGATTAATATATATATATAAAGAAAAATTTTTTTGTTGTGGTATAAATCACTCAAAAATTCTTAACTCTTTATTATGCGAACCTAGAAAATATTTCTTTTGAAGTATCAATTAATTTTGAAATTTGTAGTTAAACGACATAGTATTTGTTACGTGCTCCATTATTGTACAAAGTTTTGTTTAAACATTTTCAATTGATAAATATCGGTTATAATCCACACTTCTTAATTTTCGAAACATATTTATTAACTAATATAAAAATTAACATATGTACAATTTGAACTTACATTTTCACGCACAGCTGCATATCTGCAGTACATTTCAAAACAACAACTACAACTGACTCAACAGCAAGTCAAAACGAAAAAAACATTCTAATTGGCTAAATAGCTCTTTGATATTATACCAGAATTCTGCAATCGGCTAAATAGCTTTTACATTGCATTACCAGAATGACGAATATCGCCCTCTCTTAGAAAGGGAGGTAGTTAACCTTTGTTACTTTTGTTACTTGGTTAAGAAAGGTATCGCTATAGTGTATCAGAAGTTGAGGAAGAAATTGTTAATGAATCATTTTACATTGATGCATTAAAGACTAGATTAAAAGATGCTGTTGTGTATTTTGAATATTTGCTCACCCAAAATAATTTAACTGCATCAGAATCCTCTGCAATATCTTTTGAAGAAGCTATTTTTATCGGAGAAGAAGTCATTTAATTTCTTTGAATAGTAATTATGTATGTTTATATACAGTTATAATTATTACTTTGTTATTTATAATATTTAGTATTATTTTCGATAATAATAATAATAATAAAAAATAAATAAATAAAAATAAAGTAGAATTCTTCGAAATATAAAATAAAACAAAATATTAAAGATAAGTTTAATATATATATATATATACATAATTTGCCGTCAGACAGCATAGAACTGATAATCTCCAGATAGTAGTAGCGCACGATACGACGTATGCCACAGGAGCAACGATATTTTGATGAAATAACTTATACTTAAGCAATTACTGAACCATTAGACGAATTTTTCTGGAGATCGTTTGACTAGCGTGCGCTGCTTATTTGGTATGTTGTAACCTTTATAATATACTGTAATTCTGGGTAAACTCTTCCCGAACTGAATGATTCACGACCTCTCCTTGTTAGTGGAAAAAAAATCTGGAGTGACTCCACTCGACTTTCCGAACATTGAGAAATTAACAGTTTTGTAGATAAAGTAAAGAAAGAGGAATTGTTAAACAAACAAAAGAGAGAATACCATAATAGAGTGTTTGAGTATTTTTCTCCATATATTACACGATGTTTTATTTAACGCTACTGAACTTTGAGCCCATAGATCATAATGATAAACAATTTTTCGTTGTGTCCCTGTAAAAACCTATAAATGCTAGATTCACCAAAATGCTTATAGTTAGTGCAACAGTGATTTACAATACTCATATAAATTTTCAGCTCAATTGAATGAGGCGTTTAGATGTTATTGCACTTTTAAAATTTTGCTCACATAGGCCATAATGATAAAGAATTTTTCTTTGTGTCTCTGTAAAAAAACTGTGAGTGCTAGATTCACCAAAATCTATACAGTTGGTGCAACTGTGACCTATAACATGTGTACAATTTTTTTGCTCAGATTAATAAGGCGTTTAGACGCTATCACACTTTTAAAAATTTGGTCCCAAAGGCGTAATGATAAAGAATTTTTCTTTGTGTCCCTGTAAAAAAAAACTATAAGAGATAGATTCTCCAAAATTTATACGGATTGAGTGTTTGTGACCTATAATATGTGTATAAATTTTTTGCTCAATTGAATAAGGCGTTTAGATGCTATCGCACTTTTAAGATTTTGGTCCCATAGGTCATAATGATAAAGAATTTTTCTTTGTGTCCCTGTAAAAAAACTATAAGTGCTAGATTCACCAAAATCTATAGGGTTCGTACTATGGTGACTTACAATATACGTACCAACTTTCAGGTTATTTGAACAAAGCGTATAGACGCTAGCGTGTTCACTCACAGACATACACACATACATACACACATACATACACACATACATACACACATACATACATACATACATACACACACACGTACATACATCATCGCAAAAATAGTGAAAACGGACTCATTGGACCTCGAAACGTATAGAAACATCAAAATCTCAAATTCGGATTTTTGACATGATTACAATACTTTCCTCACTATAGTGTTCGGAAAGTAAAAATTAGTCAATGAGAGTTAAGTATAATTATTGTTCAGGCTTACAGATATGATAATGTGGGTTCAGTGCCCAGATTTTGAGAACTGCCCATATAGTTTTAAGCATCAAAAAATCATTTAAAAATATAAATGCGGCAAATTTGGACAAATTTAAAAATCCAATAATTAATTATGCGTATCAGTACGGAGATAATATTTGAAAAAAATTTCCCTTGCTCACCTTATGATGTAAAATGCATAAATATTACTTTAAATTTCCTGTAATGTTTTAATATTGTTACAGAAGATTAAATAAATTTTATTTTTCTAGAATTTATGACTTGTAGAATAAGATCAGTGCAAATTTTGTCTCTCCTTTCTCATATAAAATGTTACCGGAAATATTTTAAACAAAATATAACCCCAGAAGATTCTGACTGAAGTTAGATGATATGAAGATGTTCAAAATCTAAATGTGCTTCGACGCTGCTTGTCTCATTTTCTCAAATCTGACATTTTTATTTTAAAAGGAAAGAAGACATACAGAAGAGACTTTCAGTTTATTTTTTTCTAATTTTTTTTTTTTTTTAATAATAATAATTTCTCTATACGACTTACAGTTATTGTATGATAGTACATAAAATTTGAATAAGAAATTAAATAATTCTAGAATTTATTTCTATGATAATGCCTCACAACATACACTGCAAGAAATAACGGTAGTGTTTACAGTGGCACCTGGCACCCATTTTGGCAGCACAGTGTAATTTACAGCGGAAATACCTGTAAAGAGATACTTTTTTTTTTTTTTTTTTTTTTTTTAAACAAATGTTTCTGTTTAAAATTATTTCTTTTTAACAGCGAAATGTGCTGGCACCCCTTTTTGCCAGGAAATTATGCTGTAAAAACTACCGTTATTTTTTACAGTATACCTATTCAATATAAACTTAATCCAATGCAACGCTTAAACGCTATGTAGTTCAAAAACACAAATATATACATAAAAATTTCAAAATCGTATTTTTTCATGATTAAAATGCTTTCCTTTCGTAGTATATGTTAGAAAAGAAATAAAATTGCTTATAAACTACATTTCAGCATTAAAAAAAAAAAAAAAAAAAAAACATTAAAGAAATATTTTGCATTTTTAATTTGACAGTGAGTTGCGAATATTGTAAATTCTTGAACATGTTCATTTATAAAATATTCGCTGTATAGCCCCCGCCCTTCCCCTTTTCTTAGCAAAACATTTCGACAGAAGTATCATGTTTGATTAAAAATAGAAATTCTTTGCTTAAGGCTTTAAAGTGTCGTCGAAAATCTAAAATGCATAATATGCTTTTATGAAAACTTTTCGGACGTTTAAATGTAATATTACGAATCTAATTTTTACATAATCAGGATACGTTGACGTATAATATCGAATTGATACATCTTATAATTTATTCAACAAAGAACATATCCTGCAAAAATTCCATAGAAGGAAACTTTATTGGGGATAAACATAATGTTCGCCGTTGTTATATTGTCGAAGAAAGTACACAAAAAATTTTTTGTAAGGCGATTCAAATTGATGTAATACTTTGAATGTAAATAGCATTTGTACGAAAAAGGTAATGTTACAACATTCTCTTTCTTATAATATTATATATTTCACAGTTCAATTTGCCAGTAAACAAATTATTAACAATAATTTCGAAAAATAAAATAAAAAATATATATATAGAGAGAAACAGAACGTTCAGTAGTAATATAATATTATCAGTGCAAACATTTGGAATTTAAAGATGATTTAAAGATGATGTATTCAAACAATTATTCTGATCAAAAACGAAGACCACCCAAATCAAACCAAAAAAGAAATAAAGCAAAATCTAAATGAATTATAGCAAATTGGAATGAGAAAAAAGCATTATTTGCATTCTAACGTTATCAAGGGCCTGGTAGAATGCAAATATGCTAAAAAATGAACGTTTTTCTGTCACAAAGAAAGCAAAAGCTAAGAATTTCTTTGTTCTCAGGCCCGAAACACCCATATTTATATCAAATTTTACAAAAAAAAGGAGTTTGGTTAAAGGTTTTTAGTGTACAGAGAAGATAAAATTTAAAACAAATATTTTTAAAAATCAGTTATTTATTTATTCATATTTGTGCATGTATGTGTTAGCGTATGTGAATAAAAGTAAAAATATTGTTTAGATTTTAGGATGTCGCGCTACTATAATTTTATGCATATTGAGGCTCATTTGACCGGAATCTACAGCTCAAAGTAGCAAATTAAAATAAAAAGCCTTTAACTGGGTCAAAAGGGGCATCAGTTGCAAACAATTACATATTTCAACAGAAAAATCACGTAGCAGTTTATGAAGATTCTAATAACTTACACTCTTCAAAATTTACACGTAATTTTGTTAATCTGCCACATTTTGTTTTTGGTATAATTTTATTTGAAGAGTTCACATGACACCAGCTGGTTTTGTAATGCTGGTTTTTAATGAATTCTTGTCGAATCATGATCTTAGGCTGACCAAGAATATGATTCGACAAAGATTTATTTAATAAAACTCTATTAAGTGTACTTTTTTTTAATAGGAATATTTTCTAGCGTATGAATAATTTTGCTGCCGACTGTACATTCGGCATTTCTCCAATTTTATAATTGTCAGATGAACAAGTTTTATTGCTTTCTTCTGCACTCATGTTTGCTAAAATTGCAACACCATAAAAGAATTGTCAGAAGTTAATGAAATTTATTCCACATAGTACTGATAGTGGTACAGATAAACGATCAAATGTACAAGGAAAAAAAAAAAAACGCCTGAAATCAGTACTTTGTGTATCCGACACGCTGAGTGTTGAGAGCCTGTACACGTCGTGGCATTGAATCATACAGGTTCTGAATGTGATCCTGGGGAATGGCATTTCAGATGGCTTTGACTTGACGCCAGAGTTCAATCTTACTGTGCGCCCCACCAGTTGTACGAGCAAGTCGCCGACCAATGAAATCCCAGACATGCTCGATGGATGACATATCCGGGAAATAAGGAAGTCAAGGAAGAAGCGAAACCTGTTGTGCACTAAAGACGTCTGAGAAACATGTGCACGAGCATTATTCTGCTGAAGTACAGCACCCAAAATGCGTCGATGAATGGGAAAGACCTCTAGCTCCAAAATTTCCCTTATGTAGCGATCACTGTTGAGATTGCCCGCAATGTGCATTAGATGACATCGACAATTATACCCAATAGTTCCCAACACCATGATGCTAGGCGTTTGTGCAGTATGACGCTGGATAACACACAGTGGGAGCTGACGTTCCCCGCTGTAACGTCTGACGCGTACTCTTCCATCATTGTTCTCCATATTGTAGCGAGATTCATCGAAGAAAACAATTTTTTGCCACTGGGCATGCCACGTGCTGTGTTGCTGAACCCTTGCACGCAGTTCATTATGCAGAAAACGGCGACGAACCGTGGAGCTAGACAACAAAACACCTGTAGCCGTGCTCCAACTTTGTGCTAACACACGAGAGGACTCTGTACGGTCGGTCACAGTCCTGCGGATGAGGTGTTTGCGTCTCGTGCCGTTGTTCTATTGCATGCCCATTGCTAGGTTTTCGGATTGTTTAATTCTCCTCTGTCCATTTCTTCTAAACACGCATCACTCTTGTGACATTACACTGCGTACGGGCTGCGATTTTTCGATACGAAAACTCACCCTCTTGCATACCAACGATACGGCCTCGTACGAACTCTGTTAGTTACTGGTGCGGCACCCTCCTCTTTTGACGAGGCATATTGACCACCAATGAAATGTTTACCGCACACAGAGGACGATAAACAGATTTCAACGCGCATTTACAGTCTTTATATACCTGGAACAAGCGATTGATAAGGAGTCGGTTCTTGTTCCACGCATGCACAATCGCTTTATAATTCTAATCATTTGCATGCCTTACCTCACTTTACATTTCCTGGGGTTTGATTCAATTTGCGTAATCCCTTCATGGTATTGAAATTTTTATAAACATGAGTGTTTATTCAATTGAAGAAAATTTTGGATTCGTAAAAATTTTCCACTTCTGGTTTTCGATGGATTTACACGTTTTGAGTGGTCCAGAACACGATTTGATCATTTTTAGAAAATTGTCTGTCTGTCTGTGAGAAAAATTTTGTGGCGACTTTATCTCAGGAACTACTGCACAGAATTGCATATAATTTTATATGTACATGCATCTTAACCTAAATCAGTGCCTATCAACTTTCGGTGTCAACAGGTAGCGCTGCTATGCAGTAATTTCTACAATTTAAGATAAGGCTATATCATAGGTACTACTGCACAAAAATGCATATAAATTCCTATATGGATGAAACTTGATATAAATTAGTGCCTATCAACTTTTGGTGTCAACCGCTCAACAAGTGGCGCTGTTATATAGCGATTTCCACAGTTTAAGAAAAGGTATATCTCAGGATCTACTGCATAAAAATGCATATAAATTTGATCATATTGACATATATTAGTTCCTATCAATTTTTGGGATCAACTGTTCAACAGGTTACGCTGCTGTATAGCGACTTTTATAATTTAAGGAAAGATTATATCTCAGGAACTACTGCGCAAAATTACATAAAAATTTATATGTGGAGGCACCTTGACATAAGTTACTGCGAATCAACTTTTGGTACTAATTTCTCAACAGATGGCGCTTCTATACAGCGATTTCCTCAGTTTAAGAGAAGACTTAATATCAGGCTCTAATGCTTATAATCAAACAACACTTGGTATGTGAGAAAGACATTATGAGACATTATGCCGATTCAGTTTAGATCTATATCTACCAATAGGTTGCGCTGCTATAGTGCAGTTTTCCACGAGAACGGGAATGCTATATTTCAACTTTTATAGCATTAAACTGTATGCGTTTTCAGAATGGTTATCTCATATCAAGTTTTGTACATGGTTGTGAATCCATGGTTAGACTAGAAAAATTTGGTTCAGTTTTAAACATCCTAAAATTATTAGTATGTGTAAAAGAATAATTTAACAGTTCTTTCATTTAAAAATCGAAACTAAAATGTACTTCAATAGCGATTTTTAAAAATATTCAGCAGAAATCAGGCATATATAAGACTCATGCAAAAGCATGGGTCTTATATATATCTGATGCATGATAATTATGCATTATGCAGTCTGATGCATGCTAATTATGCATTAGCATGCATACATACATAAGAAACATGCAAAAATGGAAAGTTATGCGATTGTTTTTAGATTGTTTTCTCGATTGTTGTTAGATGATGCGATTGTTTTTATGCATTGTTTTAATTTTATAATTAAAATTTTTATAGATTACCCTTATTATGGAAAACATTTATGAAAGTTTTCCTCATAGATTACTTCAAAATTAATGTAAAAAAATAATGTAATTTCAAAATTGTTCGTAAAAGTAGATAACTTGCTCATTCAATATGTATTTATACAAAATAGTCGATCAATTCTTGGAGTTACAAATGTTTATTAAAATTAAAATCATAATTATTTTTCAACTAAAAGAAAACTAGTCGTTTAGTTGTTGCTCTAGCTTTAGTATGTATAAGTAGGGCCTGATATGAATTTCTTAAAATTGGAGCACTTAGCACTATACAGGGTTCTCATCTGTATACTGTATCACAATATTTACTTACTTTCATGCGTATGTTCTATATCTATATCTATATATTATATTAAATGTTAAAAACGACCACGTATTATATATATATATATATATATATATATATATATATATATATATATATATATTTCAAACAAAAGCAAAGCATTTTAGAAATAAAACCATTTACACACACGTTACACACTTAAGAAACATTTGAATATTTATACATTTAAATTAAATGCATATTAAAATATTTTAGAAAAATCAATTCATGATTTTATATTTACATTTTGTATAGCATAATACAAAGTAGTATAAACTACGAAATTCTTGTGCAACAATTAGTTGTTTATCCACAGGCTTTCAGGTGCCAGAAGCTTTAGTCTATGCTTCCTGTGTCTATGTCTAACTTGGTATTGTACAGTGGTGGAAAACATTAAAATAATCAATTAATTTTTTTGTTTACATTCAAAAATGAAAATCTCTTAGTATGTTACTTTTACATTTAATATATAAAATATAAGTAATAATAATAAAAAAGAAATTAGAAATTTAAATGCGTTTAATTTGGGTATAATGTGAAATGGCCTAATGTAATCAAATGGATAAAACTTTTAGATCAGTTTTAAAGGTGATTGCTTGTATAATGAGATGACGTCATATTTGCACGGTTTTGTGCGGGACAGTTGTCAAAAAAAAAAAAAAAAATTAAAATCATTTAGCTGAGTGTTGAAAAATTTAAGATTATGGGTAGAGGAAAATTACTCAGTGAAATTTCCAGAAAGTGGAAGGAGTGAAAGGTAAATTACTAACAAAATCGAGAGGTCAAAAACTGTGGTTCACCAATTTCTTGCAGATCCATGCAGATATGGTACAAAAAATAGAGAAAGAAGGCCTTCAAAACTATCAGCCAGAATAACTAGTTGGCATAGGTGGACTCTGCTCAGTTCCCTATCATATGTATGTTCTCATAAATATCTTGTACAGGACTTATTATATACATGTCAAGCGAAATAAATTTGACCAAACGCTTGACACAGTGACCGAACAAAATCCTCGCCTAATAGGCTACCTACCATTCAGTTCGATATCTTATTCTAATCTATTAATTTATTTTATTGGGATCAATTTCGTAGTTTATTTTCATGCTACTATTTCCAATGCAACTTTCCTAAAAATGCGTATTTTTATGAAATATCTCGCCATTTTGCTATGTTGATAAAATCTTAAATTTCGAATAACTTACGAAATTTTCCTATTAGAATATTTGCAGTCAATCATGTTCATACAAGTATCATAAATGTTATTTTGAAATTGTCTGATATATTTATGATCCTTAAAATGGACGTTTATGCTGGATTTTGCCTTATTCTGCCATTTTAAGTAAATCGTAAATTCCAAATAACTTACGAATTTTTTAAATTGGAAAATTCATACTCTATGGTATTCATGCCAATATCCTAAATAATATTTCGAAAGTTGTTTGACACCTTTAAGATGAAAATATCCCTCAAGATTTACGTTTATGTGAAATTTTGTTTTATTCTGCCATGTTAAGAAATTCGTAAATTTCCAATAACTTACGAAATTTTTATACTGAAAAATTCATAGTCATTAATGTTCATGCCAGTGTCCTAAATAATATTTCAAAAGTAGTCTGACATCTTTACGATGAACATATCTCCCAAAATTGACGTTTATGTGAAATTTTGCCCTATACTGCCATGTTAAGAAATTCGTAAATGTCTAATAACTTGCGAAATTTTCAAAGTAGCATATTTATAGTTACTGATGTTCATTCCGGCATAAAAACTGATATTTTAAAACTGGTCTGACATTTTTTACAGTAAAAAGTTTTCATTTAATGCACGTTTAAGTGAATTTTTGTCCTATTCTCCCATGTTAAGAAAATCGTAAATTTCGAATAACTTACGAAGTTTTTAAATTCGAATGTTGCAAATGAATAGGGTTCTTGCCAGTGTCGAAATTAATATTTTAAAACTGATCTGACCTCTCTGCGACAATTTGTTCGTGAGATATCGTGTACACAGACTAACAAACTAACGTACTAACACACTAACCCACTAACAGACTAACCCATTAACAGACTAACACACTAACAGACACCCTACAGACAGACACCATACAAATTTTGTCATTTTCGGATTCCTCACACCTGAAAACGTATAAAAAAGTCAAAAAACCGAGGTCGAAAATTTTCACGATTACCTAAGTTCCCCATACCTATAGTATGATGGGGAACTAAAAAGAAGTGTTATAAGAATAACTGTTAAAAACATGCATGGTCTGCAGCAATAAAATCTGATCTAAAGCTTCAAGTTGCTGCTAGAACAGTTAGAATTGTTCTGAATAATACGGAAAACACCAAATATTTAAAATAAAGTAAATCTAATTTTGAAAAACGGCATATTAAAGCAAGGCTGAAATTTGCAACATCTAATGTTTTAAAACCCAACTTCTGGCAAAAAATAGTGTGGGCAGATAAAAATAAGTTAAACCTAGATGTTACCCTCGATAAACCCTGATGGTTTACGAAATTATTGGCATGATTTAAGACAGGGTCCTATGTACTTTTCAAAGCGAGCATCAGGGGGGAGGGGATAGATCTGTCATGACTTGGGCGGGTTTCTGTGATCGACGAAAGACAAATATTGCATTTAATAATTATAATAGCTACTCTTTTGATTATAAAGATACACTGGCTAACAATTTTGCTCCATTAAAAATAAGCTTATGGATAAAAATTTTATTTTGCTACAAGATAATGCGTCTGAGAACAAATTCACCGCAACCACTTCTTTATTAACTGAAAATAATGTAAACTTTTGGTATTTTCAGCGAAATGTCCAGATTTGAATCTCATAGAAAACATTTAGGGTACCGTTGCATGTAAGGTATATGAAAATGATAAACAGTATCATTCTGTTTCTGTGATTAAATCTTCCATTTCAAACGCGTGGATAAAACATCGATTCTAACATACAAAAATCTAGAAAATGTCTTCCAGAATCGTCTGATTTCCATCAATTACATTTAATAAAAAATAATGTTTAGCTTACTTTTCGGTAGCCCTATATATTGTCTATAAATTCTATATATATCACATTGTGTACGTAAATTTAGTCTTATAAGAAAAACACATAACACAAAATTAAATACGCGTCCAACAATTTCCAAGCATAGCCCCAATATATCCAAATACTTTCGGTAACCCTGTCTGTAAATGAATGATGAAAGATTTCCATATCACAATCTACACAAAACATGCTTTTATGCATATAAATTTTTTTTATTCCATTTTGTTTAGAGCAGCCTATAAATGTTACAATGTACTTACCAGAAATTTCGCCCATAGACACAATGCATTTGAATTCTTTTGGATGGCCCTGAACACTAACCCTTTGTTTGGTCTGAAAGAAAAGTTTAGTGTAGCATCACTATATGACACAGATGTAGAATACCGAGTTTAGACTTCTTGCTACTATTTGTTCTTGAGACATGCTGAAAACATACAGACACACAGACTGGTAGACACACGGACACACACACAGAGCAGTCACTAAAAACATGTTTTTCGGATTCAAGGGACCTCAAAACATGCAAATGCAATACAATCTCAGTTTCGAAAATTTAACCTAAAATAATACTTTCTCTACAATATATATGGGTAAGAGAAAGTAAAAATAAGGCAGGATGTATGCATTATATTCATTATTACTCAGTTAAAAAAAATAGTAATTTTTTTTTTTCTTTATCCAAGCTGAACTGAATTTAACGACTATTTATGTCTGAAACCTTTTTGTTTAAATATATTCCAGTAAAACTGAACGTTTTTCCTATATAAACTTCATAAAATTTTATTCCAATTTTAGTTCAGAAATTTATAAACATATCAGGATGAAATATATATACTACGATACTGAAAAAAAAATATATATTAGATATATAAAAAAAGATATATATATAAAAGATAATATACTATAAAAAGATATATATACTACGATACTAGAAAAATGTCTAAATGCTGAATAATAAAATATATTCTGATGATATGTTGAAAAGAAACTCGAAGAAAAATAAATAATATAATGCTGGGAATGCTAAAATTATGCTGGGAAGTATTTTTTATCATAATAATATACCAGTAAGTCAAATATTTTAAAACCCTCAAGGTTGAAAATCAGAGAAGAAAAATATTTTAAGTATAAACGATAGAATAAATATTATATAAAGTATAAAATATAGACTTCAATAATCATTCCTTTTGAACGAAAATAACAAATAAATAAAATAGAAAAGAGTATATTAAAAGAGACTACGTTATAATTATTTTTATTCTTGAAAATAACTAAATAAATAACATCACTCAGATATAAGCATACAAATGCGTATAACTATATCAAAAAAAGATATTATTGTGATAAGCGATAAACGAACACAATACATAATTACTATTTATTTTTTTCTCTCAAAGCAGTATTTGGTTGATATGAAAGCTCAAATTAATTTTTTAAGCCTCAAAGCTCAAATTAATTTTTTTAGTATAAATAATCTCTATGGAAAAAAAAAAAAAAAAAAAAGAGAGTTAAATTGAACACGTGTCATTTGTTAAATATATTTAAAACACTTTTAACACACGTAAATTTAAATTTTTATTTAAAAGATTTAAAATTTTTTTTTATCCAAAGCTTTTCGCTTTAATAGTAAAGCATCGCCAGGGTTTTTTAATTAATCGTTTCCAATGAGCAGTTTTAAATATGTTTTCTTTTCACAGTCAACAGTTAAGTCTTGACTTAACTGTTCAAATTGCCTTTGCTGATATTCACGTTATTAAAAGACTTAACTGTTGACTGTGAAAAGAAAACATATTTAAAACTGTTCATTGGAAACGATTAATTAAAAATCCCTGACGATGCTTTACTATTAAAGCGAAAACCTTTGGATAAAAATTTTTTAAACATCTTTTAAATAAAAATTTAAATTTACGTGTGTTAAAAGTGTTTTTAATATATTTAATTTTTTTTAGTGTTATTAAAAAAAAAAAAAAAAAAAAAAAACTTTTGATCGAACGCCAATTGAAGTTAAAATCAAATATACTCTTTCAAACTAGTAAAAAGCTAAAAAAAAAATTCTTTTCAAATTAAACTGTTTTTAGTTTAAGTGTTTTTCAATACGATACAAAAGATCACTAGAGTTTTTATGTATTAAATTCGCAGGAATTTTTTGAATGTATTTTTAACACGGATTCTTTAGAAACTGTTGAATCATTGTTCCTGCTTTCAAAAAGGGTTCCCGCTCTTATCAACATTTGAAAATCCAATTTTCACAAGTAATGTTTTTTTATTTCCACCTGTCACCAAGTATTTAATTTTTTAGTACTTTTAAATATAGACAAGAAAAAAAAAAAAATAAATAAATAAATAAATAAAAATAAAAGAGATTTTGAACAGATGTGTTATTAATTTATATGTTTAATTTTTATAATCCATTTCTATCGTTTATTTAGACTTTTTTATAGCATAACATAATTTTTTTTTTATCTTTTTAAAAACTTGAAGGGAAAAAAATAAAAAATAAAACGTATGTTAAATATGAGAGACAAAGTAATTTAGCTAAAAAGAATATATATACCAATATATATACCAATAAAAAATTCTTTAAACAAAAGTGTGTTTTTTGAGGGATGATTAATAGTTTCGAAATTTACTTTTAAATATTTACTTAGTCGTTAATAATTAATTTAGAACTAAATTTTTAAAATTTAATTTTAAAAATGTACTTAATCTTTATATCGTGTTTAAATTTTAATAACATTCTTTTAACAAATGAGTTCCAATAAAAAACTGGTATGTTCTGACAATCTCAAAACTTTTATACACACACAAACATATATATATATAACAACACTATTGTATCTAATTTCTCTGGTAGAAACCTCATTGGCTATGACACTGCCTCTGCGCAAAGCTGAGGGGCCGCGGTAGCCTGGTTGGTAAGAGCAGCGAGTTCGTGATCGAAAGATTGCGGGTTCGGTCCTCGAGCCGGCCGAAGACCGTCGTGTACGCTAATGGCGACTGGTGCACGCTAAATTCCGTCGTGGTCGCAAAGTCCTCCAAGTTCCCATCAAAAATTATACCTCTGGGGGTACCGGAACATGGGTCAAACTCGCTCTGATCCGGATCAAAATTCGAGTTTGGATTGCCATCTTTCAACAGCTTATGGAACTAGAAGTCGTACTTCCTCCCTATGAGGCGTTCCTAATAACGGAAGACGCAACCCTCTTGCCTTAAAATAAGTCCGGTAGTTCCACTACCGGGGCTCGGAATTTCCGAGTGGCACACGACAACAACACAACACTATTTTCTTTTAACATGAAAAAAAAAAATTAACCATATCTTCTCACAATAAATGTTTTACATGTGTAGTTCGGTACAATTCTAATGAATACATATAGAGATATTGCCATGCGGAAAATCACAGAAGGCATGTATTAGCATCATAACGTGAGGTCTTATATATTCAAAAATTGCATACGTCAGCACTCGTTCTCACAATGGTTATCTTACACATGAAGTTTAGTTCATTTATATGCTCTAGAAGCTGAGATATAGTCTTTCTCTTCCCGCAGTAAATTAAAAAAAAAAAAAACGCAATCTGTGAACAGATATTTAGTTAAAATAAATAAGCATAGTCTTTTATAATCACATTCTTATATATCAAGATTTGTGTCTGTATACACAGTATAAACTGAGATAGAATCTTCTTTTAAATAGTAGAAATTCCAGGATAGCAGCGTCATCTGTTGGGTGACTTGAAGTAAAAGTTGATGGGTACCAATTTATGTCAAGGCATAACTAAATATAAATTCTGTGAAATATGAAATTCAGTGCATTAGTTTCTGAGCTACAGCTGTCACAAAATTTTGGTCCCATACAGGCAAACAGACATTTTCTAAAAATGATCAAATCGTGTTCTTAACCTCTCAAAACCTGTAAATATGAGGAAACCAGAAGTGGAAGCGAACCTATTATTTTTGTTGTATCTAGTAGAAAGTAAAAATATTATTCATTCGTAACATAAATTATAAAAAGGCTTGTGATTTTTTAAGGTTTTAGTCTTTTTTTTTAAGGATGATATAAATAAGCCATTGGTCTGCAAGTTTTTAGAATCTGTAATTGTTGACTATTTTCGCAGGAAAGGAGTGTTTTTATAAGAATATTGAAATGTAATGCAATCCAAAGTCTTTAATTTTATTCAGCAAGTACCAATCGTAAAATTGGTACACATGAAAATGTACAATTAAATTTTAATATCTCTTACCAAGAAAGTATTGCTTTAGGGTCAAACATTCGAAACTAAATTTTTGCCATCTATACGCGTTTTGAGATCCCCTGAATACGAAAACTAGATTTTTAGCGGTGAATCCGTGTGCCTTTTTGCCGCATAACTTAACAACTGATGTTATCAGGAAGTCTAAAGTAGTCACATGTTTCAGATCATGAGATATGGAAACAGAGTAATCACGTCTCCCGAATTTGAGCTTGCTATGATGGTTATATCAAGTAAAGATAATGATTATATCAAGTAAAGGTAAAACCAAACAGAGGTAGAATACAAGGAAATTGTTTTTACAGGGTATCCCAAAAATGACTAATGATTTCAAAAAATCAATTCATCAATAAGTAAATAAAAATCTAGAACGTGATAGAAATGTATTGTTTGTGGCCTTATTCTTCGGAAACCAGGGAGTTTAACCGCAACGATTTGCAAGATTAGTTAACATATTCGCCAAAAGTTGGAATTGAAAACGACATTTTCGTAACTGCAACGTCGTTGTAAATCATTTTCAATATTTATATACTTTTTCCCAAGCACTCATTAATAGATTGCGTAGCAAAATACCGAATGAAGATGTCACGGATTCAATTTCTCTATAATTCTCGCATACCTGCTGTGCTATATTTTTTTGCGGAAATGTTAAATAAATTTGCAAATTTGTTGAATATAATTCCCTGGTTTACCAAGCATAAAGCCGCAAACAATATACACTCTGTCACAAAAAAATATATGCACCCAGAAGCAAATGAGCTACAATCACAAAACTTAACATGTGTGTAGTGTATGATGAGATAAACAAATGATTAAAAATTCAAAACAAAAGATCGTTTTATTAAGAAGTTAGGGCATGAAAAAGGTTACAAATCAGTAAGTAGTAAAGCCACCTTTGGCAGTTATACAAGCCGAAACACAGCGTGGCATCGAATCAGTTAGGTCATCTACATCCCCCTGCGGAAGATTATGCCATAACCTTTGCAACTGAGCAGTTAATTCACTAGCATTCCAACACGGCTGCAGTTGCCTTCCTAGCATGTCCAATTGTGCTCTATTCGCGATAGGTCTGATGACCTGGTAGGCCATGGGAGTACGTCATATCCTTGAAGATATTGTTGGAAGAGTAGAGCAGTATATGGTCGAGCGTTGTCTTGCTGATAAATGGCACCTGGGCGGCTTCATAGAATTGGCAGCACAACCGGCGTTAAAATGCTGTCCACGTAACTGCGAGCCATCATAGTGCCTTGAAAGACGACTTGAGGCGATCGTGTGTCCCAACAGGTCGCACCCCACACTGTTACACATTGTGTAATAGCAGTATGCCGCTCGACAACAAATACTGGATGAGACCATTGACCTGGCCGATTCCACATGCTTGTGCGATGGTCATCAGCACTGAGACTGAATCGTAATTCACCTCGGACGATCACACGCTAGGTCGGTCACACTCCAGCTTGCTTTGGGTAGACAAAAATCCAGTCGACAATGCTAATGATGTGGGTTGAGGGGTAGGCATCTTAATGGACGTCGGCGGTTTATACCAGCTTCGGCCAGTCATCTACGAATGGTTTCCCTTGATACTACTGGATGCCTAGAATGTTGTAAATGGCATTGAATCGAGGCTAATGACGCTGTTGGTGCGGTTGGGTCGCGCTTAAGATTGCGCGATCCTCGTGTTCATTTGCGCTTCTGGGACATCTTGACCCTCCACAATGGTTGATTCTCCCTTCCGTGACCCACTGTTAACAATCCCGAGCAACTACCATATCGCTCCGAACGAGGTAGCGGCTGATATGCCTGAACGACCAAGCTGCTTCTATGAGGCCTACTATACGGCCCCTCTCACTATCCGACAATTGTCGGTACTGCCACCGGTTACGTCTCAGAGGCATGTCAAGTCACAATATCGTCCATCAAAATCGACAGATTCATTTGAATAGCTCTACGGCGAGAGAAATCATGCTTTGAAACTCGCCCAGCTGCACAGTTCATATGCGCATAACGTGCTTAGCCTTGTCTCATTGGCGTTGAAATTTTATTCATTTCCATATCTCTTACCAAACTACGTTTGTACCGATTTTCGTGAATGTGGTTCGATTTCTTCTGGGTGCATATATGTTTTTGTGACAGAGTGTATTTCTATTAAAAAAAAAAAAAATAAAGAAAAAAAGAAAAGAAAAAAAAAAAAAAAGAAAATCAAGCCCTGATATCATTCTTGCTGATTCTTATGTAAAATGACCGCCTGAATCCGAACATAACGACCCATTTTGCCCAATCACCTACCGTTTTCTCGGGACGTCACTCTCACTCCCAGTTTTTAATCACTATTCGGTAAATTTACGGCCATGAATTTGATTGGAGGAAGGAAAAGGATTATTTTAAGACTTACAAATAAACAAACAAAAAATATAATGTATAAATAATAATAATAATAAATTAATAAAATGTAATAAACGTAATTTATAATTTCTTCGCTACAACTGTTTATATTTTAGAATTTTTCAACTCTGCAGTCCTCAGAAGAAGATATTTATAGTTAAAATAATCCTTTCCCCCCTTCAAATCAAATTCATAGCTATAAAATTACCGAACAGTAATAAAAATAAGGGATTGTTCCCCCAAAAAGGTAGGTGATGGGGAGAAATGGGGTCATACTTGGATTCAGGAGGTCATTTCACATAGGAATTTGCAGGAATAGTGTTGGGGCCGATTTTCATGCAGAGCAGTGAATCACATGTATATGATGGTGCGTTAAATACCATCGAGACAGCTGTCTGCTTATTATTATTACTATTTCCTTGGTGTTCACGGCATTGTTCATTATTCCCATGATTATTTATCTGGTGTAAAATTTTTTTTTTCCTAAACAGAGAATAACCAATATTGCCTAACTATGCTATTGAAAAAAAAAAAAAAAAAAAAAAAAAAAAGTTGATTAAAAAAAAAAAAAAAAAAAGTTCGATGGAGGAATTTACAAATTCCCCGTGTTAAAGAGTGTTCTTAAACCTTGCATTCAAGAAGCAAGCTATTGATTCTAGGGGTGAGTATAATTTACCCTTTTCTTAGAAACCCATGGAATAAATTATACAGTTATGAATAAACAAAAGAGATTTTATTTTGTAACACAAATAACTTATCATGTTTATCATATACTCATAATAATATTGAAAATATGGAAGCCTATTCATTTCTTTAAATTAGTTTCTAAAAGAGAAATAGACAATAAGACTTCTTCACACACCATAAATTTTAAGCCAGCACAACTGGTTTCGAAATGACGTAGCCTTCCTTCATCAGGTGCAAAAAAAAAGTGCTACTGCCTTGGAGGCAAAAGCAAGACTGAAAGCAGGGCAAAATCCAGAGGGGGAGACGAAACACAAGCAACCAATGGGAAGCATCATGCAGGACCAATCAGAGAGGAACACACATGTACACACAAAAACAAAAGGAGGGAGGGAAGGAATAAACAATTAATTTTATTTTATTTTTTAATGATTTATTTATTTTGATTTATTTATAATGATTTATTAAAAAAAATTAATTGTTTATTCCTTCCCTCCCTCCTATTCTTTTTGTGTGTACATGTGTGTTCCTCTCTGATTGGTCCTGCATGATGCTTCCTACTGGTTGTTTGTGTTGCTCCTCCCCCTCTGGATTTTGCCCTGCTTTCAGTCTTGCTTTTGCCTCCAAGGCAGTAGCACGTGCTTTTTTGCACCTGATGAAGAAAGGCTACGTCCTTTCGAAACCGGTTGTGCTGGCTTAAAATTTATGGTGTGTAAAGAAGTCTTATTGTCTATTTATCGTTTTTATTGAAATTTTATTTTTCCGACTGAGTGAAAATAATTTTAAGACCGGGAGTCGAACCCCGGATCTTTGACTTACAAAGTCAAGGCTCTACCAATAGAGCTATCCAGGCCGACACCCCGGTCAGCATTACTCACTCAGACAACCTTTAGGCAGAAACATCTCTGGTCTATCATGTAGATACCTCAACAGAAAATAAGCCGCAGGAAATGGAAAACACCATTAGATAATGGGAGCAAGAAATACAATTTTTATTAAAATCACACAATCAACCGTGGAAGAAAATCATATTTATTGAAATTTTATTTTTCCGACTGAGTGAAAATAATACCTGGACCGGGAGTCGAACCCTGAATCTTTGACTTACAAGGTCAAGGCTCTACCAATAGAGCTATCCAGGCCGACACCCCGATCAGCATTACTCACTTAGACAACCTTTAGACAGAAACATCTCTGGTCTATCATGTAGATAGCTCAACAGAAAATAAGCCGCAGGAAATGGAAAACACCATTAGATAATGGGAGAAAGAAATACAATTTTTATTAAAATCACACAATCAACTGTGGAAGAAAATTATATTTATTGACATTTTATTTTTCCGACTGAGTAAAAATAATACCTGCACCGGAAGTCGAACCCCGGATCTTTGACTTGTATTGTATTTCTTTCTCCCATTATCTAATTGTGTTTTCCATGTCCTGCGGCTTATTTTTTGTTGAACTATCTACATGATAGACCAGAGATGTTTCTGGCTAAAGGTTGTCTGAGTGAGTAATGCTGACTGGGGTGTCGGCCTGGATAGCTCTATTGGTAGAGCCTTGACCTTGTAAGTCAAAGATCCGGGGTTCGACTCCCGGTCCAGGTATTATTTTCACTCAGTCGGAAAAAAAATGTCAATAAATATGATTTTCTTCCACAGTTGATTGTGTGATTTTAATAAAAATTGTATTTATCAGTTGTACACCAGTTTTGCATTTAGTTTTAGTTTCTAAAAGACTAATCAATTTTTTTTAATACCCGCATGGCCTGGAGCTATTAGGTATAATCTTTTTAAATATTTTCAAATGGTTTATTCTATCTAAAGTTATTTCACGATGAAAACAGTATATTTTTTTATGCACCAATGTAAACAATTTATATTGACAAAGATAAAGAAAATTAAATGCATCTCTTTTGTAATTATTTAATTTTTGTCCCATTCAACTAAATCACTTTAAGTTATTTTTAAATTTCTAATACAAAATTAAAATAGGTACTAAAACACAATGACAGACGCTTTTATTATATTCTAAAAACTTCTTAAAATAAAGAAACAAACAGCACTTAATTACCTCAGTACGTTTTCTTTTTCTTTCTTTTTCTTTTATTTTTTCTTTATAATTTTCTTAAATTTTTATTTTATTGATGTAGAACAAATAAAGAAAAACAAGGTTGTTGAAACGGTTATTTATTGAAATAAAATAATTAGAAGATAAAAAGATCTTTTTATATACCATGTTTTTAAATTTTCTGTTGAATCATATAAACGGTACCGAAGGCAGCGGGAACCCGGAGCAATTGGATAAAAGTAAAAAAAAATTCATTGTTCTCGTGTTTTGAGCTATTATAAAAGTTTCAAATGTCTAGCTAGTCGGGAAGTTAGTGAAAAATCGATTGCAAGCTTTGTACTGGTAACGCTGCCGAAGGCAGCAGGAACCCGAAACATTTGGTTAAAAATATTTAAAAAATGCATTTTCACCGTATTCTGAACTATTCTGAAAGTTTCAAATGTCTAGCTAGTCGGGAAGTTAGTTAAATAAATTTTCTGTTGAATCATATAAACGCTGACGAAGGCAGTAGGGACCTGAAACAGTTGACTAAAAGTATAAAAAAAATGTATTGTCACTGTATTCTGAGCTATCCTGAAAGTTTCAAATGTCTAGCTAGTCGAGAAGTTAGTGAAAAATCGATTACAAGCTTTGTACTGGTAACGCTGCCGAAGGCAGCAGGAACCCAGAGCAGTTGGTTAAAAATATTTAAAAAATGCATTTTCACCGTGTTCTGAACTATTCTGAAAGTTTCAAATGTCTAGCTAGTCGGGAAGTTAGTTAAATAAATTTTCTGTTGAATCATATAAACGCTGCCGAAGGCAGTGGGGACCTGAAACAGTTGACTAAAAGTATTAAAAAAATGTATTGTCACCGTGTTTTGAGCTATCCTGAAAGTTTCAAATGTCTAGCTAGTCGGAAAGTTAGTGAAAAATCGATTGCAAGCCTTGTACTGATAACGCTGCCGAAGGCAGCGGAAACCCGAAACAGTTGACTAAAGGTATTAAAAAAATGTATTTTCACCGTGTTCTGAACTATTCTGAAAGTTTCAAATGTCTAGCTAGTCGGGAAGTTAGTTAAATAAATTTTCTGTCGAATCATATAAGCGCTACCGAAGGCAGCGGGACCTTCAATATTTAACTAAAATTATTAAAAAAATGTATTGTCACCGTGTTGTGAGCTGTCCTGAAAATTTCAAATATCTAGCTAGTCGGGAAGTTAGTTAAAAATCGATTGCAAGATTTGTCCCTGACAAACACACAAACAAACACACAAGAATCGAAGTTAATAAAAACATGGTAAAATAAATGTACCTTTTCCATGAATTTTTCAAAACTTAACTTTTTAAATTAAAAAAGAAATACGTAAAAAATGTGAAATATGTGAATAGATATATATAAGGATGATTTTTTTAATGACTTTTTTAGATGTCAGAGATTTTTTTTTTCACCATTTTCTTTTCTTCTTTGTTAGGAATCCATCAGTTTTTACTTCTGGAATAAGAGCTTTGAATACACACAGACACACACACACACACACACACACACACACACACACACATCTAAAAAAAAAAAAAATCGAAAATTAGTTACATACTATTTGCAACCATTAATTTTGTAATTATGTAAAATTTTTAAAATTAATAAATATCATATTGATACAGGTTGAGGATGTATTGTCATCGGAGTTATACATGTATTCAATGTGAAGAAAGGGAGTGGCTTAAAATTTCCTTTCAATATTTGACTCTGGCAGACAACAAGCGGAGTTAAACAAAAGCGTATAAAATTGAGTTGGAGTGCTACACTGAATCATGAATCTATTCTAAACACGAAAAAACGGTTTTAAAGTAATGCATATTATCTTTTTATAATCTTTTGCAAATCTACATTTCGCTGTAGCTGTATGGTCCCTACGTACTGCACGCGCTCAATTTTCTATAAATTTAACTCACTCAATTTTAAAGATACAGGTATGCGGTTTTTTGAAATGAGGTTGTTGCATTAAAAATAAAAACTTACTAAATGATTAAATCTTCAGAGAGTGGTTAAATCTTCTCTTAAAATTTAAAGTGTAACTGTCTGAAAGTTACCGTGAACAAATTTTTATCAACATGGTTTTATTTCATACCTTATTTTGAACATTTTTGCACGTTACGTTCGCATGTTATTTCTTATACTTAAAGAATTAAACTCGATTTCAATATTTTTTGGACACATTATATATTCAAGTAAAACATCTATTGAAAATTCAAGTGAAATACCTATTTAAAATGATTAAAACTAAATGAAAATTTTCCTACAATTCTTTATATTTAGCCTTGCCAAAAGCGTTTTACATTTGATTTATTTTTCACTTAGGATGAAAAATGAATTCTTTATTTTCGGTAAAATTTAATACGCACAACCTCCAAATTATTTGCTTTCTAAACCAAGAATTCCGCCGATATTTTCATCCTACAAATAATAAGAAGTTTAATGACTTTTTCTCCCATACATAATCCATACTTATTAAATTCAAAAATAAAATCTTTTGGTCGTTCATCACTGATTGAAATAGAATTAAGAGAATTCAAATTTAGGGGATTTAGATTATGAATTAAAAAATAAAGAATAAAATTATATACACTATACTCTTATTTTGTTTTCGATAATTGAGATAAGCATGGTTTATTACAACACATTAATTTAGTATTAAAGCTGTACTTCAGTATATTAGTTATAATCACATTCTCTTCTATCCCATGTTTTCTTGTGGAATTTTTATTGAATTGTAGTACAAGGATATCTTATTTAAAAATAAAAGTTTTTCAGATTCTGTTTTTTGAATTATTCTCTTTGAATATAACTCTCTCTATGATTTATCGAAGTGATTTTTTTTTCATAAACTTATGCATTTCCTTTAGAGATGGAAGATTAAAATCCTAAGTTTACTTAATGAAATAAAATATTTTGATTTTTTATTAGAAACGTTGCTCACTAAGACAAAAGGCAATATTTTCAATGAGTATAACTCAAAAACAGAATATCCCTTCCGTGGAGGATCAAAATTGTGATGGCATGTCTCCGGACCACCTCTAGGGGTGTGTCCCGGACCGTCGCCAATTGCAGCACTAGTGCGACGTAAAACCCAACCAACCAACCAACCAAAAACAGAATAATAATAATAATAATAATAATAATAATAATAATAATAATAATAAAATGATTTTTAAACTATATATCCTTATCATATGAAGCAACAAAAATCCATGAAGGCATAATAACATGGCAAGAAAGAAAGAGCGATCTGACCTATGAGTTTCAGAATGCTAATTTTTTTGTTTTAATTAATTTCAGTATGCATTTCTAAACGTTTACCAATTTATAAATTGTTTGTTATTTCCATAAGAATTTATTATATTTGATAATTTAGATAACTTGTGAAAAATAACTTAAATGCAATTGTATGTGTTTAGATAGTGTAAACAGAATCATAATTAGCTGCATAACTAATAATAAATATATAAATGGTTTATATAGAATGGATCTAGCCAGAATCTTCTATTTCTTTTGCTCAAATGTCTCAAGAAATAATTTAGAAGATTTGGAAAAAAAAAAAAAAACCTTTTCCCTATTTGTTAGTTAAAAAGTTAAATATGGACTCCATTACAGAAAATATTTTTAACAAATGATAATTATTGAGTTAATTAGTTAATTTTAATATATATTAGTACCAATTCGAAGGTAAAAATTTAGTAATAATTCAATGATAAAGTTACTATAACAAAATCACAGTAAAAAGTTTTAAATTGATAAAATACCACCCCACCCTTTTTTTTATTTTTTTATTTCAATTGAATTTGGATATTATTTTCTTCGCCAAAAGAATTTTTTACATTCAATATTTTTTCAACTGTGAAAGTTTAATTAAAATATATATACTTCAGGAGTCATAAAGTTATAGCGTTAATTCTGACTAATTTTCAGCAATAGGGAAAACTTATATTTGCATCAAACAAGAATAAAGCAAGTAACAACAGACACTTTGGAAGAAAGTGAAAATTGCAATAGTTATTGCATAAAATGAAATTTGCTTTGCGTTTTTATCATTATATTTGTTTCTAAAATAAGCTATATTTCGACATTTTCGTCTAAAAATTTCTATTGTTCTGATTTTTCCGAGAAAATATTTGAGAATCCGAATAAAACAAGCTGTAATTGGTGGCTATAGTTATTTTTCATGAAACCTTTGTATAAATTCATTGTTTGTTTTAAAGCATGTTTCCCTTTTTACGACAAATTATCAAGAAAACCCTACTGTTCTATGTATGTAAAATATGCATTTAAAAAACAATTTTCTTTGTTTTTTTTTCTATATATGTAAGAAAAAGTATAGATTTGAGCAAACTTTCAATTTTGTATGGCTTTGTATTTTTGGATATTTCAAATATTTTTACACGTTTCGATTTATGGACTATTTTTAGAGGCACTTTACTGAAAGGGGGCGCAAAGATTCGTTTATATTGAAATTTCTAATTTTAAATATTGCTTAAAAATTTCATTTCAATAGAAAATCTCAAATTACACTTCTAGAGGTTACCGAAGCGGGGGAGCCATCCTCTCCGTGTAGGATCAAAATTGTGATGGCAAGTCTTCGGAACACCTCTAGCGGTGTGTCCCAGACCATCGGCAATTACCCATTGCGCAGCACTAGTGTGACGTAAAACCCAACCAACCAATAGAAAATCTCTGAATACAGAGTCGGCACTGCGAAAAAATTATGTAACTGACATCTAGAATATAAATTGTGGCTCTAGTAAAAATAAATCCTTGTCATCCTTGTAAATTCTAGCTCTCTTTGCTGGCGAGGTCTAAAAACACCTTTTAGAATTCTAGACCGTTTTCCTATATAATGATGAGATCAATCTTATTTAAAATTCTCTATAAATAAACGCGAACACAAGAGGCGAGTTTTAGTAACTATAACTTTATTTTATAACCCAATTCTAGGAAATTAACGAGAATTTCTCGCAATAGAAGGGATTCATAATACTCATAATATTGTTTCCCAATCTAGAAAAATGTAGACTAGAAATTCTCGATCATTTCGTCTATTCAGGGTATTTGTTTACCTTATACGCATAGCTCGAAAATCTATATTTCTAGTTTAGGGATTTAGAAAATGGCTACTTATTCGTTCTAGATGAAAGCGGTATATATTTTTTCTAAGTGAGAATGTTCTAGAAAGACTTTTTGGACGAATTCAATTAGTATGAAGAGGTTTCCTATCTATTTGATCGACTTGAAAAAGTGAAAAATTGTTGTGTTATTTTTACTGAATAGTTTTAACAATGTACTAAAATGATAACTATTTCACTTTAAGATTAAAAATATAATTATACATTCAAATATATATGCCTTATTTGAATACACTCATGTTTGTGAAAATTGCAACACCAAGAAGGAATGCGAATATAAGAATGAAATTTATTGGACACATACATTATAGTAGGAAGAAAAATTGATTAAATTTTTAGAAAGTTTTGAGCAATATATCCTGAGAAAACAGTACATAAAGCAGCGACCTCTAGGAGCAATAACTACAGTTATCTGCCTAGGCATTGAATCGAACAGCAATTGGATGACTTCGGGTCAGCTTCAACAGGATGCCACAGTTCATAGACCGTAGTTGCTGGTGAGTGGTGGCGAGCCACTCGCTTTTCAATGATTAAACAGTCATTTCCATTGGTGCGAGAGCAGGAGAATACGCTTGCTTGAACACATTCTGTAACAAGGAAGGTCCAGACAATGCAGACAACTTGCGGTCGTGCATTATGCTGCTTATTGCTTACGGAGACCTTGAATATAGAGCAGATGGGCGGGCCTTAACTCACCAGAAATTTAATGGCCGGGAGAGTGCCAGGAATGCGAACAAGAAGTAATTGAGATATGTATCCAATGTGATACCATACCATCACTGCAGGTCATGCACAGTGTGACGATGTCGAATTCCAGCTGGCAATGTGCATTATTCACAATGCAGTTAAATACGGATAAGGCAATCTTGATGCTGTAAACAGCATTGTGATTTGTCTGAAAGGCGACTTCATGCCATTCCTGCGTCCAGGTTCATCGTTGATCACACATTAAAGGCGCCCGTGTCAGTGATGCAGTTTTGAGGGTAATCAAATTTTTTTTAGCCGCCTATTGGTCACCACCTGGAGTCATGGTATGCGATACCATTAGTCCAGTCAAAATAGGAAAAATAGAAGAAAAAAATCGTGTAGTTTTGAAATTTTGCATACTCATAGCCGAGGGGGTCCTGAACAACATACTAAAAGTCCCCGCCCGTGGGAGGTGAGCGGGGGGCAGGGAGGGACAATTAAGGGGGGCAATTTTCAGTTTTTATTAAATATCTTAAAAACTATCGCATTTAGAGAAAAAATGTCAATTACAAAATTAATCTACGCAAAATTACCTACAAAAATGTATATTACATTTTGTTTGTACGATCATTAGTTTAGAAGATATAGGGAGATGAAATAACACATTTTCTTGGAAAATTCTTTTTTGCAATAGTAAAATCAACTAAAGTGTGCAATTAAAAGGGTTCTTGTCAAATATTTTCTAATGTAAAAAACAAATATATACATAGGGAATATGCAAGGATAATACAGCATGTTTTGTAAGTTTTAAATAATTTTAAGGCTAGTAGGCGCAAGTGGCGGTTTGAGTAAAAATCTGGATAAATCCAGACAAAATAGGAAAAATAGAAAAAAAAAAAAAAATCGTGTAGTTTTGAAGTTTTGCACACTCATAGCCGAGAGGGTCCTGAACAACATACTAAAAGTCCCCGCCAGTGGGGAGTGAGCGGGGGGGCAGGGGGGCATTTAAGGGGGCAATTTTCAGTTTTTATTAAATATCTTAAAAACTATCGCATTTAGAGAAAAAATGTCAATTACAAAATTAATCTACGCAAAATTTCCTACAAAAATGTATATTGCATTTTGTTTTTACGATCATCAGTTTAGAGGATATATGGAGATGAAATAACACATTTTCTTGAAAAATTCTTTTTTGCATTAGTAAAATCAACTAAAGTGTGCAATTAAAAGGGTTCTTGTCAAATATTTTCTAATGTAAAAAACAAATATATACATAGGGAATATGCAAGGATAATACAGCATGTTCTGTAAGTTTTAAATAATTTTAAGGCTAGTAGGCGCAAGTGGCGGTTTGAGTAAAAATCTGGATAAGTCCAGACAAAATAGGAAAAAAAAAAAAAAAAAAAAAAAAAAAAAAATCGTGTAGTTTTGAAGTTTTGCAGACTCATAGCCGAGAGGGTCCTGAACAACATACTAAAAGTCCCCGCCAGTGGGGGGTGAGCGGGGGGCAGGGGGCATTTAAGGGGGGCAATTTTCAGTTTTTATTACATACCTTAAAAACTATCGCATTTAGAGAAAAACTGTCAATTACAAAATTAGTTTACGCAAAATTTCCTACAAAAATGTATATTACATTTTGTTTTTACGATCATTAGTTTAGAAGATATAGGGAGATGAAATAACACATTTTCTTGAAAAATTCTTTTTTGCAATAGTAAAATCAACTAAAGTGTGCAATTAAAAGGGTTCTTGTCAAATATTTTCTAACGTAAAAAACAAATATATACATAGGGAATATGCAAGGATAATACAGCATGTTTTGTAAGTTTTAAATAATTTTAAGGCTAGCAGGCGCAAGTGGCGATTTCAGTAAAAATCTAGATAATGAAGACCCAAAACCGATCAACATTAAAAAAAAAAAAAAAAAAAAAAATCGTGTAGCTTAGAAATTGAGTACAGTTATAAAGTTAAGTGCTCTGAATAACATACTAAAAGTCCCTAACCATGGGGGGGGGGCATTTAAAGGGGGTACATTTCAGTTTTTATTAAGTACATTTAGAGAAAAAAAATCTCAATTGCAAAATTAATCTACGTGAAATTTCCTAAAAAAATTGTATATTCTATTTTGTTTGTATGATCAATAGTTTAGAAGATATAGGGGAACAAAATAACACATTTTCTTGAAAAATTCTTTTTTTTTTTTGCAATAGTAAAATCAACTAAATTGTGGAATTAAAAGGATTCTGATAAAATATTTTCTAATGTACAAAACAAATATATGCATAGGGAATATGTAAGCATAATACAGCATGTTTTGTACGTTTTAAATAATTTTAAGGTTAGTAGGCGCAAGTGGTGTTTTGGTAAAAATCCAGATAACGAAGACCCAAAACTGATCAACATTAAAAAAAATCTTATATCTTTGAGACTTTTTTTTCTCTAAATGCGATAGTTTTCAAGATACTTAATAAAAACTGAAATGTGCCCCCTTTAAATGCCCCCCCCCATGGTTAGGGACTTTTAGTATGTTATTCAGGGCACTTAACTTTATAACTGTGCTCAATTTCTAAGCTACACGATTTTTTTTTTTAATGTTGATCGGTTTTGGGTCTTCGTTATCTAGATTTTTACTCGAACCGCCACTTGCTCCTACTAGCCTTAAAATTATTTAAAACTTACAAAACATGCTGTATTATCCTTGTATATTCCCTATGTATATATTTGTTTTTTACGTTAGAAAATATTTGACAAGAACCCTTTTAATTGCACACTTTAGTTGATTTTACTATTGCAAAAAAAGAATTTTTCAAGAAAATGTGTTATTTCATCTCTCTATATCTTCTAAACTAATGATCGTATAAACAAAATAAAACATACATTTTTGTAGGAAATTTTGCGTAGATTAATTTTGTAATTGACATTTTTTCTCTAAATGCGATAGTTTTTAAGATATGTAATAAAAACTGAAAATTGCCCCCCTGCCCCCCCCCGCTCACCCCCACGAGCAGGGACTTTTAGTATGTTGTTCAGGACCCTCTCGGCTATGAGTGTGCAAAACTTCAAAACTACACGATTTTTTTTTTCTATTTTTCCTATTTTGACTGGACTTATCCAGATTTTTACTCAAACCGCCACTTGCGCCTACTAGCCTTAAAATTATTTAAAACTTACAAAACATGCTGTATTATCCTTGCATATTCCCTATGTATATATTTGTTTTTTACATTAGAAAATATTTGACAAGAACCCTTTTAATTGCACACTTTAGTTGATTTTACTATTGCAAAAAAAGAATTTTTCAAGAAAATGTGTTATTTCATCTCTCTATATCTTCTAAACTAATGATCGTACAAACAAAATAAAACATACATTTTTGTAGGAAATTTTGCGTAGATTAATTTTGTAATTGACATTTTTTCTCTAAATGCGATAGTTTTTAAGATATGTAATAAAAACTGAAAATTGCCCCCCTGCCCCCCCCCCGCTCACCCCCACGAGCAGGGACTTTTAGTATGTTGTTCAGGACCCTCTCGGCTATGAGTGTGCAAAACTTCAAAACTACACGATTTTTTTTTTTCTATTTTTCCTATTTTGACTGGACTTATCCAGATTTTTACTCAAACCGCCACTTGCGCCTACTAGCCTTAAAATTATTTAAAACTTACAAAACATGCTGTATTATCCTTGCATATTCCCTATGTATATATTTGTTTTTTACATTAGAAAATATTTGACAAGAACCCTTTTAATTGCACACTTTAGTTGATTTTACTATTGCAAAAAAGAATTTTTCAAGAAAATGTGTTATTTCATCTCCCTATATCTTCTAAACTAATGATCGTACAAACAAAATGTAATATACATTTTTGTAGGAAAATTTACGTAGATTAATTTTGTAATTGACATTTTTTCTCTAAGTGCGATAGTTTTTAAGATATTTAATAAAAACTGAAAATTGCCCCCCTTAATTGCCCCCCCTGCCCCCCGCTCAGCCCCACGGGCGGGGACTTTTAGTATGTTGTTCAGGACCCTCTCGGCTATGCGTATGTAAAATTTCAAAACTACACGATTTTTTTCCTCTATTCGTCAAATTTTGGCCTTCGTTGCCTGGACTACATTGAATACACGTCTCGATCATCTCTTGTTTTCATTCCCGCTACTCTGAATACCAGTCATTACATTTCTGACAAGTTAAGGCCCGTCACTCTGCCCTATATTCATGGCCTCCGAAGCACAATATATAAGCAGGACAATGCACGACCGCAAGTTGAATGCATTGTCCGGACCTTCCTTGATGCAGAATGTGTTCGACTGCTGCTCTGGCCAGTGTGTTCTCCTGACCTCGCACCAATGAAAATGACTGTTTAATCGTTGAAAACGACTGGCTCCAACACCACTCACCAGTGACTACGATCGATGAATTGTGGCATCGTGTTGAAGCTTTACGAAGTGTTTTGCTCGTACATGTTATCCAATCGCTGTTTGATTCAATGCCTAGGCAGATATGTGCTGTTATTGCTCCCAGAGGTCGCCGCTTTATGTACTGTTTTCTCAGTACATATTACTCCAAATTTCCTGAAATTTTAATCAATTGTTCTTCCTACTATAGTGTATGTGTTCAACAAATTTCATTCCGTTATTATTATTCCTTCTTGGTGTAGCAATTTTAATGGTCAGTAGTGTAGTTAGCAGCGGCGTAGGTAAAGAACGTTAGTTTTAGTATATAAAAATAATTTAACTTTAAATATTAACTAAATTAATAAACAAAGTAAAATACATAAATAAATAAAAAGAAAGAAAGAAAGAAAAGTGAATTTGGAATTGCATCTATTGCAATTTTTCTTCCTACTATAAAGTATGTGCCCAATAAATATCATTCTGATACTCTTATTCCTCCTTGGTGTGAAAATTTCACAAACATGAGTGTAATATAGGAAAAACATATTAAAATAAATAAATAAATAAATAAATAAAAATATAAATTGTGTAATTTTGAATAGAAAGTGTATTGACGTAAAAAACAAAAAACAAACAAACGCACAATGACAGAAACAGTAACAAGGAAAAAAAAAAATTAGTGAATGGATGTAGCTTACTGTAGTGGTCCTAAGTCTATGCTGAATTGTATTGCCGTTTCTCACTTTAGGGAAAATATAAATAAATATTATTCTACACATAATACTATATAATAAGAATCCTTAAAATATTTTGATTTACATTTAAAATATTTTAAAAACCCTTTAAAAATTTCGCAACTTTTAATTGATAAAATACTAAAATAAATTGCATGTGTAGAAATTTATGTTTACATAAAACCTTTTAACGATTAACAATACAAAAGCAATAAAACTTAAAATTCCATTATTTATAAACTCCACTTTAAAATTGTTTTATCTATACAAATTCATAACGATGTATTAACATAATAATAAAGCAGGAAAACTGATAAAATGGCCTAAATGAATGCATGCATCATTATATTTCTTACTTGTTGCTTTTCGCTCCAAAGAATCTGAAATAGGATTTAGTTAATATGATCCATTTTTTTTTTAAGTTTGCTTTCTACGTACTTAACTAAAATATCTTGGTTTCTAACATTACAGATTCATCACGATGAGAAATGTAGGATTATTTCGAATCCTTTTGTATCCGAATTTCTCAGAATAAGATTCGAAACATAAAATATATACGATGAGAGCAGTCGAAAACAAATCTAGAATGCTAGGAATGGAGATTTACGTTATTTGTACCTAGAAAACTAACAAAGGTTATTTACAACGAAACAAAACAAAGAAATCTTTGCATTATTTGATGAGAGTTCCATTTTTTGAAGATTATGATAAGTGTAATACTGGGTGAATAAAGATGGTAATGCAAACCAATAATCATAAATTTTCATAAGGCAAAATTCCAGTTTATGGCAAATAGAACTCGCGCTAAATCTTTTAAAATGCATGCATATGAAACTGGAGCATACATTTGATGAAATCTCGCAGAATTTTAGGTTAAATAAGTTAGATTTGAAATAAATGAGTGTTGAAATGTTGATGAGGTCAGTAAATTTTAATAAATTACTGTGTTATTTACTGATTTGATGTAATTATGTTGAAGTTACGTTTGCGAAAAATTGTGTTTTGGAGCTTAGGTTTTTAATAATTTGTGGGAGTCTAGAGTAACGACAATTTAAATAAAACTATAAGTTATAATGTTAAAGACATATAGAATGAAGAAAACTATGGAACATTTAAGTTGCAGTAATATTTAGTAGAGTATCGTGAAATATTTTAACTTTAATTAATGCATTACCTGCAACTTAAACGTAGTTAGATTATTAATTAAGCTTTAAATGTATTGGTTAAATATTTTATCTAAAATATCCTCTCTCTCTTTCTCTCTCTCTCTCTCCCCCCTCCGCCGCCTAAGGCGAATTAAATGAGGAATTGATATTCTAGAAAAAAAAAAGGAATAAATAAATAAATAAAGAGAAAATCGTCAATACGATTTAAATTTTTATTTTTCTTAATATAAAGCTGCATTTTTATGCTGTTAATCTACGCTGACTACTTACTATAGTAACGTAATGAAGAACTATTGTGCATGAAGGTGTAAAGAGTAATACAGGCCTACATCTAACATTTTAATTTGATAATTTCGGCCCATCCTCATGTTTTTAGCGCCCTGAAATCGTAATTGAAGCTAGTTTTTCTCTATACGTATAGATTATTGTCAGTACAGAAAGTCTATCAACACAATTTCTTTCATGACCCTTCCATCAATATAATTTTATGATAACTTTTAAAGTATGTTTTTCTGATTAGTTATAATTAATCATGGAAACATACTAGATACTACAGAAAGTGAAGAATTGTGCCGACAAGCACACTTTATTGACAAAAATCTATACGTAATAGAGAAAAGAGGCTTCATTTTTGGTTTCAGTATACCAAAAAACACATGCATCAGCTAAAATTACCAAACCAAATTTCGCCAATATTATTTTTCAAGACCTGTGTAATCAATTTATAATCTTTTAGGAAGGAAAAAAGATAATTTTTTGATGTCAAATCAATTTTGAATCTCTATTTCTGGCCGTAAAGCATATAAGTCGCTTATTCTATTACAAGCCGTTAAAATTATTGAAAAATTAATTGTAGGATGTAGAATTAAATTAAGGCCCACTGAATTAAGTTTTAAATTATTTAAATGTATTCAGTTTCTGTTATGACGAATTACAAACAATATTTAGAAAACAGTACTTATTTTTCGAAAGCGTTTGTTTATTTAAACATTTAAACAATGTGTTTATATTTAAAGAGATAACAGAAATCGAATAAATTTTGTAGGATTTTAAATTAATGTTATTTAATAAACATTAGATATTTTTGAAGTTATATAAAATACGTTTATAAATATGTTTACTAATTTATCACTATACTGTTATTTATATTCCCTTTGTAAATAAAATAAATAATACTTTTATACTTACAATTTCGGCTTACTTTTATACTTACAAACTTTTGTTAATTCAATTAACGACATATGGAAATAATGGCTATTTCTCTTTGCGTTATTAAAAAAAAAAAACTTTCTTAAAAGAACTATTTTGAAAAATATGTTACGTCACGAGAAATTTTGAAATACTTCTGTTTTCTTTCTCAGGATTGTTGACGTTATCTGACAGGTAGGAGGAAGTTATGAAAATGTCAGGAACAATAAAACAGAAACGAAACTTTAGAAAAAGTCTTTATCAAATTTTCCTAACTCTTCAGTAATTGAAATTGACACAATCCCATTAATATATATAGCTGAAAATTAGAGAGAAAAGTGTCTGATCTATATTGAAAAAATAAATAAATAAAATAAAATAATAATTAAGCATCACCCACATTATACAAAAACAAAGTATATAATCAAATTATAAGAAAAATATGACACGAACTTGATGCTCTTCTTAGAGAATATTTATTCATTATACTTAATGGAGAAGGGAAGATTTAGCTAAATAAGTTTACATTTAAAAGTAATAAAGGTTACGTTACAAGTAATGAACGCAAGTAATTATTTTCAAAATATTGTGTACAACTCATAAAAAACTGACTTTTACATTAAGTAAGTGAAAATGAATTTCCACTCCATACTTCAACTTCGAATTATGATAAAACTTGTTAAATCATTAACAGGTGTTTTCACGCTTGTGTCTGTCACAGCTTTTATTGTAGATTCTGTAAGATTCTATTAGAGATATGACAAATTAGAAATAAACCAGTCAGCAATTTAAAATCATAACTTTAGGTCTTCATGAAAGACAGTATTTAAAGATAGTCTGGCCACAGCATAACAATATCCATTACGTACATTTCAAAATTTTTAATAAGAGGAGTAGAAACGAAATAAGAAAATATATATGTGAAACATACCTCTTTGTAATGAGTTTACAAGAAAGCGTGTGCCCGCTAAAAATTTCTTTTGAGAATTATAAAGATATCCCAATAGATAGCATAAGAAATAAGTCAAACAGAAGGAATTCTAGGCACAGATTAGGAAAGAAAAATCGATATTTAAAAAATAAATCTTATACTGTAAAAAAAAAAAAAAAAATAGAAAAATAGAAAATGTATGGAACTTTCTCACAGAAAAGTCTTTGTTTTCTACAACTAGAGAATTTTCTTTTGTAAAATTATATCTCAATCCACAAAAACGAAAAAAAAAAAAAAAAAAAAAAAAAAACTTTTATTCTGTAACCTTATTAAATTAATAACCATTAATACAGATTTTATCAGGTGGACACATAATTTTTTCTATTCTTCAGGTAAAAAGCTTGGTATTAAAACACAACTGAGACGTGCTAAGTAATTATGCTGAATGTGATTCGTATCTAAAACATAAGATCGTCGCCTAGTGTACGGTGGACCGTGGTTCGATCCTAGCAAGGGTAAATAGAGGATTCTATTTAATGCTAAGCATATTTTTCCACTAAAAAAAATCTGTTGTGAACGAATATTTTCTGTATTATTCTGTTACGGAAAATTTTTGTCAACGTATTTTTTCTAGAGCATGAGAATATTTTATGGGAAATTTGTTGCCGGAAATTTTCTGTTATATAACAAGATTATATCTCTTTTGAATGCTCGTATGTTCAATTTTATCGGATATATCTCTACTTTTACTACATTATTATTTAGTTTCGTAATTCATTTGTACTGCAATTTTTCTTTTCTTCTAGAAAACAATGTGACAACTGAGTATTAATAAATTAGTTTCTTGCTCCGAAAGGTTTATATAAAATAAAATAAACAGCTACAAATAACAAACGCTTATTGTAAAATTATCTGTAAGTTATTTTTTTTCTTTTTTGTTTACTACTTTATTTTCTAATTTAATTTCTATTGAAATTTTCATGCAAAATTCTATAATTATAGTTTTGGTAGAAGAAGTTCTTATATGTGCTGGATAATTAACGTTAAACGTACATTATTATATGTGCTTGAATCAGAACAAAACTATATTTAAATATCGTCTTAATGCGTATTTACAGTGTAGAGAAGACATTACATCTTAATTCGCCCTATTTGTCCCTGCCTTTCCATTCTCATATCGATTTCATGCTGAAAATTTATGCTATAATTCCCATTAAGCATTTTATCCAATTTAGATCTTTTTAAAAATATTGTTTTTGTATAACGCAAAGATTACAGTCAAACCTACAAAATGAACTAAAAATGAAGAATATATTGGAGAAAAAAAATTCGCATGTCAAAGAAACATTTGCAAAATAGTTTATAATTAGTTCGTTGAACTCACTGGATTACAACTGGCACATGCTGTACTGTACATATTTTGAAAGGACCGCTTGAAGATAATTTGAGATCCCGATCTTAGATGAAAAATATAAACTCTTAATAATGGCAGTGATTTTTTTTCCCATTTGCATAATGTTTATTTTGAACTTTATGAATGGTAATTCTAATTTTTAAAATGGTTTTTGTTTGAAAGTTGAATTTATGAAAATATATTATTTTATGTTTAACGTTTTGAAATATGAGAATATACAAAATTAAAGTTTTGAAAAATAATGTATTGTACATCGTAAAGAAAACATTTCTCTAAATATATATATATATATATATATAATAATATATATATATATATATAATATATATATATATATATGACTATATATATATGTATATAAAAGTGTTTTGAAAAATTGATTTTTTAAAGATATAATAATAATAATAATAATAATAATAATAATAATAATAATAATAATAAATACTTAAAAAGTGATTTTTTTCGCTTTTAATATAAGTAATATCATAGTTTAAATACACAAAATTTATAAAACTACATAAACTAATTCAGATAATATATTTCCAAAAGAATAGTGAATAAACTGAATATTCTAAATAGAAAATAAATATCGAAATATATATATATATATATTAAATTTATTTTGAAGATTTATTATTTGGTTTAGAAAAGGAGAATTAGATGGGAACATAATTTCATAATTAAGCATGAGGTTAAAATTTTAATTAACTCACTGTTAAAATCAAACTTTTGCTCTAAACAGCATACTGGAACAGCATACCTGGAATGAGTGAGCGGATTTTCACCAAATTTGGTTATGTGGACGTTTCATGAGGGATGCTCAAAGCACTGAAATTATTTTCAGTTAAAAAATGTCAGCTAGGGGGCGTTTTGCATAGTACAGTGAAGACTATGACAAAGGAAAATCACTCGTAAGGAATGTATAAATAATTTGTATAGTTTAGAAATTTAATTCATCAACCTGGAAATTAAATTCTTATAGAATTGAGTAGAAGGTTGATTTTTACCAACTATGTGAAAAATACCAGAGCCGGGAATCGAACCCCGGGCCTTCCGCTTAACGCGCGGATGCTCTAACCACTGAGCTACCCTGGCTGATAACCAGCTCGGCACTTCTCACATAATTTACGTTGGCAAGGTCACCGAGTCTGCATTAAAGCAGCTATATCAAGTGACAAATTTGAACATGGCATAACTCCAAACGGCCACGAATTCCGCGCGTTAAGCGGAAGGCCCGGGGTTCGATTCCCGGCTCTGGTATTTTTCACATAGTTGGTAAAAATCAGCCTTCTACTCCATTCTATAAGAATTTGTATAGTTATTGATTAATTCTCGAACCCATGTACATAATTTTATAAAGAATAGTTTCTTGCCAGTATTAAATGCAATAATAAGCTGCACAAAAATTTTTAGAGTATTTCAAGTACCCTGCTCCCTCACTTTTTTTCTTTATTTCTAGCATTTCAGAAGGAAAAAAAAAGTTTACAAAATCGAATTTTCTAATAAAATTTTTATTCGTTTCTGAGGAAACTTCACGAGTCAATTCAGCTGCAATAATATTTCAAAAGAAAAGTGAATAAAACTGAAGAACTGCAACCCAAATTAATACAATAAATAAATAAAAGTTTACAAAATCGAATTTTCTGATAAAATTTTTATACGTCTCTGAGGAAACTTTACGAGTCAATTCAGCTGCAATAATATTAATAATAATAATGACCATCTTCTGTCAGGAACGATTCCGGTTTAGACCGCTTCAAAACAGAGACTTTTGGTAGTCATTTTTTTCCCTTTAGAAATGCTATGTATTTTTATTTTTTATTTTTTTATTAATCTGCATAAATGTTACATCATTAAAAAGATCTTTCAAAACTGAACATTTTTGTGCTTGCACTTTTTCCTTAATCACAATATGTAAAAAGATTTCAACAAAAGTTTATAACTACCATTGCAATTCTTATACCCATGGAGGATAAAATTAAAATGTAATATGAAATTCAATCATAAAAATTATGGGCTGATAGTTATTACATCATTTTCTTGCAATCATGATAATGCACTTATCTGATATAAACAAACAGTTGATTGTGACGTCATATTTATCAAATTAGTTAAAATAAATAAGGTTACAAATAAGGTATCTAAGGTTACTTCGTTACAAATATGGTACCTTATTTGTAACGAAGTTTTGATTAGATATTTTAAAATTAATTAAAATATAAAAATAATTTCAATATTGGGCATTTAAATTTATGATTTTTGCCCCAAAAATTTTATCAGTTATTGTTATATATATATATATATATATATATAATTTATTAATTTTTTTTTTTTTTGAGGGGGGGGGGCATAAAATGAAATAATGTTTTCACGCGAAAACTTAAAAAATATCAAATTTGCCCATGCATATAAAAATACTTATTAAAACGAATCGAAGAAGAAAGCGAAATAAGTACTGAGTTATATTACGATAAAAACGATACATAATATGATACGTTATATTAGACCTATCGTTCAGGGTCAGTAGGTATTTTCGTTAAAAGAAGTAGTTTGTTCGTTCGCTGCAACTTGCACATTAGTCCCGTCAGGTGCAACTTGCACATTAGTCCCGTCAGGTACAACTTGCAAATTAGTCCCGTCAGGTGAAACTTGCACATTAGTCCGCTTTAAACATAGTGTCCAGCGAAGCTGGCAAAACATTCGTTGATTCACTGCCTTAACTGATTTCACATTCCGTCATTTTTGACGGGCTTATATACTAGTTTCAAAAGAAAAATGAATAAAACTGAAGAACTGCAACCCAAAATAAATACAAAGAAATAATTGTTTCACACCAGATTTTTCTTTCTCCCCCCTACCCCGGAAAATTATAGAGAATATACCTTACTTTTCTTGCACCCCATCCCTTTTCTTTCCTTATGTAATGTACTTAGAATTTATTTTTATTTATTTTCTGCCCATGTAAGAAAAAGTATAGATCTGAGAAATTTTCTAATGACTTTGCATTTAGGATATTCTAAATATTTACAGCCCTCGAGGGTTCCTACGATTTTACACTCATTTTATTACATTATCTCCACACATTTAAAACAATACTTTTATTCATAATAATCTAGCATTTAAACAGTCAAAAATATTTAAGAAAAATTTTATTGACGGTACTGGTGACAATATAATAAAATAAAGGTGAAATTGTATTAACGCTGCAAGGCCTGTATTTAATCATACGCATAATAATAATAATAATAATAATAATAATAATAATAATAATAATATTAATAAGTAAGTGACACAGTTTTCCTAATTTAGTTCATAAGCATAGAAGATTATATTATTTGCTTTAAAAAAATATATATACTATAGCACACTTCCCGATTTATTAATTCATTTTAGATATACTTCATTGAAAGGCGTAGCAAAGCTTGGTTTACATTAAAATTCCTTATATTAAATACTGCTGAAAAATTTCCCTTCGAGAAGAAATGCTTGAATATGGAATTAGGATATTCTAGAAGAATCTTTAGGACGAACTCAAGTAGTATAAAGAGGTTTGCTATTAATTTGACCGCTCTGAAAAAAGCGCAAAATTGTAGTGTTTTTACTTTCTTCTATATGTAATATAGAGAAAGTATTGGATTCGCGAAAATTTTCGAAGTCCACTTTTTGATGGATTTACATGTTTTGGGATATGGAGAACACGAATTAATAGTTTTTAGAAAATGTCTGTCTGTCTGTCTGTCTGTATCATTTTTTTGTGGACGCTGTATCTCACGAACCAATGAATGAAATTTAACCAAACTTGGTATTTAGTTGCACCCTGATATAAACTGGTGCTGATTAGATTTTGGGATCAATCGCTCAATAGGTGGCGTTGTGATCGCATTTTATGCAAATTTTTAACATGGCAGCATAGGACAAAATTCCGTATAAATGGGCATAAAGAGAGTTATTTTACACTTGTGAATGTAAAATTAATATGAATTATTGATAATATTAGTAGTTAGCTAGGAAAAAAATTTTGTGCATGGGGGGGCATCGGTTCCCCTCCCCAGGGGGGAAAATCCCCCCGGGGAAGTAAATTTTCAAGATGGGTATCTTTCGAAAGGTCTCGTTGATAATAGTAATAGTTAACTTGGAAAAATTTTTTGTGCATGTGGGGGCATCGGTTGCCCCCCCCACCGGGGGGCAAAGTTTCAAGATGGGTATCTTTCGAAAGATCTTGTCAATACCTTTAAAACGAATGGTTGAACGATAAATCTGTGATAATTTAAACCAAAGTTATCGACTTTTTTTACTTTTAACAAAAAAAAAAAACTTAGAAAAAAAATCCTTTTTTTTTTTTTTTTTAACGAAATTTAACCAAACTTGGTATTTAGTTGGTCCCCGACATAAACTGGTGCTGATTATGTTTGGGGATCAATAGCTCAATAGGTGGCGCTGTGATAGCATTTTATCTAAATTTTTAACATGGCAGCATAGGACAAAAATTCGTATAAATGTGCATAATTAGAGTTGTTTTAAACATGTGATTGTAAAATTAATATGAATTATTGATAATAGTAGTATGTAACTAGGAGAAAAATTTTCTGCATGGGGGGGGCATCGCTTCCCCCCCCCCCTAGGGGGGAAATACCCCCCGTAAATTTTCACATTGGGTATCTTTCGAAAGATCAGGTTTATAATAGTAGTAGTTAATTAGGAAAAAATTTTTGTGCATGTGGGGGCATCGGTTCCCCCCCCCCCACCGGGGGGGGGGAAGTTCCCACCCGGGGGGGCAAAGTTTCAAGATGGGTATCTTTCGAAAGATCTCGTCAATACCTTTAAAACGAATGGTTGAACGATTAATCTGTGATAATTTAAACTAAAGTTATCGATTTTTTTTACTTTTAACAAAAAAAAACTTAGAAAAAAAAATCCTTTTTTTTTTTTTTTAACGAAATTTAACCAAACTTGGTATTTAGTTGGTCCCCGACATAAACTGGTGCTGATTATGTTTGGGGATCAATAGCTCAACAGGTGGCGCTGTGATAGCCTTTTATCTAAATTTTTAACATGGCAGCATAGGACGAAAATTCGTATAAATGTGCATAATTAGAGTTGTTTTAAACTTGTGATTGTAAAATTAATATGAATTATTGATAATAGTAGTATTTAACTAGGAAAAAAAAATTGTGCATGGGGGGGGCATCGGTTCCCCCCCCCTGGGGGGAAGTACCCCTCCGGGGGGGGTTAAATTTTGAAGATGGGTATCATTCGAAAGATCTCGTCAATACCTTTAAAACGAATGGTTGAACCATAAATCTGTGATAATTTAAAACAAAGTTATCGATTTTTTTTTTCTTTTAACAAAAAAAAACCTTAGAAAAAAAAATCGCATTTTTTTTTTTTTAACGAAATTTTACCAAACTTGGTATTTAGTTGGTCCCCGACATAAACTGGTGCTGATTATATTTGGGGATCAATAGCTCAACAGGAGGCGCTGTGATAGCATTTTATCTAAATTTTTAACATGGCAGAATAGGACAAAAATTCGTATAAATGTGCCTAATAAGAGTTGTTTTACACTCGTGATTGTAAAATTAATATGAATTATTGATGATAGTAGTAGTTAACTAGGAAAAAAAATTGTGCTTGGGGGGCATCGGTTCCCCCCCGGGGGGGTTAAATTTTGAAGATGGGTATCATTCGAAAGATCTCGTCAATACCTTTAAAACGAATGGTTGAACCATAAATCTGTGATAATTTAAAACAAAGTTATCGATTTTTTTTACTTTTAACAAAAAAAGAAAAAGAAAAAAAAAAATCTCTTTTTTTTTTTTTTTTTTTTTTTTAAAATATTGTTAGTGATTGAATATGTATTAATTTTTACAAAAAAAAAAAAAAAAAAAAAAAAAAAAAAAACCTTAGATTTTTTTTTTTTTTTTTTTTTTTTTTAATATTGTTACTGATTGAATATGTATAGGAAAATATAGAAGAAAGTCTTGTGGTGGCCACAACATACTAGTTTTTTTTTTTTTTTTTCATTGCATAGATTTTTACAATGTACTAATGATAACTGTTTCACTCTGCGATCAAAAATATAACTGTGAATTTAAATATAAATCTTATTACTATAATATATGGGCTTCAAATTTACAAACCAACTTAAAATCCAAAAATATGTAATTTGGGATTAGAAGTGTATTGAGGAAATGAAACTAGTATGTTGTGGCCACCTCATGACTTTCTTCTATATTTTTCTGTACAAATTCACCCAGTAAAAATAATTTATTAAAATTATTATTTAAAAAAAAAAATTATCTTCCATGTAAATGCAGACGATTTCCATATTAGAGAAGTAGTATAACACTAAATATCCAAAAAAAGTCCATTTTATTCTCAATAAAAAAAAATAATAATTACGATTTTTTTTTAATGTTAGAAGTAAAAAAAAAAAATCGATAACTTTATTTTAAATTATCACAGATCTATAATTCAATCATTCGTTTTAAAGGTACTGACGAGACCTTTCGAAAGATACCCAACTTGAAAAATTACTCCCGCGATGCCCCCAAATGCAGACATTTTTTTTCTTAGTTAACTATTACTATTATCAATAATTCATATTAATTTTACAATCACAAGTTAAAAATAACTCTCATTATGTACATTTATACCGAATTTTGTCCTATACTGCCATGTTAAAAATTTAGAAAAAATGCGATTATAGCCTCACCTGTTGAGCGATTGATCTCAAAATCTAATCAGCACCAGTGTAGTCAGGGTCCAACTAAATACCAAGTTTGGTTAAATTTCGTTCATTGGTTCGTGAGATACAGCGTCCACAAAATTCGTGATACACACACAGACAGATACACAGAGACATTTTCTGAAAGCTATCAAATCGTGTTCAGGACATCCCAATACGTGTAAATCCATCGAAAACCGAAGTTCGAAAAATTTCAGTAAAAAGTAAAAATACAGTAGTTTACTGAACGAATATATTTCACATAAGTGGAAATAATGCTATGCTGAATTCTATAACCGTTTGTCACTTAAGGAAAAAAAAATAACAATCCTACACATAATATTTTATAATTAAAAAACATAAAATTTTTTTGAATTATATTACAATATTTAAAAACGTTTTAATCAAAACTTTTGATTGATAAAATACTATCAAATTGCATGCGTAGAAATTTATGTTTATACGAATGTAAAACATGTTAAAGATTAAAATGCAACTGCAATAAATCTTAAAATTTTACTCTTTATAAGCTCCACTTTAAAAAATTTTCATCTATACAAATTTATAAACTTGTATTAATATAATAAAATTAAGTAAGGAAACTGATAAAGTGACCTAAATTAGTGCACATTTCATTATATTTCTTACTTGTTGCTTTTCGCTTCAAAGAATTTGAAATAGGATTTAGTTAATAGCATCCATTTTTTTTTTAAAGTTTGTTTTCTACGTACTTAACTAAAATATCTTGGTTTCCAACATTACAGATTCATCACTATGAGAAATGTAGGATTATTTTGAATCCTTTTGTATCCGAATTTCCTAGAATAAGATTCGAAACATAAAATATATACGATGAGAACAGTCGAAAACAAATCTAGAATGTTAGGCATGGAGATTTACTTATTTGTACCTAGAAAACTAACAAAGGTTATTTACAACGAAACAAAACAAAGAAGTCTTTGCATCATTTGATGAGAGTTTCATTTTTTGAAGATTATGATAAGTGTAATACTGGGTGAATAAAGATGGTAATGCAAAGCAATAATCATAAATTTTCATAAGACAAAATTCCAGTTTATGGCAAATAGAACTCGCGCTAAATCTTTTAAAATGCATGCATATGAAACTGGAGCACAAATTTGATGAAGTCTCGCAGAAATTTAGGTTAAATAAGATAGATTTGAAATAAATGAGTATTGAAATGTTGATGAGGTCAGTAAATTACCGTGTTATTTACTGTTTGAAGTAATTATGTTGAAGTTATGTTTGTGGAAAATTGTGTTTTGGAGCTTAGGTTTTTAATAATTTGTGGGAGTCGACAGTAGTGGCAATTTAAATGAAATATGAGTTACAACGTTAAAGACATATAGAATGAAGACTATGGAATAGTTTAATTGCTGTGGAACTGCGGAGTATTTAAGTTGCAGTAATATTTAGTAGAGTATCGTGAAATATTTTAAATTTAATTAATGTATTATCTGCAACTTAAACGTAGTTAGATTATTAAGTAAGCTTTAAATGTATTTGTTAAATATTTTATCTAAAATTACCGTTCTCTCCTCCTCCCCTTCTCCCTGCCACCTTAGGCGAATTGAATAATAAATTGATATTCCAATAAAATAAAACAAAGAAAATTTTCAATACAATTTAAATTTTTATCTTTCTTTAAAGCTGTTTTTATGCTGTTAATCTATGCTGACGCATGAAATTGTAAAAAGTAACACAAGTCTACATCTAATATTTTGATTTGGTAATTTTGGCCCATCTTTATGTTTTTAGGGAGCTGAAATCACAACTGAAGCTAGTTTTTCTTTATACGTATAGATTTTTGTCAATACAGGATATCTATCGACACTATTTTTTCCTTGACTCTTTCACCAATATAATTCTATGATAACTTTTACAGTATGTGTTCTTGATTAGTTGTAATTAATCATGGAAACATACTAGAAACTACCGAAAAGGAAGAAATTATATCGATAGGCACCCTGTATTGACAAAAGTCTATACATGATAGAGAAAAGAAGCTTCATTTCTGGTTTCAGCGCATTAAAATACATATGCATCAGCTAAAATTATCAAATCAATTTTTGCCAATATTATTTTTGTAGACCTGTGTAATTAATTTATAATCTTCTAGAAAGGAAAAAAAGATAATTTTTAATGTCAAATTAATTTTGCATCTCCATTTCTGGCCCTACAGCATATAAATAGATTATAAGACTTCTTCACACACCATAAGATTTAAGCCAGCACAACCGGTTTCGAAAGGACGTAGCCTTTCTTCATCAGGTGCAAAAAAACACGTGCTACTGCCTTAGAGGCAAAAGCAAGACTGAAAGCAGGGCAAAATCCAGAGGGGGAGGAGCAACACATATAGTAAAATATAGTAAAATATCTACCTCTCAAAAAGAATCTCTGCGCCATATTCTTGCTGATTGCATTTCTTCCAATAATTCCAATTATAAATCTAATCTTTCTAAATCTGAGAGTGTTGCTCTTAAGGAACTTATATCTAATCAAAATCTTGTCATTACTAAAGCAGATAAAGGTGGCCAGATTGTTTTCATGGACAAAACTGATTATGTTGATAAAGTTAATTCTCTTTTATCTGAAGGACCTTATACTGAAATTAAAAAAACATCAAACTAAATCTCTTCTGAGCTCTGTTCAAAAAGCTGTTAAAAATTCCATTGTTCTTCATGACAATACCAAATTCTCGGTTTCCCCTTCTTCAGCAATTTGTGCTCGTTTTTATGCTTTACCTAAAGTTCATAAAAATAATGTTCCCCTCAGACCTATTGTTTCGAATATTGGTACTGCTACTTATCCCCTCTCTAAATTTTTAGCTTCTATTTTATCTCCTTTATGCAGCGTCAATAGTCATACTATAAAAAATTCCTATGATTTTGTTAAGAAGTTAAATAATCTGAATCCTGTAAATTGCTCAATGTTATCTCTTGATGTGAAGTCTTTATTTACTAATGTCCCCACTGAAGGTGCGCTTAATTGTTTAGAAAAAAGGCTACGCGAATTTCATTATTCTGACATTGAAATCAAAGAATTTGTTAATCTAGCTAAACTCTGTGTTTCCCAAACTACTTTTGAATTTAATAACAAATTTTATAAACAGTGTGATGGTTTAAGTATGGGTAATCCTTTATCTCCTATTCTTACCGATATCTATATGCATTATTTTGAGGAAAAATTATTAAAGATGTTAAATTTAAAATGCTGGTTACGTTACGTAGATGACACTTTCATTCTTGTTGAAAATCCGTTTGATGTTTCTGCCATTCTTAATATTGCTAATGCTATTGACCCCCATATTCAGTTTACCTTCGAGTTAGAAAATTGTAATCAACTTCCCTTTCTTGATGTTTTAGTTACTAAGTGCGATTCCTCTTTTAAAACCTCTGTGTACAGGAAACCTTTCTCTATTTTTAACCCTCCACATGCTCTCTCTAATCATCCGGCTAAGCAAAAAATTGGCAACTCTTACGTGTATCGTGCCCTTAAAATTTGTTTTGATACTTCTTCTCTTAAAGAAGAACTCAATTATTTAAAGTCCGTTGCTATTAAAAGATATTTTAGACCCTCTATAATTGATAAAGCTATCAAAAAGTTCAGTAGGCCAACTTATAATTCTACTCTTTGTATTGATGATAAAATTAAACCTGATAATCTTGTTGTCTTGCCTTTTTATCCCCCCTTATGTTTTAAATTAGCCAAAGTTTTGAAGCGTTTCAATTTTCACGTTATTTTTAAACCTGTCAATAAATTCCAATTCCTTTCAACTAAATCCCCTGTTCCCGAGCTTCATAAGTGGGGTATCTATAATGTCCCTTGTAATAATTGTGATTTATCTTATATTGGTCAAACTAAAAGAAATCTTGAATGCCGTTTACGTGAACATTCTCGGTACGTTGTTAATCAAGAAGTTTCTAAATCTTCTATTGCGAAGCACAGTTGGAATTTGATCATTGTTTTAATTTTAAGAGTGCCAAAATTATCTTTCATGCCAAACGCGTTTCCGAATAAGATTTTTTGGAAAATTTAGCTATTTACCTTAATCGTGATAAAATTCTCAATGAAAAATCTGATTCCACTTTGCTGTCTACAGCCTGGAAAAATTTGTTTAATTCAATTAAATAATTTCCTTCATTATGTTTATAAAATAATAATAGTTATAATTAAATAATTCTAATTAAAAAAAAAATAATAAATTAATAAATACATTTTATTCAATTTACTTATTAGTATAATATTAAAAAAAAAAAAAAAAGAGATTATTTCTTCCCTCCCTCCTTTTGTTTTTTTGTGTGTATGTGTGTTCCTCTCTGATTGGTCCTGCATGATGCTTCCTGCTGGTTGCATGTGTTGCTCCTCCCCCTCTGGATTTTGCCCTGCTTTCAGTCTTACTTTTGCCTCCAAGGCAGTAGCACGTGTTTTTTTGTACCTGATGAAGAAAGGCTACGTCCTTTCGAAACCGGTTGTGCTGGCTTAAATCTTATGGTGTGTGAAGAAGTCTTATAATCTATTTATCATTTGTACACCAGTTTTGAATTTAGTTTTGGCTACAGCATATAAGTTTTTTTATACTATTACATGCTGTTAAAACTATGGAAAAATTAATTATAAGTACATCAGGATATAGAAATAAGTTAAAGCACAGTGAATTAAGTTATTTAAATGTATTCAGTTTCTGTTACGACTAACTGAATATATATTGAAAAAACAGTACTTTATTTTTCAATGTTCATTTAAGCAGTTAAACAATGTGTTTATATTTAAAAAGATAACAGCAATCGAATAATTTTCGCAGAATTTTAAATTAATAGTATTGTGTTATTGATAAATATTAGATACTTTAAAAACTAGATAAAATATGTGTATAAGTATGTTTACACATTTATAACGATACGGTTATTTATATTCACTTTGTAATTAAAATAATGGATAATACTTTTATACTTATAATTCCTGTTACAAATTTCTGTTTATTCAACTACCCACGTATAGAAATAAAGCATGTTTCTCATTCATTGCGTTGTTTATAAAAATCTCTGTTAAAAGAACTAATTTGAAAAATCTGTTACGTCACGAGAAATTAATAAAAATTTCTGTTTTCTTTCTCAGTATTGTTGACGCTATCTGGCAGGTAGGAGGAGGTTCAAGAAATGTCAGAAACAATAAAATGAAAACGAAACTTCTGAAAAAGCTTTTACCAATTTTTTCTAACTTTTCAGTAATTGAAACTGACACCATCCTGTTAGTAGTTATAGCTGAAAATTAGAAAAATAAAGCGCCCTATCTATACTGAAAAATAAATAAATAAATAAAAAACTAAGCATCTTTCACAATATAAAAAAGCAAAGTATAGAACTAAAGTAAGAAAAACATGGCACGAATTTGAAACATTTCTTAGAAAATATTTATTCATTATACTTAATAGCATAAAAAAAGTTTAAACCAAACACCTTTACATAAATAAATAAATAACAGCTGCAAGTAATGAGTGCAAGTGATTATTTTCAAAAATATAGAGCTCTTAAAAAACTGATTTCTGTTTCAAGTAAAGATAAAATTTCACTCCATATTTCAGCTTCAGATTATGACATAACTATCGAAATCATCAACACGTGTTTTTCTGTTAGCTTCTTTTACAGCTTTTATTGTATATTCTGAAAGCTTCTGTTAGAGATATGACAAATTAAAAATAAACTAGCTTGCAATTTAAATTTACAACTTTAGACATTTACGAATGACAATCTCCAAAGATAGTCTGGCCATGGCATGACAATATCTATTGCGTACATTTAAAAAATTTTAATAAGCGAAGTAGAAACTAAATATGAAAAAATATATATGAAACATACCTCTTTATAATGAGCTTACAGAAAGAGAGTGTTCTCTTAAAAAATTTTTCTTTGATCATAATAAAGATATTCCAACAGATAACATTAGAAATAAATCAAATAGAAGGAACTCTAAGGACAGATCAGGAAAGAAAAATCGATATTCTTAAAATAAATCTTACATTGATTAAAAAAAAAAGTTAAAAAAAAAATTACGCAATTTTCATGCAGAAAAATCTTTACTTTCTAAAACTATAGAATTTTTTTTTTTTTTTTTGAAAATTACACCTCAATCACCAAAGGAAAAAAAAATATTAATTAACCTTATTAAATCAGTAACCATTGATACATATATCATTTGATGGGTGCATACATTCTTTTTTGGTCTTCCAAGCAGATAACTTGGTAAAAAAAAGGAGGACTGAGAAGTGCTAAGTAACAATTCAGCATGCGATTCTGTAACAAAGAGGTAAGAACGTCGCTCAGTGTGTGGTGTACCCTGGTTCGATCATCGCTGGGAAAACTATCGAATTTTATTCAGTGCGGAATATTTTTACCAAGTATCCCACTAAAATATTCTGCAGTACACGAATATTTTTTGTACTGTTCTGTTATATAAATATTTCTCTCAACACATTTTTTTCATAGCACATGGACATTTTCTGTCAAATTTACTGCCGGAAATTTTCAGAGATATAACAGGATTTTTTTTTTTTTTTTTTTTTTTTACGGTGTGCGTATATATTATTAAATTTATCAGATATATCTCTACATTTACTACATTACTATTTAGTTTTTAATTCATTTTCATCGTAATTTTTTTCTCTTATAGAAAAAAAACTTTCAAAACTAAATAATAATAAGTTAGTTTATTGCTTCGAAAGGTTTATATAAAATAAACTAAACAGTTACAAATAACAAACGCTTATTGCAAAATTATCTGCAGGTAATTTTCTTTTACTACTTACTATTTTCTTCTCTAATTTAATTTCTATTGTAATTTTCATACAAAATTCTATTATTATAGTTTGAATAGAAGAAATTCTTAAATATACTGGATAATTAGCGTCAAACATACATCATTAAATGTTTTCAAATAAGAACAAAATCATATTCAAATATTCTGTTATATACACATTTACACACTGTAAATACAAGTGTCTGAAATTCAGACAAAATTGTGTCTGAAACGGGTGTTAAATTTTAAGATGCTAAAAAGTGTCTTAAAAGGCACATCGTTTCACACTCGAAATGTCTGAAATTCCGCCATCTTTGATCCTGTCTAAAGTGAATATTTTTCATAAATAAAAAGATGCGTTTTATACTGTTTACCTGTGAGAAATAGATTTTAGAATCTCCTAGAATATATATTTTAATAATTTTTACAATAATAGTCCCCGTTGCCCCCGAACTGACAATCAATGGATTCAAAGTCGAGTGTCTTCCCAATCAAGCCATCGGTGCTCACGCCGTACTCTGCTTGTATAACGAAATATATTCTAGTATCCGTAAAACAAATTGAAGTTTTATGTCTTTGCAATAAAACTGTTCATATAAAGTAAAGCTTAATACATATTATCTTAAATTTCATGTGTAGAGGTTTAGATTTTTTTTTTTTTTTTTTTTTTTTTTTGTAAAATGCGTAATAAATATGAAAAAATAGTAGCCAATGGATTTTAAACGATTTTTTATTTTTATTTTTATTTATTTTTATTTATTTTTTAACTGATATCTGCAAGAAAACAAACTATATACATGAAACCAAAAAAAAAAAAAAAAAAAAATGCGCTTTTACATTTTGAAGTGTAGGGAAACAAAATAATTTTTAAAAAATTCGAAAAAAAAAAAAAAATCAATTATGCACAAATTGTTTAAGATTGTTTAGCTCCGAATTCGCTTTCTTAGCTACAAGTTACATGCTTCGTTTATCTTAATGTTTTTTTGATTTATTACATGTCAGAATTTTAAATAAAAATTAACTTTGTTTTTTTAATTTTAAACAGAATAAGATCCGTGTCTAAGTATTTTAAATAAGTTAACTACTTATATTACATAAAATAATGTCAAATTTATTTGTTTAAAAAAATGCTAAAACAGGATATGCATGCTGCTTAAAGTAGATTCCATATGGAAAATTTGTTAAGTAATACAAATATCTGAATTTCTAAGTGTCTGAAATTTGTAATGTCTGAATTTTTAAGTGCATAAATTATAAAATGTCTGAAATTTTATGTGTCTGAAAATGTTATATGTCTTAATTTCAGACATATCAACCTTATTCAGACATTTATCTGAGCTCATTTATAAAAAAGACAATTACGTGTCTTAATTTAAGACAGCACATGCGTCTGAAATTTTGCATGCGTAAGTGTTTCAGACATTTATGTGTCTGAATTGACATTTCAGACGCACTTCTGTCTGAATTTAAGACGCTTCTATTTACAGTGCAGAGGTACAGAAGAAATTATTTCTTAACTCGCCCTATTTGTCCCTTCCTTTCCATTCTCATATCGAATTTGGGCTAAAAATAATATATATTCCCATTAAGCATTTTATCCAATTTAGACCTTTATTGAAGCATTGTTTTTAGTATAATACTACAATTATAGCCAAATCTATAAACGAACTGAAAGCGAAGAATATTTTTTTTGTTGAAAATACTTTAAACATCTAATTATATTTTGTGTAGGATGGTGAAAATAAATCGGAAAAAAAAAAAAAAAAAAAATTACTAAATAGTTTGTAATTAGTTCGTTGAACTCGCTGGAGTACAATTGGCACATATACTATGTTGCATATATTTCACAAGAACCACTTAAAAAGTATTTGAGATCTTAATCTTATAGAAAAAATTAAAACTCTTGATATTCACATTCACATTTTGTTTCAATTAATAAAATGTTTATTTTGAATCTTATGAATGGTAATTTTGTCTTTTAAAATAGTTTTATTAGAAAGTGGAATTTCTTAATTATAGTATTTTATATTTGTTGTTTTGAAATATAAGATTATACAATATTGAAGTTTTAAAAAGTGATAAAAAGTGCATCCTAAAGAAGAAGAAGAAGAAAAAAAAAAGTTTTTTTTCAATGCACACCAAAAAATAAGAATATATATATATCTGGTTTTGAAAAATTATGGATTTTGAAGATATAATAATAATAATTACAATAATAGTAAATACTTCAAAAGAAAATTTTCTTCGCTGTCAGTAGATGCAAAATCATACTTAAAATACATAAATTTTCATAAAACTACATAAACCACATCAGATAATACATTTTCAAAATAATAATGAATAAAGTGAAATATATTTAAGGGAAAATAATTATATTTATTTATTTATTTATTTATTTATTTTTTAAATATATATATATTTTGATGATTTGTTGATTGGTTTAGAGAAGGAGAATTAAATGTAAACATCATTACAGATAAACACGAGGTTAACACATTTCAAATACATAATAAAAATAATATTTTTAAATATACACGGTGGTTAAAATCAAACTTCTGCTATAAACATAATATTAAACTTGGAACGGGAGAGCGGATTGTCACTAAATTTGGTATATGGATGATTCATGAGATGCGCTCAAAGAATATAAAACATATTCAGTTAAAAAATGTCAGCTTGGGAGCGCATTGCATGAAAAAGTGAAGACTATGTTAAAGGAAATCACTTGTAAGGAATATATGAATAATTTGTATGTTTATTGATTAATTCTTAATCTCAGGTAGATCATTTCATAAAGAATTGTTTCTTGCCAGTGTTAATACAATAATAAGCTGAAGAAACTTTTCAGAGTATTTGTTACCCTCTACCCTTTTCCCTGTCTCTTTTTTATTTATTTCTAGCATCTCAGAAAAAGTAAGACTTACAAAATCGAATATTCTGATAATTTTTTATTCGTCTCTGAGGAAACTTTATGAGTCAAATCAGCTGTAATAATACTTCAAAAGAAAAATGAATAAAACTGAAGAACTGCAACGCAAAATAAATACAAAGAAACAATTGTTTTCATCTAAATCTCATTGCTTAACCCAGAAATTCAGAATTGCATTTGCTTTTTCTATTTTCCAAAAATCAACTGATAAGTAGAAATTTGTAGACAGGAAAAAAAGAAAGATATGCTTATTTGCGTTGCATTTTATTCTGTAAAGCAGTATTTGTTTGTGGATGATAATTTATAATAATTGATAATGTAATCTGTAAATAAGCCAAAATTAAATTTGTTTAAATTAAACTGCAGTTAAAGATAAAAAAAAAAAAGCTTTTAATTTAGTCAGGTATGGAACTTGAAAGCAAAAACTTCAGAGTGACGGGTATGTTATATATCAAGGCCCCTGTATCGCATGCGGTTCGCCATATAGTTTTTGCGGCCTGCGAGGAGACTAACAGTATTTAAAGTTTCACAGTTTTGGTTAATATATCAAAAATTAATAAATCCGTTCTGATTCTTCGAAGTTAAAATACCATTTAACAATTATGGTAGCTAAAGAAACACACTGTTGTAATGAAATATTACTAGGTTTGTTATTATTATTATTCTTTTATTAAAGTTATTTATGTATAGTCATAATTTTTTTACGATTCCGTTGTTAGTTTATGAATGAAAATAAATTAATGTATTCTGCTATGAATCGTCACATATACACATATATACCTACGGTGCGGCTCGCTTGAATAAAATAAAATTCCAATGCGGCCCACCAAGTGCTGCGGGTTGGACAGGCCTGTTATATATTATGTAATTAATAATACATCAATAAAAAATATACTATAAAATAAATGTAAAATTGTTAATTGAAAAACAAAAAATTAATAATGTCGAATAGTGTACTTTCTAAAAGAATTTCCGTGAACTTCAGGGAGTTGACCTTTAAATTGTATGGCATTTTTCGAGAAAAACAAATCATCAAATTACTTTGCCGCTTTGGCTCGTGCGCACTTATCTGCCTGACTAAGGATCGTGCTATTATTTCGGCCAGAAACTATTTTTATTTTATTTTTTTTAATTTAAGGTTTTTAGATATGTTTTTTTTTTTTTTTAAATAATTATTTTTCAACGCCAGTGCTCCCCTGCATTTCTAAACTGAGCTGCATTGACGCTTTGTTTGCTGAAATCATGCCTACTTTGTTTGCCTGATGGCAGGTCTTGCTATTTTTTTAAAAAGGATACGATTGTTGGAGATTTTTTGAAATATATGATGATAATATACAAAGTTTTTACTTATTATTTATTTCTCATATTCGACTGTAGAACTTAAAAAAAGTTATATGTGTTTAATAGATTTTTCTTTTAAAGTACAAATTACCATTTTTTTTTTTTTTTTTCGATACTGTAAATAGTTTAATTTTAAGGATGCTTACCATGTATTTGTTTTTTTAGATGGCATCTTGATCATTCTATTTTTTACTGTACTTATACAATGCAAAATACTGCAATGCAAATCTTTTTTAAATCTTTTGTTAGAACTAATTTACATATAAATATATACAAAGTCAAAAACTGTACAGTAATTAGCATTTTTTTACAAAAAAAACTGTGAATTCAATTAAGCGTAATTTTAATAAAAAAGCGAAACAAAAGACAACAAAAAGGAATGAAAACAAGAAAACATTTACATTCAAATTTTATTACTTGTCAGAAAATTTCGAATTAATTTCGCTATTTCTATTCCATAAATATCAGTCAATGAATAGAAATGAATACTTAATCATATGCGTACATTTATACTCATATTAAGTTATGATCGAGTAAGAAATAAATTATAATAAAATATATATTTCAGTCCAAAAATTTACCGTTTCATTGTCGAAATATTCAAATTGTGCTGACAAAGAATAAGATAAGATAATTTTGCCAACTTTCTCATTCTTCAAGCATTCTTTGTAGAGAGTAAATTTTTTATATCGACTGAGATCTCATATTTTATGTTATTTTTACGACAACTAAGTATATAATATTTTTTACTATGAGCTTTCTGTGTTTTTCACATTTATTTAAACGAAAAACATATAGGATTCACATAACAGCTTCTATTCATTTTTTTTTTCTTGTTCAGGAATTTTGTAGTACTTTGTGAGGCTTTATAAAGTTTTCACAAGAAGTTCACAAAGCGGGAGTTGCATAGTACAGTCGAGTTGGGTTAGAAGTCTTAACTCTGATTATTAAGGTACTCTACGAAGGATAGCCAGCAGTTATGAGTTTAAAGGGTTGATTTGGTTGGTGTGCTGCGTATTGGGAAATTGACGACGGTTTGGACTCACTCCTAGAGGTTGTCCGGATACATGCTATCACAATTTTGATCCTCCACGGAAGGGATTGCTTCTCCGCTTCTTTAACCACCAGAGGTATAAATTTGATGGGAACATGGAGGATATTGCGGTCACGACAGATTTTACGGGCACCAGTCACTATCTGTGTACACGACGGTCTTTGACCGACTCGAGTACAGAACCCGCAATCTTCCAATAAGGAAAGAGCATGTTTACAAACAAACGCTCCGTCAATCAATCTTTGCCACTCATTAAGGGCAAAAGAACAACAAGTATTGGTGGAAATGCCAATGTTTTACCCTGACCAGAATCACAAATAAACAAGTTTGTCCGAGCGTGACGTCACCTGCGCTTTCCTTATTACGAGCTCAGCGTTCTACTGACTAGGCTACCGCGGTCCACAAGCTTAAAGGGAAAAACCTTGGACTTTGTGATATTTAACAAATAATTAGTTTTGAATAAACTTGTTGGAAATAGTTGTGTATAAAGTTGAGCGCAGCCCGTTTAAGATTTCTCTTGGAGTTTAGCATACTTGAAGTACTATAGTAGTGGGGGAGGAATGGTGTAAGAGGAGTTGTCATACGGCGTATGAGTATACAGGTCAAATGAATTTAACTGTTGTCTACTCAAGGTCGCTGACGCAATAGCAGCCAAGGCTACCACAGGAGCTATATTGAGTCAACCAAAACACTCGCTAGTACTGCGTTATTTTATTTATTTAACATTTATCTGGAAGCTTTGAGTCCTATAGTTACAATGACTTTCGTGTCGAATGATACATGTTACATAATTTCAAAATAAGAATGTAGAATTTCTTATATAACTATATTACTTAATGACTTCTCTGGTTGAGATTGTAGCTTTATGTCGAACATGTCATCTCCTCTTATATAATTTCTCCAAGATTGGGGAGTACAATCAAGTTTGACGTCAGTTATGTCGATGCAAGTGTGATGGTAATATGTAGAGACCCTACATAATAAGAGACTGACATTGACCAGCCGTTTGATCCGCCATGTTTGTTCATGCTTTTACATATGATATCATTACACTATGAAAATGTCGTGAATCACTCTCTGTACCGTTGTAAGAAGATAAACAAAGTCAGTTTTCCATGATTTTAATAATAAGAAACGTGTCAGACTCTGGTAAAAGTATATTATGCTCTACAGCTATCGTGTGGTCACTGAACGAACGTCCGCCATTTTTGTTTAATGTCCAGTCTCTCTCTATAGAGGGTCGCTAGTAATATGAAGCCGTTTGTTATTTTATGTTTAAGTAAAGATATAGTTCATTTATATTTTATTACAGGCCTAAAGAAGTAGTTCCATTTCCCCCTTCTTTTAAGAGGCTCAATTAAAGTGTTTCTGTTAAGTTTAAAATTAGTCTATACATTTCATTTCTTAATCACACAGCAGAAATGGAGAGATATGACAAGGGATATGACGCACAAGACATTTCGTCACAAATTTTCCATCTATTGTAATATTTGAATAATTCTAAAAATTCCATTCCGAGAAAGTGGGGTTAAAACTTCTAGAAAAAGAGCAGACTTGGGAATTATACTGAAAAAAAAAAAAAAAAAAATGTTGAAAAAAAAAACGAATTTATTTTGTAGAGAGGTTTTTAGGTTTATTTTGCCATTTCAGCAATAAATTTGTTCAGTTAACCAAATCAGTATGCTTCGAGTAAACAATAAGAATTGGTTAAATGAAGAGTAATTCTTACTCATAGTTTCAGAAACTACAGCACAAATATCTCTATGAGCAGCTAATGAGCGAACGATGCGCTAAATCAACAAAACTATTTGCTTAAACTAATAAAAGAATTTTTTTGATTTAAGTAAATATTGATTAAATCAACAAAATTGTTTGGTTAAAACGTCAAAGTAATTTGTGTTCTGGTAACAAATTTCTATTGAGGGTATAACAACAAAAAATTCTGGTTGGCATAACAAAATTATCGCATCAAGAATATATTTCTTTTTCTAAGTATGTTAAATTAAACATCGATGCAGGAAAATATTTTTTTGTTATTTAAATATATCTGATTTAATTTAACCCGTTAGCGCCCAGTGTCCTCATTTGAGGACAGCTAATAAAATAGCACGTATATTTTTTGTGGTTTCTTGGAATGATTTCTGCTTTTTAGTGACAGTTTATAGCGTTACTCTAAATGATCCCTGAAAGTTTTATGTGCCTATTATTAATTATTATTTCATAATTTGGATAGTCATTTTATGATTTTCATTCGTCGCACATATCTTTGATTTTTGCGCAGGTAAACTAACTTAAATCAAGTTTAATAATAATAAATATTATATTACTTTACGTTCGAGATCTTTGTCAACATATAATAGGAAATCAATCTGCTATCTCAATGTTTTTCTATCTCGAAGTTTTCTCGCTAGAACACTAAACGTCAATAAATGAGTATAGGCTTTAAATTTAAAACTATCAGAAGAATTGTTTAAGTTAATATATTTTACTGTCAGTTGTTTATATTAATTTAAAAGTGAAATAATCAGCTAATAATATTTTGCAAAATTAATTCGGACGATAAGGGAAAAAATCAGACTGAATTTAAATTTAACAGGGAAGAGGTGCCGCTCACCGCTCTAGGAGCAGTGTCGAGCGATTCCAGCTATGCTAGGCCCCTCTTCCGAATTTATTTAAACTCTTACAAAAAAAAAAAAAAAAAAAAAAAAAAAAAAAAAGGCCGTTAGAAACAGGTCTCCCACGCGATAAGGAGCAGCATGTTCTATGCTGGTAGATAAAGTGACAAGAGGCCTAAAGAGATTTGGTAGCAAGGTATTGGTGAGAGTTCATGAGAAAAATTTGGTGCCGGGAAAGTCTTTATGAAACCCTTCTCGAGAATGGGCAACGTTGTTGTTAATTTAAGCAGGAAAACTAAGTGTTACATGTGCCGGGCTGTGCCCCACGTTACAAGTGGCATCATAGTAACTATTAAGATGAGGTCATTTAACTGTGAGGTTCTTTTATGTTGATTTTGTGAAACAAGACAATAGGCTGCAGTTGTTGATGACAATATCTTATGTTGTGTTGAAATGTCCCACAGCACAATATTGATGAAAAGATGATTTTGTGAAGGTTTGATGACATATAGAGCAAGCAGATGTGAGATTAATCTGTGAGATTAGTCATATTCATAAGAAATTCAAATATACTATTTACTTTAGAAAGCAGGCTTTTTTTTATTGAGGATATTAAACAGCCAATCGGCTGGCCTGGGAGTGGGATTTCTTAAGTGGAAGGCAGAAGTTAAACTACAGTAGTAATAATAGTGATTAGGAGTTCCCTCCTCCCCGCAAGGACACAGAGGAGAGCGTCGGCAATGAAATCTGTATAAATAGGATGGAAATGGGCCTGTCAGAAAAGCAGTCACGGGGGAGGGGGGGGGGGAAGATACCAAGAATTTAAGTTTACGAGTAGAATGAGATTAAAGGTGTATCTTCCCTTTGGAGAAGTATCTCACAGTTCCTGCCAATCTCTAAGTAATTGTTGTTTTAGGGGCAGAAAGTGAAAAATCGATTGAATTGTTACTGAATTTAAATTATATAATCGTTCTGAAAATGTTACTGATACAGACACATCTTCAAACTTAAACTAATTTGTCAAAAATAGCAATTAAATTGACTTAGCGTTTAGTTGACTTAGCATTAAATTAAAGTTAAAATTAAAAGGAGGCATTTAAATAAATAAATTAACAATTGAATCGTTATAATTATTTTAAAAATATAAATAATAACTTTCTTATACAAAAATATTCATTTATTCATTTTTACGCTTAACCCTTTACAATTCTTATTGAACTCAGGTATAATAACTATTGATACCAGTTTAATAAACAATTGCACTCAAGAATTACATGAAGTTGTACACTAACATGTACTACTTTATCTAATAGAAAAGTTAATGATGTACATTCATAATACTTAATTTCGCCAACAGACAAAGCCCATGATATTGTATAAGGAAATTTGTTTCACTAGTTACTTATTGTTAAATGCGTTATTTTAAAATTACCTTATCACATTCAGAATATTTACAACAGCTATATATATATATATATATATATATATATATATATATATATATATATAATTTTGCTTTTGAGTTTGTAAAAGCGAAAAGTGTGCCAGGTGTATTTTTCGCAATTTTTAGCTAGAAAATAAAATTTGAAAACTGTAAAAAATCAATTTTTGGAAAACGAATACTTATTTAATGGCTGAAAATTTTCTGACTGTGTAAATGGAATTATACATATATAGGTAATTAGTAATTGGGCAAACAAATTTCCCCATCGAATAACATGGGATTAGGCTGTCGGAGACATTAAATATTGTACGCTCGTAAGGGTTTAAGCGCATCTTTTAACACTTAGCTCTTAACTGGTTAAACGTATCCGTTAAAAATTTACTTATTTATACATTTTAATGAATTTTCCGTAATTAGCATTTTTGTAGTCACACGTATAAACAGTTGTCACGTAAATTTTTCCGTCATACGTATTTTATGGAAATTACCGTTATATATCCCATTATATGCATAAAAAATAGTGCAATTACAAATTTGAACTTTCTAACAAGCTGTTATTCTCTTTCTGTATAACTTTATGAGAAGGACAATTGTATTTTATTCCTGAATTAAACGCTGAATAAAAACAAGAATAAATACAACAGGAAACAAAAACTAATAAAAAGTTGTATTTGTCTGATATTTGATTTTCAATTTCTATTCAGAGACAATAAATCAATAATCTGAATGGTTATATGTAAATATCAAGACTATTTCATTTATCTTGTGATATCATTCATTAATTAAATACCGATTTCTAAGTTTTAAATTATACTTAAGGAAATATTCCATCATGTGTGTTGCTGATGCAATTTTATACGAGGTAAAATGTTTCAAAATAGATAATAATAATAATAATAATAATAATAATAATAATAAAAGCCAAATAAATAGGTTATTAAATTTTGATCTATCAACAATAATAATAGTAATAATAATAATAAAATATTACTATAGTTAACTATATTCTAACAATTAAGTATTTCTTTTTCAAAATATGGGAAACATCTATTGATTGAGCATATTGTTACACAAAGACGCGTGTTTAAGAACTGGATATGGACTAAAAAGAAAAAAAAACAAATATAATTTTCAATTTGAAGTGTACATTTTATGACAGAGAAAAAAGCGAACACAAGTCATAAATTTGATTCTTAGAGTAATTAAATATCGTGTCGCAGTATTGCTAGTTGATAATAATATTTTTCTTAAATTTTATTACTTATATATATATATTCAAATACTGAATTCTTTAATACAAATATGCATTTTAAAGATTGTTTTTTTATTCATAATATTTTAATTACTTTAATTCTCTGTTTCTATCTCACTTTCTTGAAACGATAAATATGCTCCAAAATATGTGTGAGGATTATGTCAATATTGAAGAACCAAATTAATTTTCAAAATGAAGTGAAAACGCATGGTTGGGCTCTAGAAAAAGATTTTACACTTTAAGTTTTATATAGAGTAATTTTACATAGAATATTCTTAGCTATACTACCGTTTATTTTGTCATTTTTATTACATCCTTATAAAATGTTTAAATTGCATATGAAATAAGCATAAACATATATTTTGTATTTAATATAGTTATAATTTTTTGGAAAAAATTCCCTGCTGCTTCAATAATAAAATTAGCAAGAAATATTTCGTTTGTAAATGAACGAATATAAAATTAAACTCATTATATTCCTTATATATATTTATATTTACAGTACTGAGAAATTAAGATAATAAATTAAAGGTTTAATATACTACATGCATCAAATGTGGTTAAAGAAAGTACTCAAAATTGCAACAAATTCTAAATTTACCAGTAATGTTCAAAATTTAGAATAAATATTTATGTTACAAAGTTATTTTAAAAATTAAAAAATATATAATTTTTGTTTTCGTTTTACTATTCCCTTTACTACGAAAATAACTACATTGCTATTAACTAGATAAATATAGGTGTTTTTATTGTTTTGAAAATTTAAAGAAATACTTTTAAATGAAAAAAAAAAAAAAAAAAACTCGCTAAATGCAAAATCGCATTTTGATTAATGGAATGCAATTTAATGAACGCCTTTGTTAAAAACAGATGATGTGGATAGCTGACTTACTATTTCGTGATAAGTAGAAATCCCAAACTGTGGATCAAGTAAATAAGATAGAAATAGAAACTTACAATATTTCTTATTATTATTAATTTTTTTTTTTTAGTATTTTGTTATACATATTGTTATAAAATGTAAAGCTATATTACAATAAATGCGCGATCCTTTTATTTCTATATTGTTAAAAAAGAAGAAATACTTTTTTCTATGCTGCCTATACATAAGTATAAAGTAATTATTTAGAAATTTTTTTTTTAATTGCATGATATATTAATATCGTATACTGTTTGTAAATTCTTTTGTATGTTTACAATATTTACTGTTCAGCTTGTATTAAACTTGAATAATTATGAAATCTAATTTAACTGCATTTTTTTTTCTATTGCAATTACGTAATTATTCTTATTTCATATACAGGCTGATGTTGAGTTGGTTTAACATCACACTAGAGCTACAGAGTAGGAAGTTTGCGACAGTTATGAAAACTGGGTATTAATTTTCTTACTGTAAATGGAAATTTTAATAAAAGCTAGGCAAATATATGCAAACAGAGATTAACCTGTTTAACGGCCTTCCATAAACCAGTCAGCTGTATTGAGTGTCCCCTTTCCTCGCCAATGTATTCTACCACAAGTGTTCTGCGTTACTTAAAAGTTGTGCATTTATATATCAAAAACTACTCACCCATAGAATATACAAAATTTCACTTTTAATTATTAAATTTAATTACAGAAATGTTTTTAATCTTAAAGTCTGAAGTTCAAAATTATCGCTTATTTGAAATATTAAAAATCAGCACGTTAGATTAAATAAGAATACATTCGAAAAAAAAAAAAAAAAAAAAAAAATTTGAAAAATTCCAGCCACTACTTAATAATCTAACTATAACTAATAATCTAACGTTAAATCTAACTATATATGTAAATATCCCCTTAAACCCCGCTATTCATGCATCCTACTATCTTTTAGCAATATTTTGCTGTCTTAATATCGAAGTATATTAAATCAACTTCAAATAGAAATATTGCACCGAATTTCTCACCGCAATCAAAAACCATTCAGTTTAATGCACTCGTTTAATTAATTACATTTTTGATACACTTTATCTTTCTTAAGAAAACTACAGTGTTCTCCAAGTCGGAAAACGTTCAATAAAATTGGAATAATTAATGGAACACGATGGCATAGATTCAAAACATTCAGTTTAATTTTGATGTTATATACAGTTGTTTTATAATGTTATTCTATTTCAATAAAAGTACGTGGAAATTAATGAAAATAATGTACAGTGTGAGCCAAAAATTCCCTAACACATTTAAAATTTTATTATAAAATTAGATTAGTGATGTACAGAAGTGCGGTTTGCATTTCAGGGCTTCATAAAGGAAAATTTTTTTTAAGGGAAAAAAAAAAAATGTATACATATATAGTTATTTCGAAATTTTCCTTTCCGATAGCACTACATGTCTCTATGTTATGTTTATATAGTTTTTTTTTTGTAGCTTCATTGTGGTTTTTTCGATCCCTAGACATAAATACACTTGATTTATTCTTGTGGGACTATGAGAAGGGCAAAATATATTTTTCCTAAAGTATAGATGGCTTACGTTAAAGTATTGAAGATAGGAATTTACAGGCAGCAGCAAAATTATTGAAGCACTAGCAATAATTACTACTTAAACGATGGGTGCCTTATAATGTTTTGTTAAGTAAATATTTGTCGAGTCACGATTTTAACCTTATACTGTTTATAAAAAAGTAAATTGATGATAAAAAATAGCGATCAAAATATATGAAAAAAAAAAAAAAAAAAAAAAAAAATTAAAAGTATGGATGAGTGCTTCAATAATTTTGATACTAACTGTAATCTTATGCTTTCCACAATTAATACTTGTCAATGCGTGGATTGTATTAGATTAATATTCTATACGATTCGAGCTATAAAAGGTACACATATTGAAAAATTGTAGTAATTTTCAGAAAATAAATGCACTTTAATTACTTTGCCTTTTTGATACACACACACACACACACACACACATATATATATATATATATATATATATATATATATATATATATATTTATTTATTTAAAAAATATAACGCCATCTATAATCTAGATTTTGAACTAGTTTCTTTATTTGCTTAAACAAAACTTTTTATCGTAAGACGCATTAAAGCGGAAACTGTTCTCTCGTACGAAAATTACTTGATTATCAAAGTTTAAAATGTGTCCGATTTTCGGTCAAATCTTTTTATTTTGTTTATCATTTTTAATATTTTTTAAAATCCTGTACCAGCTTTCCGCGTTTTCCAAGCGTCCATATGAAATGTCTTTTATTTTCTGAGGGTAAGACTTTTCTGAGGGGCCTTCTTTCCCCAAAATGCCACTAATAACAGGATTCAGTTGAACACATCTTGAACTTTTGGGTCTACTTCAGGAGGAAAATTAATTCATTAAAATTTATTAAATTTTTCCTTTTCGTAATCGCCTTTCCTTATGTCAATGAATTCTTAGATCTGGTTTGACTCTGCCAGTCTAGGCTGGAGATTAGAAACAGCAAAAGCCACAACAACAATATATTTCAGAAAACTTGATTACACAACTGTTAAATTAATTTGACAACTGTGTAACTCAATAACTAATATACGTATCACAGAGCCTTTTTACATACTTTTATATTAACAGATGAAAGTATTGGTTTCGTAAATACTTTTCCCTTCCAGTTTTCGATGGAGTTAAATGTCTCGTAAAGTCCAGAACACGATTTGGACATTTCCAGAAAATGTAGGTTTGTCTGTGCATGTGTGATAAAAATTTTGTAACAACTCCAGCTCAATGCTTAGAATTTCATACAAATTTATACGTAGATTCGACATGACATACGTTAGTGCCTATCAACTTTTGATGAAAATCGCCCGACAGGTGGCGTTGGAGCCCTTTTTTTCATAACCTTTAATATGGCTGTCTAGGACAAGATTTTGTTTAAATGTGCATAATGAAAGTTATTTTTAACAAATCATTACGAAATTAAAAAGAATTATTTATAATCGTAATAGTCAACTAGAATTTTTTTTTGTATATACAGGAGTATCATTTTCTTCTATTATCTAATCACAAATACTTAAAATAATTTTGTTAAAGAAGCTAAAGCTTAAGAGGAACACCAAAATGGGGTCCCTACTATCCCAAATAGGAAAATATCCGACGCCGATGTGTTAATAACTGACACATTTTTTTGATAACACAGCCTTTGTTCCCAAAATGATATAAATGTTTCATATACAGAAAAACTTAAAGATAACAGCATTAATTTGAGGTAACATGATGGCTCACAAGTTGAATAAAAAAATTACCTTAAAATTATAATTTGGTTTAAATGAGGTCTATTTTAGGTACTTTTGTAATAATACACAAATAAAACGTCATCGATATATAAAACTGTTAGTAAACTGTTCTTCTGATTGAGATTAATGTTAAAACGCAAAAGAATACATTAAGAGTTTGAACGACTAAAAGACATAGGAAAAATATGCCCTCTTTCAGTAATAAAAATTAAAGATGGTTGAGTTTTTGAAGAGTATTAATACACAGGACTTAGTGCTTCAAACAGGAAAATACTCTTAAGATGATATGTTAGTAATTGGCACAGTTTTTGATTACCGAGCATTTGTTCACAATACATATAAAAATGTTTCATATACATTACAATTTGAAGGTAACAGCGTTAATTTCGGATTGGATGATGGCTGTCAAATTAAATATAAAATTATCTTAAAATTAACCAGGACGAGAAAGTATAATATACAACTCCATTGTAAAAAGCATATTGTTGTATGGAGCAGAGGGATGGACAATTATGGAGAAGGAAAAAAAGAAATTGGCTGCTGTTGAAATGGATGCCCTGAGAAGATCATGCAGGATATCAAGAATGGAGAGAGTGAGAAATGAGAGAATCAGGGAAATGATTAAAATAAAGAAAACCATATTAGATGAGATTCAAAAAAAAGCAATTAATCTGGTTTGGTCATATTAAAAGAATGAACGATGAAAGATTACCTAAAATCGCTTTTAACTATATACCAAATCAGAAAAGAAAACAAGGAAGACCAAGAAAGACTTGGATGGATAATGTAAAAAAAGCGATGAGGGATAGGGGTCTGGAAGAAGAGTGGACCCATGACCGGAAGACCTGGCACAGACTTGTGGATTCTGTCGGAAGGCAACACCCGATGTCATAAACCGAACATACATACAAAATTAAAATTTTAATTGCATAATATTAAGTATTTTTGTAATTAGGATTCAATTAAAATATCACCTATACATAAAAATGCTTATTAAACTGTGTTACTGGTCGGGATTAATGCTAAAACACAAAAGAATACATTAAGGGTATCAACGACTAAAATATTTAAAAATTATGCCTATTTTTAGTTATAAAATGAATAGAAATTATCTTTAAATAATTTATTATAATTGGAAAATTAAAGGGTTATATATATATATAAGGTTTGATGCAATATTTTAATTAAGCGTTGTAATTTATAATTATAACGCTTGTAAAAATATTTATTAATATACCTAGATAAGAAATTGAAAATTATAAAACATACTTAAGAATATTCAGATATGAAAAGAAGTCTGGTGTCATGTCAATTTCTTTGAGTTATTTATTAGGATATTTCTTCGTCAAAATTTTTATACGACATCACGTCACTGTTTGGAGGTTCATTTTACAGCAAGAAATGAAATTTGAATAATTTAATTACCATAATTTCGTTAGTTACATATTTAACTCATATGTCAAAACAGTTCGTAATAAATAATTTAAATGAAAATAATAAACTAGATCTGTGCTCATGAGAGTTTGGCCATAAGTAGAAAATTTAGAAAAGATATATATATATATATATATATATTTCAAAATTAGGAAAAGAAATAATAGTTAAAAATAAAAATAAAACTTTTTGATTAGTTTTAAAACAGCACCATTTATCATACCTGGAGGAAGATAAGATCTTTGTATATATTTTTCATTAGCTATAAAAGTAAAATTTACGTGTGAAATAATAATTGCTATTTTCAAAATATTTTCCTTAAAAACTCTCTTTTTTATTATGTTACACATTTATAGTATAACTCTTATTTATATCCCTAGAAGCTGTAGGCAAGAAATGCTGTGTTCGACCTAAGTCGCACTCTTTGACAGTGACACCTTTCGTGAATTACTTATACCTTTACTACTTATACCTTTATTACCTTATATAAATGTACCTTTATTACCTTACACCTAGTCGTACCTTTATTCCCGTTACCGTAGGTAAGAATATAGAATATAAAAATGGTGTAATGCGGCATAAAATACACATATTTACGGTATACACATGACGACGGTACTATCATGGTATAAAGTACCGCCGACGGTATACACATCGGTTATTCCTACCGTTATACGGTAATTAAGTAATTGCAGGTATACCGTGGCATCAAGTGATTATATATAAGCAGAATATACATATTTGATGGAAACGAGGCATGTGTCGATTATATATATAAACAAAGCCATGGCCACTCAAAAAAAAAAAAAAAAAAAAAAAAGACGTACCATGGTTATAAACGTATAACCAGCATTACGGTATAACGTACATAACATGGTACCACGTTATAGCATATAACGTCACATGGGTTACCGTACGTAACAATAATACACCATATATAATAAACGTGGTACCATAACGTAACCATATGTATTATGTACGGTTATATGTGTTATAATATGGTTATACACATTAATTATGATGTAAAATATAACATTGTAACGTGGGATAATGTGTAAAATAAACAATTAATTGGGGTAACTAATACATAATAGTACATGGTAATAATGTTATTACCATGGGTAATGTTAATGCATAAATTAATGTTCTAAACCCATGGTACATTACCCATGTACCAATTGATAATGTTTGGGAGATTAATTGTGGGTATTAATGTGTGGGATTATAACATTGTAAAGTGGGATATTTTTCATATGTTACCCCCATTACACGTAACACATATATATGTGTTACGTGTTATATGTGTACGTACCATATATATTATACGTGGGGGTATTGTACGTTGGTATTATTGCCCATGGTGAACCATACATATGGTACCCATAGTTATACTATGGTGCATCCATGGTACCATGTTATACCACGTACTGGTATAACGTACATGGTATAACGTACATGGTTCGTAGCATGCATTACGTACGAACGTATAATGGTACCATGGTACGTGGTATAATGGTCGACGGTACGTATCATGTGTATACGGTATACACATGATACGATATAAAATACACGGTATGAAATATACATATAGGTGTGCGGTACCGTACACTTTAAAGGTATAAGGTGTACCTTATATAAATATAAGGTATTAATAGAGGTATATATCACCTTTATAAATTTTCACCTTTCATGAATCACTATATTTCTGTTAGTAGATTTTGACAGTGACACCTTTCAAAGTTTTTAGTGGTTTTCTTGAAAACTAACGTAAATATAGGATAGGATCCCTTAAAAGACCCCTGAAGAGGACATATCAATGAGTTCTAGGACTCACGATAGTCAATCGGCCTTATTACCTAAAAAAACACCAATACCAACACTATACCCTTTCTTATAAGTTATAATTTGTTAGTTTCCTCTAACTTTTAACTCATATTACTAACCTTTAATTAAATATTATTATAAGTACCAGAGGACCATATTATATTAGATAAATTTTATTTATGGTAAATCAGTTATGTTTTTTTCGAATCAAGTTTGTTATTTTTGTAAATAAATAATGTTGTTTTCTTCGTACATATCACACATTAGATTGTGAAAAGTATTCTAAGTTTTGGTGATATACATTAAAATGCATTCTCTTCTGTACTTTAGTCCAGTGATAGAGAATTTGGTCCATACCGTCCATTAGTCGGAGATTCAGTTTTTATGGTGGATAGTAAAGGTTTTGTCCAATACTGAAACAATTTACTTTTTTTGTCTGCTTAAAAACATTGAAATGGAAAAATACTTTATTACTATGTACTTTAACTTACTATAACTCAGTTTTATAAATTTTATAAGGTGAAGCTAATTTCCAACTTTATAAATCACCATTTTTTGGAACCGGTGGGTGGTTAGAAAATTTTACTATTAACAAACATTCAAAAGTGGGCTGCTTTAGTCCATCACAGTTTATTTTCTTAATATATGCATTTTTTCATTTGACGATATTTAAAATCTTTTAACTAATAAATATTCTGCAGAATACAAAAACTCCAAATAAGTACTGCAGTTTATTTTCAAACCTTTTACGTACATTTCAGTGTATTATTTTCCAATTTTCCACTCGCATATTAAACATTAAGTAATGATTCTTGTTATAAGTTAAACTTCAAAAAAAGTAAACGACTGTCTTTTTATTTATTTTTAACCACCGCTCTTTTGTTTGTTTGTTTATTGATAACATATACATAAGATTTGTATGCTTGACTCGTAGTACGCTTGTAAATCTTCGTCAGATAATTACAGATAGCACATGGCAGAATTACAATGCGAAGAAATGGAAAAACACCCAGGGCCAGTGCGGGAATCGAACCCGCTCTCCTACGTTCGAAAGCGATTAGCAGTGTGGTGACATAATCACTCGGCCACGGGGAGGGCCCCCACTGCTCCTTTTCAAAGTAAAAACATCACAAAAATATGAGAAAAATAAAGAAGGGGAAAAAAATATTCTGCACAATTCTACCAGTTGGAAAATTAAATAAAATTGAACAAAAATCGGTCCGAAAATACATGAAAAATAGTCAAGAAAAAGACATTGAAGAGAGAAAATGCTTGGATTTGGGGTTTTGGAATCCTCAACGTGCTTGGTGTTTCCAAAGTTCTTTTGTATCATCTACTGTTTAAGTTATCTTTTAAGATTGCGGCAGTAAAATCATTTGAGCGCTAGCAATAATTCCCATATAAAAAAAGTACACTTAATACTGATTTGTTAAACCAATCATTGTCGAATCACGTTCTTAGGCTGACTAAGAACAAGATTCGGCAAGGATTTATGTAACAAAACAGTAATGAACGTGCTTTTTTTTTTTTTTTTTTCACATAGGAATTATTGCTAGCGCTCGAATAATTTTGCTGCCGACTGCACTATTGTATGTGAATATAATTTTTTAAAAATAGATTACATTATGCATTCTTTAATCGTTTGCATCGTTTAATCAAGGCACTTGAAAATGCAAATTTTCTTATTGTGCCATTTATTTAGTAGAAGAATGATGCATGTGAAAGTAAATAAAAATTATTCAACTTTTGACATAGTTTCCATCTATTTAAAGAGCTGGAATTATGCGTAAACACCAATTAATCATTAAAGTATGACCTAAAACCCTACTTTCCAGGCAAGAAAAGAATTTGAAAGTTTTTTGGCAAAATTGCGCTTTCTGTTTATAATTACTACATACGGTTAACTACTAAAATTTTTTTCACTACGATTAAAAAAAAAAAAAAAAAAAAAAAAGAAGGAAGGACATTATTATCAATTTATGCTTTTCAGAATTACAATCGCAAAACTTACGAATAAAATATAAGTACATTTTAATTTTTATGAAAACGTTTTTCTTGGAAGTAATCACATTGCCTCGAGTTTGCCAGTACAAAAATAATGAATTGTTAGTTCGATAAAAATAAATAAAAATTTACTTATTAATAAAATATAACAACTTGCAGCATTTTACTAATTAATTAATTAGAAAATTGTTATTTGAAGCATGCAGCTGCTCATATTTATTGATTTTTATTTTATTGATTTATTTTTTTTCGTGTGTGTGTAAACAATTGTTAATAATCTTAAAAGCTTATAATTTCAATTAGCAATTTTCAAAATTTCCAATGCTTTGACATTTTACTGTCTCAATATGTTCATTTCAAAAATACACTGGTTCTCATAATTATAAGGACACCAGTTTTTCTATATTAACAAAACACTGAACACTATTATTTAAAAAAATATATTTTTTATTAATTTGAATTTCATTAATAGACTATATTTAAAAAGTTTTATCGTTTTTCTATCTTAAAAACTTTAAATACGGTCAAAAAGATGATTTTTCAGGTGTTCACAATTATAAGGACAGCTCGAATCTTAGTAATTTTTTTTCAGTTATTCTTTAAGTTAATATTTTATGAGGTCTCTTTTATGGTGAAACAGTCAGACATTCTCTCTGGTGTATATATATATATATATATATATATATATATATATATATATATATATATATATATATATATATATATATATATATATATATTAATATTCAGTTTCAATACCATTTCATACAGCATAGATGATATTCAGAATACATTTAAACTATTTAAAATTGCTTTCCACTTGCATGCACTTTTCTAATATAAGTTTTCTGATGAGTTAAGGTTTTTTCAATTTTTAGGCCACGGAGAAGGCAATAATACAGAAGTTTCTTTCTTCAAACTATTTCCTATTGCTCTAGAAGTAGAGCAAAAATGTAAGTCTTATTGAAAACAAATATTATTACCCCGCAAAATCTAACATAAATCTGAGAATTCCTCGTTTACAATTTGCGGATATTCTCTTGATGTTCATATTAATAGAAATAATTACTAAATTCATTCTGTCTTCAGTAGAAACAGCTCCCTAGAGCAACATAGATCCACCTTTAAAATGCCCGATTCATATCTGCCTTTAAAAAATCTGCTCTGTCTTTCGCTATATTCAGATCGTGCCAGTAACTGTTAAAACCATTTGGTTAATCAAGAATAAAATGTTTTTCATCCGAAAATATAACATTTTACCATTTAATATTGTCTTTATTCAACTTTAACACAGACGTTCTTTCCCCATTAAATGCTTATTGATTATTACAGGTTTTTTATTCATTTTAACATATTATTAATTATTTTAAACATGCATAAATGTAGACCCCCAACCTTTCGTTAAAAATTACGAGTAAATTCAGCAGCAGCCATTACGAGTAGAACAGTAAGAGGAATTATGAGTCTTCGATCTCTGTAAAACAACTCTGATTTTGCAATAGATCTCTCTCCTATCGAACCAGCAGCTCAACGATTGATCACATTTCCTTCAGCAATTTTAGATCTTCGAATTTCATTTGAAATACCGCGGATTGAAATTATCCTTCCACTTAAAAAATACATTTATCGTACTTCACTACACGAACGTTCTTTTTTTTTTTTTTTTTTTTTTTTTTTTTGAGGAATTATCAGTAATTTTCGTCCAAGAAAAATTGAAGGCTTATATATGAATTAATCTAGCCCAGTACACTGTTAAAAATTTCTGTAAACTTAATGTAAATATTTATCTAGAGTCTCTGTAAATGTACAGTAATTCTTAGTTAAAAATGAATAATCGAGATTCTCGATCTTTATTCTGTATTTTTACATAAATTTATTATTTAATTTCTTAATTAAAATTATAAATGACTGTTTCTACTTTAGAAAAAGCATTCCAAGTCCGAAGTATAGTCTAAGCAATAATTAATTAAATTAATATTAGTTATTAAAGTGAATGTATAAAATAAGTTTTTTAACATCTCCGTTATTTTTCTCTGTAATTTTACGTAAGACTTAAGATAATAGATTACACAGAGTTTTCTGTTGAAATTTTTAATAGTGTAGTTAACAAATTCGCATATCAACTGTAATTTATCCGCTAGTACGTTAAATAAAACTAAAAAATCTTGATTGTCCCTATAATTATGAACATCTAAAAACGTGGAGAAAAAATATTTTGCATTATTTTCTATTAATATTGTTTCATATTAAAAAAATTATAGCAGTTTTGGTTTTTAGAATACTAGATATATTAAGTGCACTTAGCATAATATTGTTCACAATTATTTTTACATTAGTTATTTCAAAACATAAAGTGTCCTTATAAATATGTGAAGGAGTGTATATGTTTCATGAATGGTGATCAATTATTTTTAATAAATTTTTATTGTAAGGTTTTTTTTGTGTGTGTGTGTAAAAGTGAAATTAATTTTAAACATATTTTGATGACCATTGATACAAACACGTCATTGAATGCATGATACTGGTATGAGTCAAGCTAATTAAGAAGATACAATCATTTATTTTTGCAATTTTAAAATAACAGTTAATATTGTAGTTTAAATTTTATTTTAAGTATTAAAAAGACCTTTCATAAATAAATACTGGTAGGTATTTTGCCACTTATTGCTGTTATTTCTAACCGAAAAATGAGCAATAATACATTTCATTTAAATTGATGAAATTTAGAGCATATACACAAAAAGGAATGAAGTTTAATTGGAATCTATGAAAGATAATTTAAACATTGGTCAACATATGGCACTACAGAGTAAAATGAGACCTTACTTAGTAAGAGATTGAACCACGGAGTAAACTAGTATGTTGTGGCCACCACAAGACTTTCTTCTATATTTACCTATACATATTCAATCAGTAACAATATTAAAAAAAAAAAAAAAAAAAAAAAAAAAAAGTACGATTTTTTTTTTCTAAGTTTTTTTTGTTAAAAGTGAAAAAAATCGATAACTTTGTTTTAAATTATCACAGATTTATAGTTCAACCATTCGTTTTAAAGGTATTGACGAGACCTTTCGAAAGATACCCATCTTGAAAATTTATCCCCCCCGGGGGGGTACTACCCCAGGGGGGGAAGCGATGCCCCCCCATGCAGAAATTTTTTTTCCTAGTTACATACTACTATTATCAATAATTCATATTAATTTTACAATCACAAGTTTAAAACAACTCTAATTATGCACATTTATACGAATTTTTGTCCTATGCTGCCATGTTAAAAATTTAGATAAAATGCAATCACAGCGCCACCTGTTGAGCTATTGATCCCCAAACATAATCAGCACCAGTTTATGTAGGGGACCAACTAAATACCAAGTTTGGTTAAATTTCGTTAAAAAAAAAAAAAAAAAAAAAAAAAAAAAAAAATTGCGATATTTTTGTTTTTTTTTGTTAAAAGTAAAAAAAATCGATAACTTTGGTTTAAATTATCACAGATTTATCGTTCAACCATTCGTTTTAAAGGTATTGACGAGATCTTTCGAAAGATACCCATCTTGAAACTTTGCCCCCCCGGGTGTTCCCACCCGGGGGGGCAAAGAAGCACCGGGGGGGCTTCCCCCCCCCGGTGTGTGTGGGGGGGAAACGATGCCCCCACATGCACAAAAATTTTTTCCTAGTTAACAACTACTATTATCAACCTGATCTTTCGAAAGATACCCAATGTGAAAATTTACCCCCCCTGGGGGGGTATTTCCCCCCTAGGGGGGGGAAGCGATGCCCCCCCATGCAGAAAATTTTTTTCCTAGTTACATACTACTATTATCAATAATTCATATTAATTTTACAATCACAAGTTTAAAACAACTCTAATTATGCACATTTATACGAATTTTTGTCCTATGCTGCCATGTTAAAAATTTAGATAAAATGCTATCACAGCGCCACCTGTTGAGCTATTGATCCCCAAACATAATCAGCACCAGTTTATGTCGGGGACCAACTAAATACCAAGTTTGGTTAAATTTCGTTAAAAAAAAAAAAAAAATTGCGATATTTTTCTAAGTTTTTTTTTGTTAAAAGTAAAACAAATCGATAACTTTGGTTTAAATTATCACAGATTTATCGTTCAACCATTCGTTTTAAAGGTATTGACGAGATCTTTCGAAAGATACCCATCTTGAAACTTTGCCCCCCCCCGGGTGGGAACTTCCCCCCCCGGTGGGGGGGGGAACCGATGCCCCCACATGCACAAAAATTTTTTCCAAGTTAACTATTACTATTATCAACGAGACCTTTCGAAAGATACCCATCTTGAAAATTTACTTCCCCGGGGGGGGATTTCCCCCCCAGGGGGCAACCGATGCCCCCCCATGCACAAAATTTTTTTCCTAGCTAACTACTACTATTATCAATAATTCATATTAATTTTACAATCACAAGTGCAAAATAACTCTCTTTATGCCCATTTATACGGAATTTTGTCCTATGCTGCCATGTTAAAAATTTGCATAAAATGCGATCACAACGCCACCTATTGAGCGATTGATCCCAAAATCTAATCAGCACCAGTTTATGTCAGGGTGCAACTAAATACCAAGTTTGGTTAAATTTCATTCATTGGTTCGTGAGATACAGCGTCCACAAAAAAATGATACAGACAGACAGACAGACAGACATTTTCTAAAAACTATTAATTCGTGTTCTCCATATCCCAAAACATGTAAATCCATCAAAAAGTGGACTTCGAAAATTTTCGCGAATCCAATACTTTCTCTATATTACATATAGAAGAAAGTAAAAATATTTCTTACTCCGTGGATTGAACTTTGATCTGCCAGCTGATCCGCCATGTTTGTTCTGATATATACGATACCATTATGTCCTGCAATTTTTTTTTAATTGCTCTCTGTATGACTCTCTATAGATAAATAAAACTGTTTTTCCTAGATAGCAATTAAAGGAAAAGTCTGAAATGCTGGCAAAAATATATTATTTTTACTGCGATCAAGAGGTTTTTGAACGAACATCCGCCATTTTAATTCCTTACCAGTCTCTCTCCGTTCAGGCTTTTTAAAATGTCCAGACTTCGCGTCGCACAAAGATTCTATGTATACTGAACTGCACATAAGTGAAGAAATGAGGTGCGTCGGTGATCGTGACACATGTTGATTTTACCAGAGAAGACTCTGATGAAGCTGAAATATTATAACCGAAAATATATTATAGTTTTGTGATGCTACTGATTAAGGAAAGCAATTGAACAGTTAAATGTCCTATTACTAATGTACCTGGGAAAAGTATGGTTACGAAGTTCGAAGCCAAATAACACAATAGTGCTATTCAACTACACTGTTCAAAATTAAAGATTATTATAAATTTTCTGTTAAAAATGGCACAACAGGAATTTGTTTGAACAAAATGAAAACACGGGAATCAAAAAGTAAATATTTAAATATAAAACATACAAAACTATCCAAAGTTTGTCCGAGACTTTGAAATAGAGGTATGAGCAGTAGACCACTGATCGGCAGAGTCTAAACATTTTGCAAATTATAGATTTTAATTTAAAGAGTATTAAGCAAACTGGACGCACATATACTAATAATTAATTTTATTAACCGTTTGAAGAAAAGTGCTATTATTTTATATTTTTCTGACATTTTGTTTTCTTTTTCCTGCTTCTTAAAATGTATTTTTTTCGTTCTTGTTTTGAAAAAAAAAAAAAAAAAAAAAAAAAATTCTGGTTTAACTCGGACTGATCTGGGAGAAATTTATGCAGATGTCAATTGAGGATTTGGTGACATTCCCTCTTTTGAATAGTCTAAAAGCAATTAATATTTTATTTATTTAATTTTTTGTTATAGTCGCCAGCCTTCCTCACATCTTGGGTCCCGGTTGGCTAACACTGAGAAAAAAAAAACAACAGTTTCATATAGTTTTTTTGTTTATACTTTATGCATTGCGGGAAAAAATCTTGATAATAACAGAGAAAGAAAAGTAGCCGGGTATTAATATTATTTTATCACCACTTTTTTTTTTAATTTAGTTTCCATGGGGCGATTGGATAACTTCAGGTGTATAATGAATTACAGACCTAAATAATGGTCAACGTTTAAGACTAAGGGCCGGAAAAAATATCGAACGATGACTAACATTTTTCTTAAAAAGCTTTATCGCTCGGCTACAGTCACCATAATTTTAGACCATAAGAAACTGTTATTTCGCTGTAGCTCTGTAAGCTTGTAGACCTATAGTATGTGCGTAATTAACAGAAAACAATCGTAGTAAACTACAAACCATCTTCCCTAAACATAGGAGTTATAGGTGAAAAAAGGGGTAGCTAAGGATCTTCGTATAATAAATTATCATCGATGAAAAAATGGAAAGTCCATTTTCTACTAATGCTGTAAAGAGATTCTTCACAAAAATCTTTAGTCTGAACTAAATACTATCTACCCCAAAATAGCATTTAAAAAAAAAATAGCTTATAAACAGATATTTGACTAGACTCTGGATAGTGTCACTATTATCCATGGCTCTCATAGAGTTCCATGTCTGCATGTGTCATTTATTTGTATGAGTTACTTATGCCACTAAATAGTTATTTATTTCACTTTCTATTACTTGATTTTTAAATTTAACCATTTAATTAAACTCGTTATAAGTGTAATTATTAAAAATGGTGAGTTTTTTTCTAAGACCACATGGGAGACAGTTTTTCTTGATTATTAAGGGTAGCAGTTAAGATGCTCATCCCATTACAACATTCCAACTTGGAGAGGGATGTGAAAGGCAGTTGCCATAACGGTCGTCGATCTCTGAATCCAGCTTTAATTTAGTCGTTTCTGAATAGTATCACTTGATATTATTCTATCTCTACAAATCGGAAAGTGACGTTGAATTGTTGATTGCGCCTATTTTGGTGCCAATGCTCTCTGGATTGTGCGGTCATCTCATATATTGTTGACTCGGGAGTGTCCAGAAGGCGCTGCGACGGTTTTTTGTGCCTTTTCTGCGCCACTGGTACAAACTACCATACTGTTTCTCCTAGTATGCTGCCCAATCCGTTTTTTCGAGCTTCCTGCTTTACTGTTCCCTTTGATGGGACCCCTCTCAACGTCGGACTATTGCTCATTACGTTATCGGGAACACCTGTCAGCTATCTTTCGTATCAATGTCGTATATCGAACTGCTGTATTTCATGGTAAATCGCTACTATTGAGTAAATTTCCCTCTAGCCTCAATATGTGTGTCAATTAATACGTGCGTTACACATCTCCACAATATTTAACGATGCTGAAAGTTTGATCATTTGTATAAGTCACCGAACAACATTTACTTACCAAATTTTGCAGTTGAGGTTCAATTCTTTCTTAATGCATAGATTTTTGATTAACCGACTAAATATAAATATTATAACTCTTAATTTTTAGTTATAAGCATATATTACTTTGGTCTTCTTTCTTATTCGGTCGAAAACTTTTCGAACTTTGTCATGTATAAAAAAAAGTATATATATATATTAGGTATTATATATATATATATATATATATAGTGTAAGTATGTATAACTGTATCTTTAACTATACAAGGTGTCCGAAAACGTTGAAACGCAGTTTTATTCGATACTTATTACGGAAAAGTAGGCAGTGTAAATGGCAAATTCCAAATAAAGCAGGAAAAAAGACATATATATATATATATATATATATATATACATATATACAACCCCACTAGACAAATTTTGTCAATTAGAAAGTTTTTATTTTTCATCCAAGAGGACCCTTAGAAAAAACCATGCATCTGTAACTATAAAAACAATTGGATTACGGTACACAAAAAAAGCTGACTTATGCCACTTTTCCATACCACTCATAAAGTTGTTTCGATGGTGAGAACACGGACCATTTATTAACTATTAATAAAAATTTTTAGATCAAAGATAAGATAACAAAAAAATTTCAAATGGCTCAAATAATGTCTTACAATGAAGTCTGAGGATACAAACTATAGGATATTTCATTAGAGAGAACTTGCACCTGCTCTTATAATCTGTCTGATACAATAAAAATTTAAACATGTAGAACTTAAAATGTCTTTCTAATTTAACATTGTTTATAAAAAATATATACACTGAATGGCCAAATTATTATGATCACCTGACACTTTCATGCGTTTTGTGATACATCTCAAAAAGCACTAGATGAAACCTTTTCAAACTTCAGGCGTGTACTGAACATGTAATACTTTATATATTTCAGCGAACGTTCCGAACAGAAAGCAAAAAAGGGACCAGTAAAAATAGAGGGTGAAAAGGGCGCCTCAAAACATGTAAATGTAGCAAAAACTTGATTTTGAAAATCTGACCTCAAAACAATATTTTCTCTGTCATAAATGGATAAGCAAAAGTAAAAAATCGTCTGAAAATTCATTTGTTAATACATCATTTTGGAAAAAATTAAAATTTGAAAATAAATCACATGCCTAGGCATGTACTTATTATTTTATATTGTTTTCAAATAAAAAATGTCAGGCTTAATGTAAAATATGATTTAAAATATGTGAATGGATCGCAAATCTATCCTAAGCACGAAAAAATGGTTTTAATGTAAATGTTATCATGCGTATTACCTTTTTGCGGTATGTTACAGATTTACATTTCGATTTTGATATATGGCACCCCTCCGGCCCGGCCCGGCCCGAGAGCAAATTCAAAAATTCGGCCCGAACCCGGCCCGAGGGCCGGGCCGGGCTCGGGCCGGAAGCCCGGCCCGTGCAGACCTCTAGCTAAGATACGCAGACGATTGAAGCAAAATAATTAAATTTATGAAAAATAATTATAAGATAAAAAAAATTTTATAAACCATGTTTTTAAATTTTCTGTTGAATCATATAAACGCTACTGAAGGCAGCCGGAACCCCAGAAATTGGATAAAAGTATTAAAAAAATTCCCTGCTATCGTCTTTTGAGCTATTATAAAAGTTTCAAATGGCTATCTAGCCGGGAAGTTAGTTAAAAGTTGATTGCAAGCTTTGTACTGGAAACGCTGCCGAAGGCAGCAGGGTCCCGAAGCAATTGGATAAAAATATTTTTAGAAAGCATTTTCACCGTATTCTGAACTATTCCGAAAGTTTCAAATGTCTAGCTACTCGGGAAGTTAGTTAAATAAATTTTCTGTTGAATCATATGAACGCTGCCGAAGGCAGTAGGAACCCGAAACAGTTGACTAAAAGTATTGAAAAAAATGTATTGCCACCGTGTTCTGAGCTATCCTGAAAGTTTCAAATATCTAGCTAGTCGGGAAGTTAGTGAAAAATCGATTGTAAGCTTTGTACTGGTAACGCTGCCGAAAGCAGCAGGAACCCGAAACAGTTGGCTAAAGGTATTTAAAAAAATGCATTTTCACCGTGTTCTGAACTTTTCTGAAAGTTTCAAATGTCTAGCTAGTCGGGAAGTTAGTTAAATTAATTTTCTGTTGAATAATATAAGCGCTGCCGACGGCAGTGGGACCTGAAATAGTTGACTAAAATTATTAGAAAAATGTATTGTCACCGTGTTATGAGCTGTCCTAAAAGTTTCAAATGTCCAGATAGTCGGAAAGTTAGTGAAAAATCGATTGCAAGCTTAGTACTGATAACGCTGCCGAAGGCAGCAGGAACCCGAAACAGTTGGCTAAAGGTATTAAAAAAATGCATTTTTACCGTGTTCTCAACTATTCTGAAAATTTCAAATGTCTAGCTAGTCGAGAAGTTAGTTAAATAAATGTTCTGTCGAATAATATTAGCGGTGCCGAAGGCAGCAGGACCTGAAATAGTTGACTAAAATTATTAGAAAAATGTATTGTCACCGTGTTGTGAGCTGTCCTGAAAGTTTCAAATGTCTAGCTAGTCGGAAAGTTAGTGAAAAATCAATTGCAAGCTTTGTTCTGATAACGCTGCCGAAGGCAGCAGGAACCCGAAACAGTTGGCTAAAGGTATTAAGAAAATGCATTTTCACCGTGTTCTGAACTATTCAGAAAGTTTCAAATGTCTAGCTAGTCGGGAAGTTAGTTAAATAAATTTTCTGTCAAATCATATAAGCGCTGCCGAAGGCAGCGGGACTTGAAAGAGTTGACTAAAATTATTAGAAAAATGTATTGTCACCGTGTTGTGAGCTGTACTGAAAATTTCAAATATCTAGCTAGTCGGGAAGTTAGTTAAAAATCGATTGCAAGATTTGTCCCTGACAAACACACAAACAAACACACAAACAAACAAACAAGAATCGAAGTTAATAAAAACATGGTAATGAAGCATTAAAGGCAATATTTAAAATCGAAAAAACATTAATTTAAAAAATTCAAATTCGAAATTCGAAAAAATCTCGATGAGGTGCACACCTGCAGGGTCTCAGGTACCTATATGCCAAATTTGGAAGCTCTGCGATCAATAGTGTGAGCACCAGAGCGCAGACAGACACACACACACACACACACAGACACACACACAGATACACAGAAACTTCTCTTTATTTATATAGATGAATAGGAAATGAATAAAACCGCGTTTAAATCTGTTTGGGAAACCCTGTATATATATTGAAGATTCTCCACTGCAGCATAGTTTTTTTATTTAAAGAAAATTTAAACAATGGTATTATGACAATATTTCTTATATTTACATTATCCAGAGTTACAAAATTTAAAGACTAATGAAAGTTATAGAATTTTTTTTTCTTTTAATAAAACATAATTTAACTTAATATAATTTCTTTTTTTTTTTAAACTACTTATACTAAATCAGTTTTCTTTTTGGTTTTTTACAAAATTAAAATAATTTAGTACAATTGAAAAACATATTTAATAAAAAAAAATGAGTTTTTCCTGTAATTAATAAATTGTAATTTAATAAAATGTTAGGATGTATTCATGTAACATACAAAACAGAATCTGCATGATAAAATAAAATATGTAAAAGAGAAATTACAGTAATAAAAACTACTATAGGCATACAAATTTGATAAAAACAATTTGTGTATAATGAATTAAAAATAAAGCCTATTAAAAGCACATCTAAGCAGAAAGATACATAATTATGTTATTTTAAATTTACAATTATTCAATTATTGTATTTAATCAAAAATACACATTCACACATAAATAAAGTATACATGGTGGAACTAAAAATAAAGTACAGAAAATTGAATATATATTTTTGATATCTAGTAATTTTTCTTAGTATTATAGTATTATGTTGTATGTATTGTATATACATATAAAATTCGTTTAATACAAAATATTAAAAACTAAAATTTCAAGCTAAAACATGTTATTCTGTTATTAAACTATAAAAATGGAACTTTTCAAGAGGTATGTCTGACTAAAATGATAAACGAGTGCATATTCTGTAATTACAATTTTCCAATAAAATGATACATTGTTGCGTTTACCTAAGATTTTCAAAAAATTGGATCTACAGAACACGAAAAGTAATAACTTGTCTAAATACAATGGATGTCATTTGTTATTATCTTCATTATGTATAGCTTAGAATGTACTGAGCTATTGTCCATTTGAAATAGTTAATTGATTTGTTTTGTTTTGCATTTGCAGGAAGTCATTTGCATTCTGTTTTAACCGTTATTTATGTTTCTTGTACGCATTATGAGATAAAGATTTAGCATCTTCAGAAATTATCATCTGATTATTTAATTTCGATTAAAATGTCGAGAAAAATAAATATACATCTTAAAATTAATAGATGGTTGTATCGTTATTAAAATTATCTTTAAAATGAGAAAAAGACATTTGTAATTACAAATTGAAAGTAGTTTAAGGATCAAGATTATTTTATTTGAAGAATAAAGTTATGTTTTATTTATTAAATGTAAAACGAAATAAATATCGACTGGAAAACAAAAAAATCTGGTGTGAAACAACCACACGACTTCCATTACCCACTATTACACGTATTATATGCATTTTTTGGAGATAATGTGGTCAGGAGATATAAAAGTGACCTAAAGAAACAGAAACCTAACATTTGTCCGGTAAGAGAAACTTTATACACATGTAAAGACATATAAAACGAAGCTTACATATAGCGAAGTAAAAAATAAGGAAAAAAAAAAATGGTAGAGGTATATTTTTAAACACTAATTTCTGAGATCAAAATAAACTTCTGATCTACCTAAACAGGATGGCTGTTAATTTTACTCTAATATCTACTTGATACATACGAAATAAATGGATTTATATAACAATTTTCAAGAAAATCGTTAGAGCCGTTTTTGAGATACCAACTTTTACCAAAACTCAATTATTGACCGGAAAACAATAATTACATTCAGAAGAATATTTAAAAGTGAGTTAATATGGCGAGTTTGAAAAAGATCCGTACAGCCGTTTTTAAAGGAACGCGTTTTCGAGATCTGAAATTGAGCTATTTATACAGGACGCCTATCAATTTTCCTGAACAAACCAACTATATCATTCGAAAGGACATCTAATAGAGTGTTTATATAGCAAATTTGAAAAAACTCGTTAGAGCCGTTTTTGAGATACGGACTTACGGTCCGACTTTCGGTTTCCGACGTCCCACTTCCGGTTTTACAATTTTCACCAAAATTTGGAAAATTCATCTGTACATCAGATTTGTTTCAAGTCTGAAGTTTCGTAGTTCTATCTTTATTAGTTTCCGAGATATAATAGCCGGAAGATTACCCACACACATACACATACACACTGACCAATTGCCAAAAACCACTTTTTTGGACTCAGGGAACCATAAAACGTGTAAATTAGGTGAAATCTCGATATCGAATTTTCAGGCCGAATACAATACTTCCATTACCTACGGTAGTAGGGTAATGGCAGTAAAATGGAAATGTGACTCAAAAGCTGCATATTATGGTGCTCGAATTCACGTAAACTTTCTCGCAAAAAAAATAATTTAATGGTAACGCATTTCGATTTCAAAATATATTACTATTCTAAATTTTAAGTAAACAGTGTTTTCTTTCCTTAAAAAAGAACTTTTTCTCAGAAAAAAGATTTACTTTGGCTGTCCTAATTGTCAATAATTATTTTACCATTTAAAGAAATTCTAATGAAGTTTGTCACTGAAAAACATTAATTAAACAACTATATTTTTAGGTAACACCAAAAATAGTTCTTTGGCATCTAAATGTTACCAGAGGAGTCTACTAAACAAGAAATGATGTTTGCAATGAGTATTCATGGTAACAGAGCATAAGCAATAGATCAATATAAGAAGATTTTAAGACCAACTATCCAGGGTATCTTTACAAAATAAGCTTCACAATTTATGTTGCAATTTATAAGACAAATTACCCTTTTTGAGTGTGACGAAGTTACTAGATCGATCATCGCGTTGCACTGCCAAAGAGATAAATTTATATTGTATCAAGTATCTCTCTTTCCGGGTAAAAAATTTACCTATTTTTTTATCAAAAAAGTATATAAAATTATAATTTACGAAAGAGTAAAAATAAAGCGATTGAATGTCTTTAGGTATAGAGTTGAAAACATAAAATTTATTATTTTTATGCATTTTGTTGGATCACTGAGAAAAAAAAAATATACCGCCTTTCTCTAGAATGAATAAGTGGCCATTTTCTAAATCCCTTAACTAGAAATATAGATTTTCGAGCTATGCGCATAAGGCACGCCAATAAACTGAATAGACGAAATGATCGAGAATTTCTAGTGTACACATTTCTAGATGGTGAAATAATATTCTGAATATTCCGAATATTCTGAACCATTTACATTGCGAGACATTCTGGCTTGATTTTCTAGAATTGGGTAATAAACGAAGATTATAGTTGCAGAAACCCGCCTCTTGTAGTCTCATTTATTTGCAGAGATTTTTTAAATAACTTTGCCCTCGAGAATATAGGCAAACGCTCTAGAATTCTAATAGGGGCTTCTAGAACTCGCTTTCCAAGGGGACTAGAATTTACAAGGATGACATGGAACTAGTTTTTCTAGAGCCACAATTTAGATTCTAGATGTCAGTTACAGAATTTTTTCTCAGTGATGTAAAAAGAAAATAAGAAGTATGGAGGCCATAAATTCGTGAAACTTAAATAATATAATTAATTTTCATTTATCTTCTTGTTTAGCTGTACCTTAGAAAATAATGATAACAGTATACTACTAAGCGAAATGTTTGATCTACTAAAATAAAATGCTAGACATTTTTTTAGATATGTCTATAACTTATAGACACACAACAGAGTGTATTTAAACTTAGTTCAGTAAGAACTAAACAGAACTTGAAATGCATTTTCACAAATTTCTCAATATAGCCCTAATAGATCCGAATTCTTTTATTTGACCCATAAACGAATGATGAAGGATTTTTGTATCATAACCTATTCTAGACATAAACTTATGCATATAAATAATATATGTTCATTTCATTTTCCTTAGTGCAATCTAAAGACATCAAACTTTACCTAACCGAAATTTAGCACATAGACGTAATGTATATTAATTTTCTTGGATGTCCCTGTACAAGTACCATTTGTTTGATTTCAATATAAATTTTTATGTAGGATCTCCATAGGATAGATTTAGTATATCGAGTTTGAACTTCTTACTAATATTTGTTTTGAGTTACGTTAATTACAGATTCACAAGTAGAGACCAACCGCTAAAAGTGAATTCTTCGGTAATCCAAATTCGATTTTTCAAAACGTGTAATTGCACAAAAATATAAAGTTATGACCCCCCCCCCCAAAAAAAAAAAAAAAAAAAAAAAAAAAAAATGCTTTATTTATTTTATATAGGTAAGAGAAAGTTGAAAGTTATAAAGAAAAGTCGAAAGCAATTTTTTAATGTACTGTACTAATAATACATTCTTTGGCAAATTTATTCAGACTTTCTGTTTATGATTTTCTGTGTTTTTTTGTCACAGTTTCGTTATTTTTTAATCCCTTCTATAGGTAATCATATATATTAAAATTTTGAACTTTGAATTAAAATTGTTAATTTTTTCTTTCACTTGATTTGTCGTGCTTAATTTTACCTAAACATTTATTATTCTGTCCTAAAAAATGCTTTACATTTATCTTAAAATGAGCTTGATATATTTTTCATTCTGTATAAAATGTTCTTTAAAGCTGAGTGAAAGTGCTACTACGATGATCCAAAAATTTATGTAACAAGCTGCATTTATGTAATAAGCTTCGATCGTTTTTCTGCACTTTAAATGATTTTTTTTTTTTTTTTTTTTTTAAAGAATATTTTTTATTATAATTTTATTAAAACAACAACAACATTAAAATCGTTCAAAACTTCTTTTTGGGAGATCGTATATAGTTTTTGACTTTAATTCTTCTCTAACCTGTCCCGTTACCACTGGTTATATTTATAACCAGACAGCTTTAGGTAGTTAGCGCTGTTATATGAGGGTATTCTTTTAGCTCTGCATTTTGCCACAACACACACTATATATTATAGTCTGTTTGGGTTTTAAGTTAATATCTTTTAAGAAATAATTTAATATACATGTTCAACTCGGAATTCTTGTGTTACACTGTAAAAATATGGTGTTAGTTTGAACTAAAACTTGGTATTGAAATCGCTGCAACCATCCAATGGTTTAACCTTTTACCATGATTTGTTAATTTTACGTTGAAGCAAATATTGGTATTATGTCAAAAAAAAAAAAAAAAAAAGAGTCAAGATTCGACTGAGACGGAGATTGAACCTTCTTGTCTCATATCAAGCACTCTGGTTTGACGTGACGTGAAGGTGAATCGTGGAACAGGGCCACGATTTATTGTCCGCTAATTCCGCGCGCCCGTTCCATTCATTTTGATAAAAGGGGGTTAAATTTTCCAGGGTTTTATCTTGGTCCATGGGTGAGTTGTTACACAGAATTTGCACTTTACCCTATGTTTTCGACCACGCTCTTTAATTTAAACTTGGTTTGGTTTTAACAGGAATTTTACTGTTTTATACTTTCCTTGTGAGTGGATGTATAGTAGCTCCACGTTTAGGGGCAACTTAAATTCAATCGCAAGAAGTAGAAAACTTAAAGGTGAGGTTGAACCCTCTTATGGTATTGCTTACTTTATTCCAAATAGTGATTCAAGTTTGAATTGAAACTTTAACATTGTATTTGGTACCATCTCTTGGCATCTTCTGCGTATTTCTTATTTAAACGTTTCATGAAGAGACAGCAGGACATTCCATAAGGCGTGTTGGCATACGACGTATCAACAAGCAAATGAAGTTAACTGTTGTCTACTCAATCTACTCAGCAGTCAAGGACACCAAAAGAGCCATATTGAGTCTACCAAAATATTAAATAGTGCTGTGTTACTTAATGGCTTCTGCGTTCAGGATTTAGGCTTTTTGTTTTTCCAGACGTGTCTTCTCCTCTTATATAATTCTTACACTGTTAAAAAAATGCAACTTTGCTGCCAGAAATTTTTTGTAATTTGTGAAAAAAACCGTAAATTACGGAAAAATTACGTTGAAAAAACGTATTTTTCTATAATTACAGAGCATTTCTGGCAGCAATGTTTCATTTTTTAACCCTTTAACGTTCAATGGTTTCGCAGCAAAACCAAACATTTGACATAATTTAACAATTTTTATGCAGCAGTTTTTCAACGTTTCCCCCATGTTTTAATCAGGTTTTAAACTTTTGTTCCTTTTCTGTTCGGTAGATAGCAGCACTATTCCAAAATTTAACAAATAATGCTTCAAAGTAAGCTAAATGCATAATTCGCTTGAAGTGTCTTAGTGTGCGCGAGTGCGAATTGCTGGTTTGATGATGCACTCATGTCTAGTTTTTTTCATTTAATGAAGAGCTGAGCTAATATTTTAACTTGAAACAACTTTTAAGAGTTTTTGAAGTCGATAATGTTTACTTACAAAGTGTTTTATTTATTAAATTAAATATTATTTGAATTTAATAAGGTTAACTTATAGATGTATCAAACCAAAAATTTCTCCAAAAGGAACAATGCTAATTTTTTATTTTTCAATTATTTATAATCAGCTATGTGTCTAAAAGCCATTTTTAAAATTAGTTTAGTAATTTTTAAAATAAATTAGGTGGCGAACGTTAAAGGGTTAACAGTGCACAATCCAATTTATTTTAATAGTATGATTATTAGAATTACGTGATTAATAATTAAAATTTTATAATTATGTAATTAAAATGTATACAGTTATTAAAATTATTTATCGTAAATGAATTGAAGTAGTAGTTTTTTGGTGTCACTTCAATTGGAATTGAATTATACGTGATCATGAAAGCTGAAATTTTTACATACTTATTTGCGATTTCATGATTACTAACTATAATGAAAAAGAAATTATCTTAGGGTGCTTTGTACCACGTTGCTGTTTACGTCAATGAAAAAATATACATCTCTATTACTTATGTTTAAATACATCTTTTAATAGGTAAGACTTATTTTATTAATATGTAGATTACGTTTTTCATAATAGGAAATTTCCAGAAACTGCAACAGTGGTTGATGACATTTTCTTGTAACAACTAAAATTAAAATCATTATCTTCGAATTCCTTCTTTTATGGAATTGCAGATTATGTTAGAATACTCTCTAAAATTTCTGAAGTGGGAATCTCACTCCTTAAAAAAGTAACCATTACTTTGACACGAATTAAAGTGAGAAATACTATTGTCGCTCTTGAAAATGTGACATTTCTCACTTTTCTCGAAAGAGAGACTTGTAGTCACTCTGTCACAAAGAGTGAAGACATTATCTATTGCAAGATCAACCTTCTGAAGAGTGAAGAATTGCTGGCGCCATCTACTTATCATATTTCGAATAAAATATGAAAGGCAATTTCTGGATGATCTCGCATGCGTGTGATTTGTTTAACAGAGCTTATTGAAGGTATTTGAGTATAATAAAGGAAAATAATTATGTTAAAAGCTATTTCGGTAAATATAAATTTTTTATACGATTGTTAAAATCTAAGTGTTATTGGTAAAGAATCGAAAATCACAAGAAAGTTATGGAAACTCGTAAATGAAAGCAAGTAGTTTTATTCGGAAATATATAAGGTATAGAAAAAAATATCAATTCAAATACTTAATGCATAACATCTTAAAATATATAGGAATTTATATTTTTATTATATTCATTGATACTTAAAACATGTGAAATATTCATAAAGTATAATATTTTATTAAAAATTAAAAGCATCGGCAAGATTTATACTCCTGAACAGACGAGTTTTTCAAGAAGCTCTGTAGATTTGTGTGTAAACATTTAAATATTTTTTAAACATGCACACTCAACAATTTTTCTTTTCTTCTAAGCTATTTTAAAAATAACTATTTGTCTTAAGAAATTTCTTTTCAAGTATACATTTTGATTTAAAAAATAATTCTAATTTTAGTATTTTAAAAATAATTCTAATTTTAAAATGTACGTTAGAATTCTGTAATTTTATATTTTTAATAAAGGAATTAAAAGTTTATAAATGCGATTAATCTCTTATGTGAATAATTTACCACTGTAAAATAAGCGAGTTCTGTGTGTCCCCAGTGGTTCAGCGGTAAGACGCTCTGCCTGCCACGGAGACGGCTTCGGTTCGATTCACCGCAGATCCAATCTGCGTCGTTGAACTAGAGCCAATGCGAATACAAAATATATCGTCTAGCGTATCCGAATTTTTTTACGAAAAATAAACAGTCATAATCTTTGAGGTTGGCTCAATTTTGGCATGTTCAAGGGAGTGATATGCCACTCTTTTAGAGTCCGATCTCACTCTATTTTAGAGAGCAGTTTATGTACAGGAAATATTTCTACATTTTGAGTAAAAATTTATTGGGTTAACAAAATTTTGATGAGAACAACAAAAAATTCTGTTTAAATATATGTTCCAATAAAAATTTTGGTTAGATTAATAAAATAATTTGTGTTGCAATTCTAATAAATATGTTAACAATACCTTTCGTGCTGTCATAACAAAATTTTTAATTAAAATTTGGTTTAGAGCAACAAAATAACTAAACATAGTTATTTCAATCATATCCATTCTATACATGTACATGAAATGCACTGTGTTACATTATTAAAACCCTTGAATTTAATATTTAAATAATTACCAAAGTAGAACGTAATACCTGATTAAAAAAAAAAAAATAGTTCATACATTCAGTTGCGAAATTACCTGTTAATAAATTACATGCTGATTATAATTAAGGTTATGATTTCAAAGCGCTATAATTTTAAAACTAACGGTCAAAAATGACTTGATATTTTACCTGAACAATCGTGAGGCAATGGAATTTTGTTTGGCGAAGGAAAAAAAAGTATTTATAAAATGTGCCTATAGATGGCGCTGTCAAGGTAATCTCAAAAGAAATGCCTAAATAGATTCATTATACACAGGAATGTTGTTAGCAATAGAATAGAATAGCAGGAAACAATAGACTTTAAGGGTTTACGGCAGCTTTTTTTAGCAAAAAGACAAGAATACGTGGTTACAACTGAAACAGTGATAGTGACAAGAGAAAAAGAGGAGCTTCATGAAACAAAAATCTTACGAATGATTAACGGTACATTTTGGAACTTCTTTTTTTTTCTTTGCCAAACAAAATTCCATTGTCTAACCATTGTTCTGGTAAAGTACCAAGTCATTCTCAACAGTAGTTTTAAAATTATAGCGTTTTGATAATCATAACTTTAATTATAATCACCCTGTATATTGAATTAATTAGTTTGAAGTTTAAACCAGTAATGATTTACATGTTTTGAAAATATGAAGCATGAAATCATATATGGTTTAGTTTCACCTTTTTTTCTAACTTTCCCACCACGGTATTCCTATAGTAATTTTTAGCTTAACTGGTAGTGGAAACATATGGAAGAAAATTACAATGTAAATATAGTGGTGGGAGAGTCAGGAAAAAAGTTGCCAGTGTACCACGTATGAAAGAAAAATTGAAAAAGATGAACAAGAAAAAAAAATATCAAGTTAGATTTTGAACTAATTTCTATTGCTTTTGTATTTGAACATTTGGGGAATTCACAAATAAAGAACTTTAAACAATTATCTTACTAACGAGTAAAATCTTAAAAAATCTTTCAAACAAATTTCTGTTTCAGATTTAATCTACAGATATACGAAAAAAAAAAAAAAAAAACTTCTTTTAAATCATACAATGTGTAAAAGTTCTTTTAAGTGTTCCTGTGAAATAAGTATACAAACATATTACGCACGGAATTTGATTTGAATATGTGCTGCATTAGTTCAAAACAATGTTTATCATTTCAGGGTTTCAATTATATTTACAAAAGTTTAATCTCAGCCAGACTAATAAAATAAATGACAAGTTGAAAGCTTAAATGACTTGAAGTCACATTCTTCTTATGTTTCGACTTTCCCTAAGAAAATCAATATCTTAAAAAATATTTGAAATGGATGAGGAGGTTCACTTTTAAAGAAAAATGAACAAACAAATTGATAAAATATGATATATAATGTGTTGTTAATATATATGTGTATATGTGTATATAATATATATGTGTTGTTACCACAGTCTACACATGGCATGTGCTTTTTTCCTACTTCTTTTATTTTTGTACTGCTTAAAATTATATTATATTGTATCATATATAGTCATTTTCTTACATTTTAGAATCGATATTAATAATTATTAAAGTGAAAGAATAATATTAGAATAGAAGTGATTTCCGACCTTAATTAAAAGTGTACAAAAGTGACTATCATCTTTTATCAATTAGAATTTCTTCAGCTATCGATTATAGTTTCCATAAAAAAATAATCTGGTGTGTCACTCACACAACTTTCTCTTACCCTGAAATTTAATACTATAAATAGAGATTCGAGATTAAGGGGTAAGATAACGAGTACTGTTACGCAAACCTATGTTAAAACAATTCCAATTTGGCTTCGGAGCAGCTTTATTTGAAAAGTAATTCTGTGTGAGGGGGGCTACAGCCCCCCTCAATGCCCCGTTTCACTACTGTACCTACATTTATATAGAATTCGAATCTGTTATTAAATTCAAAAGTTCATTTAAAATTATTGTGACAACGTTCACACCAACATTCCTTGAAACTTATCAATCTTGATCAAACTTTTCTAGTAAAAAACACATGAACTTCAATATACAACATTTGGATCGCCTGAAATTATTTGTTTTTAATTTATTCTAACAGACACAGACAAAGGTCAAACGTTAAAAATTTGACTTCGGTATTCAGGAAGCCTCAAAACGTCTAAATATAAATAAAACCGAGCGATGAATATTTAGCTTTAAAAATACATTATTTACCATACGGCAATGAGGAAGTCATTTCCTTTCATGAGCAGCTTTCCTGAACATGGTAAAATATTGTAGTAAATCACTTCCACGAACAATAAAAGAGAAATACATATCTTCCTTAACAATACATTTGATTTTAATTGAAACTTTTACTTCAGATTAGCATTATGATAATATGAGTACATAAATTCATTTAAAATTAAAAAGTGTTTTAAAACTTATTTTGCCATGTTTTTATTAACTTTGATTCTTGTTTCTTTAGTACTAATCTTGCAATCGATTTTTTACTAACTTCCCGACCAGCTGGAAATTTGAAACTTTCAGAATAGCTCAGAACACGGTGACAATGACTTTTTAAAATATTTTTAGCCAACTGTTTCGCGTCCCTGCTGCAATTCGGCAGTGTTTATATGGTTCAACAGAACATTTATTTAACTAATTTCCCGACTAGCTAGACATTTGAAATTTTCAGAATAGCTCAGAACACGGAGACAATGCATTTTTTAAATACTTTTAGCCAATTGTTTCGGGTCCACACTACCTTCGGTAGCGTTTATATGATTCAAAAGTCTTATAACTTCCCGACTAGCTAGACCTTTGAAACTTTCAGAATAGTTCAGAACACGGTGACAATCCATATTTTTAATACTTTTATAGCCAATATTTTTGTGTCCCCGTTGCCTTCGGTTAGCGTTTATGGGTCATTCTCACATAATGGTAAATTTTGTGTCCTTGGCTAAAAAACGTTACTTGAGCAAGTCAGCTATGAAAATTAATTTTTTTTTTCAACAATTCTTTTCAAGCACTACACTGTGCAGTAATTTTAATACCAAAAAAAGTAAAATTTCAATATTTAAAAAAATTTTAAAGTTGTATATGTCATTACCAAGGCTTGTCCCAAACTCCAAACTTTTTATTTGAACCTTTATTTTTAAGAATTGAAAAAAAATTAAACAAAGCTAACAATTTGCTAGGTATATTTGACTTTTCTACTTTTAATATCTTTGGAATTTTAGGCATAAAAAAAGAAATCTATTAATTATTCTTATTTAAAATTTGTCCCTAAGGGTAATTGTCATTACCAAGGTGTGTAAGTTTTTTTTCAGTACCTCACTACTAGATGGTTCTGTCATAATTATCAACCTGTCAAAAGTAAAGTGTTTCATACCCTTACAAGTAGACAAGATTTTTTTAGTTTAAGTAAATACAAATTATTTCATTTTGCTGTTTTTGTTCTAAAATTATAGTCAGTATACTTATTGTGTGTCATTACAAAGTACATTATTACGAAAATACGCAATTAATAAATTTAAATTTACTGAGTGATTATAAAGATCTTTGGGACCACATACAGAATGAATATTACATTAGCTTTTAATTGCTATAATTTAGCCATAAATAGGCTTAACATTAAAAAAGTCATTACCAAGGTTATCATTACCAAGGTGTTCTGAAAACATGGTAATGATATCTAGGAACATGGTAATGATGTCTAGGAACATGGTAATGACTGCTGGGCAGTAAAGTGTAAATCACTTTATGTCGCCTGTTAAAACAGACAGCTATAGGATTCGTATAGTGAAAATTATTCCAAAAAATCTCGCCACTATATATCGTCTAGACATTTTAATTTTTCTGTTACAAATTAGAATGATAAGTACCGCTATCCATACATAAATGTGTAATTATTTCGCCATTGGTCATTTCTGTGGTTCTGTCTGTCATTACCATGTTCACAAATGTCATTACCATATTGCAATGGAAATTAAAAAATTAATTAATCTGTAATTAAGGCAAACGATCTCTGCTGGTAATTTTTTCCTCTATAGCAGACATGGATAATTGCATTAATGTAAAAAAGTCAGGAATTAAAACAATTTATTTTTTATTTTTTTCTGAAACCAATATTTACCATTATCTGAGAATGACCCTTATATGATTCAACAGAAAATTTAAAAACATACTATATAAAAAGTTCTTTTTTATCTTGTAACCATTTAAAAATGTTATTCCTTTATAAATTCCATCCAACTTAAAAATAAATGTTTCGGATATCAAAAATCCCGTTTGCATGTGTATTTCCCTTAGAAGGCAAGGTTATAAGTGATAATAAAAAAGCACCACAGAACTGGCGTTTTAAAGTAATAAGTACAAAACTTTGAATAAACACCATAAAATGCAAGAAACTCGCAATAATTGTTTCGAGTCGAAAGAAAACACGACCCTTCGTCAGGCGAACAAGGAGGCACGAATGCTGCAATCAGTGACCTCTGATAAAAACCGTATAAAATGCTATAGACTCGGAAATTAGTTTTTTATTTTTATTTATTTTATTTTATTTTTGATATTATAAATAATGTTGTTATGAATTGTTTATAATATCTTTCGAAGCAAAGCGGATAACATGCTTTTCTTTTCTTTCGACTCGAAACAATTGTTTCGGTTTCTTGCATTTTATGGTGTTTATTCAAAGTTTTGTATGTAATAATTTAAAACGTCAGTTCTGTGGTGCTTTCTCATTATTTTTGTTGCTTCTTTGGGCTTCTGGTAAGAGGTGCGTTGCGGCTTTGATATCAGCACTCGTGCCTACCTTGTTCACCTGACGAAGGGTCGTGTTTTCTTCCGACCCGAAACAATTGTTACGAGTTTCTTCCATTTTATGGTATTTATTCAAAGTTTTGTACTTATTATTAAGGTGTAATAAGTGAACCGTTTTAATTGATTTCTTTCATGTTCACCAGATAATTAAGGAAAAATTTATATATATTTTAGATGTGATATAGAAAAAAAAAATTCTTTAGCAGTTTTTAGTAAAATGAATTGCAAAAATACATTAATCGCAATGTTACCCCATTTAAATGGGGTTTTTTACAAATTTTTAGAGATATTTATCTTATTATTAATGTTTGAGAGTGTACTATTAAACATTATCTGTTCAGTAAGCCCTTTTTAATAGTGTATGAAAAGTATGATAATAATTAATGATTTATAAACATAAGTAAGAAGTAAAAATATATTTTTTTAAATGAGCTTTTAAAATATTTTTGAATTCTTTTATTAAACCTAAAATATTTATTAAAACTATGAAAGTTATTCAAATTGATAGCAGAACTAATGGACAAAACTCATCCCTATTTTTTGTGCGAAATAAAAGGCTTATTTATTAAAATATTTAAATACTGAACGCAATGTTTTAATCATATATTAAATTAATTTATTGCTTTATTTTAATGTATCAAAATAAAGTTTACCAAGTCATTCACGTCTTAAATAAAAATACTATAGCATGACATTTTCTGGTCTAATTTATATAGACTTATTCAAGAGCTTTTAATATTTTTTTTTTTAAATAAATAGTCTTAGTGTAATAAGAAAGTCATTGTTAAAATTTTAAACTGGCTATGCATAATGCCTTAAAAAGTTTAATCCATCACCATTTATTGTCCTCTTTCTAGGACGTTACATTTTTAATTGTTTTTAACAATACTTTAGATACTCTATTCCGCCATTGTCTCCAAAATGGTAACTATTTAAGTAATATACTTAATTATTTTAAATAGTTTTGTTCCTGTAATACCTTTTATTGAAACTCAAAATTTAAAATAGTAAAAAGAAAGATACATTTAAAATTTTTGGCAAATAATAGGTTAAATATAATTTCCAAAATAATATTATTTTCACTCATTAAGATAAATAATTTTTTTCAGTTTCTAAAATAATGCGTCTAGACCCTGTTATCAGTTTTGCATCAAAAGATATTATAAAGAATTTATTACGGGAATATTTATAATATCCCGAAAAAAAAAAAAAAAAAAACTAATTTTTGTGTCTATAGCATTTTATACGATTTTTATCAAAATATATCATAAACTACATATTTTAATTCAATTTATATTATTCAACTGAAAATAACATATTAATTATACAATATAATATTATACTATTGTGCAAATACAAATTTTGCTGATTTTTCAGTCTATAACACCTCTTACGCTTTTTATCAAAATATTTAATAAACTACTTTGTATAATTCAATTTATACTACACTAAAAATAAATTTTGGTGATTGTTGCTAATTGAGTGGGTTTTTTCCTATTTTCTATAGACATGACATTTTGTAGCCGCCTACATAAAGCGATATCAAATTCTCTCATACGGCTGCCTTGTTACACTTCTATATATTCATATGAAGTGAAAAAATAGTTTTAAGAAAACGTAAACTACATTTCATTGGTCTTTCACAGCTCCTACCTCTAACGCTTGCGCACAGTGCGTGGATTACCTCTCCGAATCCGAAAGCAGAGCTCGCATTTCCACCGGTTGCGCCCGGAGGGAAAGATGTTAGATCTGCGATGAACAGCTACGATTCTTTTATTTCCATTTGCGATGAGTAGTTTCTTCTCAATAAATTCTGCGCTGAACTTTTTCTTTCGGTAAAGTTTGATTGAAGTTTAGGCCTTTAATTAAAAAGAGTGATCACAGAGCTAAACATCTTTTTAAATAACTAAGTTGCTAAAAATTTACTAAGTTGCTAAAAAAAAATTCTTTATAATTATTTTTATCTCAAAACTTTTATTTACGTTTAGATTATATATGCTATATACTTTGAAAATCTCAGTTAGTGTACTTTCGCTGAAGTGAAAGTATGTATGGGAAAAACATTTTTTTTCTAAAATAAGGTAAGAGAGAGAAATTTTAATTTTGCCATGAGGCACGTAACAGCTAGATTCCCGACATCCGTACCAGCGCATCAACTTCCTGAATCAAACAGATGCAAATGTAATTCAAATGATTCACATACTCTTTTAGTTGTTGAGGAAAGAGATGATATTGTGGACTTTATTAATGCAGGACAAAATATTTCTTCACGTTTCGCCGCAGACGTTTCCGCTGACGGACTTGCAGAACTCTACCGCGTGGTAATTCCAGCGCTTATGTTTGTTTGCTTTTTATCCTTAATCTCCAACCTCCTAATTATATGCTCTGCTAGATGGATTCGTCGAAGACGTTTGACTCCGAATATGATGCTGTCTTTATCGCTTGCAGCTGCTGATGCTTTCGCATCTTTGATCGTTGGGCTTGGTTTGGTATTCAACAGCCTCTTACCAATTGCTCTCGGAGTAGAATTAGGTCCAACTACCCGCTGTTTTGTACTGGCACTTGAAGCCCTTCGGCTTGGAAGTTTAGTGTCTACAGCTCTACATTTACTGGCTTTAGCTGCAAATCATCACGTTGGAATTGCAAAGCCACTTCATTACGTACATATTGTTACCCGTAAAACAGCATTATTGTCAACACTCGCTACGTGGGTATGCCCCATAGCTTTCTTTTTCATTTACTTTTCATCTGTTCCGGGAGATGGCTTTCAGTCAGATGGATGTTCAAAATTTGATTTTCTCCTGTTCTCCCCATTTCGCATTACAACAGCAGTATTATTTTTTGTGCCCTTGGCAGCTATGATTGTTATATATACTCACATATTTGCCATTGTACGCCGTCACCAACCTCAGAACAACAGTTCATCAAGTCGACGGATGCGTCGAAATGTAAAAGCTGCTGTAACAACTCTGCTCATACTCGGTGCTTATGTCCTAGGATGGATGCCTGCAGTTCTTTACTTTGCTCTAACTTGTCTGGATTGTCCTGTGCCATTCCTAACAATACCTCTTGAGGTGCGCGTACCTGTTGGTCTATTCGCCAATGCCATGATTGCTGCGAGGTGCTTAGCTGATCCAGTTCTTTATCTTGTTCGTATGCCCGAAGTTAGAGATGCACTCCGAGAGATGTGTGGAGTTCACGTGCCAGCAACAAATGTCGGAAGTCCTTCTTCCCTACAAAATACACGAACGGACGTCAAAAGATTAACACTTCTAACATCTCACAGAAAACTGAACGGTTATGCTAATGGAAGAAACGTTATAAAATTTGAAAGAAAAGAAATGATCTTGTAAATTTATATCTTATTCCTTTTATTCTTTCAAAGAACAGAATTTATCCTGGTTTAAAATATTAAATTGAACTGTTACAAAACTTCATAATACACTGGGTAAAGTAACAAATATTTATATGCATGATCTTTTTTAAAAATAAGTTAGCCACATGAATCTTATTTATAGATTTTATGATTCAGAAATTATATGATTATACAATTTTTAATATAGTCTATGTAATTTTGAAAAACTAGCTTTTTAATCTGGAAAATTTTAAAAAATATTTTTATTTTGGAAAACTATATATTATTTTTTACTGAGCAATATAATCAAGTGAAATAATTAACATTGTTATTATTTAAAGAATTCAGTAATTTTATTTATTGAAATTTTCATTAACATTCTGTACCTTTTTCAAGAACTATTTACTACTTATTCGATAATTTTTATAAAAATATTAACAAAAGTTCTTAATATTGGTGATATTTTTATTTGATGTTAAAGATTGTAATAATTCTTAGCATCAAGAAAAAGTTAAACATATTTTTTTCATGCTAATAAACTGCATAATTCTTCCATATTTAAGTATGATAATCGAAATAATTTTTTTCGTTTCGTAATTTATTAATTTTACAATAATTCATTTGGAATAATTCATTACAAAATTTACAATAATTCATTACAATAATTCATTAGAAAAAAGTCATTTAATTTACAAATTCATTTACAATAATTCATTAGAAATTTTTTTAAAATTAATTATTAAGACTGTAAAATGAGCAGATTTTTTTCTAGTTAAAATATTAATAAGTATGTGTTAATTTTTATAAAAATGTTTCTAAAAACTTTTTGGATCTCATTGAGAATATTATTTTTTAAAGCATTAAATTTGATATTTTATCTTTAACCACAGAAGTAAGAATATATTTTACTATTATCTGATGCATTTAATTTCCCCTTCCTTTTTTTTCCCTCTTTAAATTTATACATTAATGCATAAAAAATAAGGATGCATTTAGTTTTAAATAAATTTTTAAAATGATTCATATTTTATTTTTTCAGTCTGTCATTTTTACAAAAACTTATACTTTTTGTGAAAATAAATAAATAAACAATAAAAATGTATTATTTATAACTGTACTGTTTTTTATAAGTTTATTCTAAATATATTTATAGAGAGGTTAAACAACACTTAGGTTTTGTAAAGTGATTTTATATATTCTTAAATTATTTGTTTAAAAAATATACACTTTTCTAAGTGTAAACTATTTTTTAATGTTTCTAATTATCAAAATTAATTTTAAATTAAGTGTTTAAAACTGAGAGTTATATTTAAAAGAAAAAAAAAGAGTATTAAAGAAAGAAGTTATATTTAAACATTTAATTGTATATAGTCTATATATGTATGTATATATATATATGTATGTCTGTGATTGAGTATATATACATTAAAAATTAATTTTTGGAAATGATTTTTCATCAGTGTTTAAATACATATTTTCTTGTTTAACTAATAATAATAATAATAATAATAAACTTTCATAATGAATCGAAAATGTTTTCCTTATTGAACTATAGAAAAAGATGAGTATTTTTATGGGAAATCACACAACATTTTAAGCTCAGCGTTATTTTACAATGAAATTATAGTTTATTATATAAGGAGCATTTGAAAAAAAAAAAAAAAAAAAGATAAAAGGAAGAGTTTTTATTATATATTGCAATTATTAAGAGCTTTATTTAACAATGCATTTCAAAACCATTTGCAGTTGTTCTTATGAAAGAAGAGGAAAAAGAGAGAGAGGAGAAGTATAAAACAAAAAACGCGTAATAATTTTATTTTATTTATGTATACACATAAGGGTGTCCTTTAAATAAGAGGATTTATTTATTATTATTTTTTTTTAATCAGATACGCATACCCTCTAATTTAATGTTTTGGATTTTCCCTCCAAGTTAACATTATCCCAGAGAGCTGATATTTTGCTAAAATGTGTTTAGGATGAAATATAAAGATATTAGAGAGTATGCGTATCGGATTAAAAAAAAAAGGAAAAGGAAAAACAAAATATCCCCTTCATTTAAGGGACACCTTAATACACATACTGTTTTTAGTTTTTTTTTTTTTTTTTTTTTAATTGCTTTATTTCTAAATTAAAAGGAATTTTGGTGTGCTAAGAATCACTTATTAAAGAAAGCCTAAAATGTTTTAAATTTGTACTTTAAATTCTCATTTTTGCAATACTTATTAGTATTATTTTTTTTTAAATTATTACTATATACATTATAAAGCTATTTTATTCTTTATGTATTAATAATAAATAAATATTGTAAAATAGATTTATACTGGAATGACCCAATCCAGTCAAATAATAATACAAGTATTATTAATAAAAATACGTTTTAATTTTTCTTCTTCTATTCAATTACTAAAGTAACATTATTTATTTAATGAAAGAAAAAAAATACTTCTGTACCTAAGCTATCTTTTTGATAAGGCATATTAAAATGTTAAAAGTAAAAAAAGTAAAAGTTGGAATAAACCATGAACCTTCGTCATGCGGACAATGTAGGCACGTAAGTTGCAAACAAAGCGTTGTCTTTTTTTTTTTTTTTTTTTTTTTTTTTTTTTCCCATTTTATGGTGTTTATGGTTTATGTTACTATGGTATCTAAGGTTTTTACTTTTACTAGCCCCCTGGTGCATTATTATTATTACTTTTTATTATATCAATATGTTTAAAAAAAAAAAATTCTCTACTTATATATAAAAATGTTTTTATGAGAAAATGCTTTATGAACAAGGTAAATGTATTAAAAAAGTCAGTCAAATAACTTCTATATGTTATTGCCTGATATAAATTTTATAATTGTTATTTATCAATTTTTTTTTAAACTTAGAAATTTCTGCAATATTTAAAAACTCCTCAAACAGCTTAACAAGATTAGAAAGTAAATTAGTTGGCATAGGTGGATTTCCCATTATATATTTGTTCGCATAAATTTTTACGATAAGATATGTTACATTAATACTTCGAAGAGAACTTGTCTGAACACTGGACATGATCGTGGACAAAAAAGCCCCACTAATTATGCTACCATTCTTCAAATTTGAAATAGTTACTTTATCTTAATTTCTTGATTAATTTTATTAGTTATGGAGTTAATTTCTTATTTTAATTTTTAAGCAATTCACACTCATCCCAATGCAATAATACCCATAACGTAAGTTTATGACAAATCATTCTGCTCTGAAAAAAAAAATGAATATCGTATACTTTACAAAGGTTTCTAATTAGAAAATTCATAGTCAAGGATGTTCAAGTTAGTATTATAAATGATATTTTTTTTTTCTTTCTTTTCTTTTCTTTTTTCTTTAAGTGTTTTGACAGTGGTTGGATGAAGAAACTTTTCATATTAGCTGATTGTCAGAAAATTTGCCCTATTGCCATAACTTAAGAAAATTGCTAATTTCAAATAAACTACGAAGTTTTTAAATTAGAATGTCAACAGTTAATGCCAGTATCATAAATGATATTTTTAAACTTGCCTGGCACCTTTACGATAAAAATATTCATCATAACGCATGCTTATGTAGAGTTTCGAGCCATTTTTCCATGTTAAGAATATCAGATATTTCGAATAACTTTTCAAGATTTTAAATTAGATTTTTTAAAACCAATAGATATTTTAAAACTAGTCTGATCTCTTTATGACCATTTGTCCTTGTGATAATGTCTACACATGAATTAGCTAATAAACTGAATAACCTACTGCCGGATATCACATCAAAATTTTTGAATTCTTCACGCCTTAAAACATCTAAAAACGTCAAAAAACAGACATCGAAAGTTTTCATGAATATATAAGTTTTCCATATGCAGAGTATGATGGGAAACTGAAACAACGTATCTGATTACTTATTGATACTTATCGATAATTTTTTCTAATAATATCCTTCAACAAAAATATTGATCTTATTGTTGAAACTACTAATTTATAATATAAAATTAAAAATTTTCATGTTCTGTTAATAAAAAATCAGTTAAAATAAATAAATAAATAAATAAATAAATAAATAATAATGAGTGTTAAAAAAAATGAGAATTGCTTAAAATGTAAGAAATATATATATATATATATATATATACATAAAAAATGTATAATTTGAAAATTTTAATGCTTGTGTGTAAAACATTTTATTAATAATAATAATAATAATAATAATAATAAGACAATATTTTGCTATGCCATTGTAAAAAATAACTAAAAGTACATATAACTTTTAGAATTAAAAAAAATATATAAGTTCTTCTCCATTATTATTTAGCATTATGTAAGATTTTTGATTTACTACATAATTTTATATTTAAATATTTTTAAGAAATAGAAGTATTGTAGTTATAACAACAAAAGAATATATAAAGCTGTTCCATTAAAATTAAAATTATTCGTCAAAATAATTAAACAAAATATGAATCGTCACGCAGGAACAAATATATTTACCGTTTGCTATATTTTTCACTTCGCAACGATATTTTTCTTAAAAGTCATAAAAAAATACTTAAAAGCCATATGAAAAATGTCTATCATTCTTTCACGTCTTCCTCTGAGAGACAGCTTAGATAATTTTATATGCCTCATATGCTTTTTTACATTTTAAAATTTTGCAACCGTTTGACAGCGGAACTATACATTTTTATGCTTAGCTCTTAAAAGAAAGTGCTTGGACTTTTTCAAAGAAGTTTTCGAAATTTTTCCTTTTTCTAAACATAATTTTAAGTGTTTTGAAATTTTTAAGTTTTATAGTATTTCCTTAAATTTCAAGAGATACTTACTTTAATATTTTAAATATTATATAAATAATAATTTTACTCTGATATTAAAAGCAAGCAAACAAACAAACAAACAAAAAATATATTAAAAACTTAAATGGGACAGCTTAAATAATATATTTTATGACTATAGACATGGCTCCTACGAACCGCAATTTTACACACCATTAATTTTAAATATTAAGTTTTGTCATAAAAAAAAGCCTATGCATTTATTGAGATATTTATTTCTAGAGAACAATAATGGATATATTCGAAAAAGAGCTGGTACATGGAAACTCTGACAGAATTTCTTACACACAAGTCCATTCATCTACGCAATAGCTAAAATTAATGGAAAAAATAAGTATGATTAAAATACAGTTAAACCTCGTTATCGAGAACACTCTTAACGTGAATTACTTTTAAAATAAACTGTTTCCACAATCCCCGTCAAAATGAAGATTAGCTTAGTTACTGATAGCATGAGCTCCTGATAACATGAATAATATTTATTTCCCCCTTGAGATTCCCGTTACCCCATTTTATCCCATTGTCCAGGACAGCTGAAAAATAGCATATAGAAATCAGAATTTGCTTGGTGCGAATATTTTGTCAGCTGGAATATATAATGGTATATATAAGCTTCTGGTAGCGTGTTATGTGTCTCACCTCCTCCTCCTCCTATGGAATCTTTGTTTAATCATTACATTAGGGGGCGTGGTTTATCTTCTCTTTGCGGTTGAAAATTCTTTCTGGAAAACTATCATGTAAATAAGAAAGTATTATACAGATAAAGCAAAACTTTATTCTCGGAAAGCACTTTTTACTATTGAAGAGAACACTAAAACATATAAGTGCAAATTTCATCCTCTTTATTTCAATGTCCTGCATACAAGGTGGATAAGATTTCTTGTACAGAATATAATTTTTTTTTTCAAATTTTGTTGTATTTAGTTTATTTAGGTTTAATTAACCTTAAAAAATATAATTTTTCTCAAATTTGAGCAAAATAAATAAATTGGAGTAAAATGGGTTAAGGAGGTTCGACTATATTTTTAAATAACAAATTAAAGTAAATGTTTTTCAGTTGTTTATAGCATCTAGTTTTAATATTCCGTACACCTTTACAAGTTTGGCAGCGGTTATTTTTTTAAAATTTAGGTGTTCGTTATAACGTGTTGTAAGAAATTACAGTCTTCTAATGGTAAGTATTTTAAAGCCAGATAAAATTTTATTAAGGGTTTGGCGTCATTTAATGGGTTCACAGTGTAGCATTAAAACATGTTTTTGGTCAATCCTGCTTGTACAGCAGTTAGCAAATACGCCTTTCTTCAAAAGATCATCTTTGAGTTTTTGTATTATTTATAAAAAGTAAAATTGTCTTTAAAACTCCGGTTTATATCCACTGAAATTTTGATATGTACTGTATGATTCTGTTGTGCGAAAAAGCCCTAATCACCCCCTTCCACAATTAAGTAGACAGATTAATTTACTTTTAAGTCACTAATCATTAAGTCTGAAGATTCTTTTCAGTTAAGCGCCTGAGATAGTATGTCTAGAAAATCTTAATACGGAAGAATTCAATGATATTTTTTTCTATAAGGTGCTGTGTTTTGAAAACTATGCATGTAATACCGATTTCATGGGTACCGTAGATTTAGAATGACTTGGTGAGATTTTTCTATTACCCTATTTATAGTTCAGACATGTGTGCACTTATAGTTTACACATAAACTAATCACTACCATACAATTAACATTCGAGCACCTAACCATACTCATATCTTTTACCGTATTCTTTTTCAGGAGTCGTACTCTCCGCCCTTTTTTCCGGGACACTCTCAGAGGAGAGAAATTTTTGACTCTATTGCTACCAGTATTTTTATACATTAAACCCTATAATATTTAATCATGATACATTACTATAAAAAAATACTATAACAATTTTTGAATGAAATTCGTGGCGGTAAAAAAGGCAAAAAATTTCTTATCACTGAGAGTGTCTTGAAAAAAAGGCGGAGAGTACGATCCAGCATTTTTCTAAAATAATCCGTAAATTCAATTTTATTATGATGAGTGAATTGAATCTTTTTACTTTTCCACATTGAAACAAAATTTCGTAAACAAATGTTAAAATAAAATAATTGTTCAATTTACCGTAAAAAAAAAAAAAAAAAAAAAAAAAAAAAAAAAAATCTTCGTAGCGGGTGTGAGTGTGCACTTTGTTGTTTTGATGAAATACTGGTGTATAGTATTGTCAACTGAGGAAAACTCGTATCATTATTTTCACGTGAAACAATTGTTGAGAGTTCTTGAAATTTATAGCGTTTTCTTTGAAAGATAAATTAATTATTATTTGAATTTAATCATGATAGATATTTCCCCATACATATTTCATAACAAAAATTTCTTGAAAATTAATGAAACAATATTTGCTTTATACATACTTTAGATCCGCTATGTGTCTAACAGCCATTTTAGATTGATTTCTTCAGAAATCGACCCATTGCAATTACTTTGTTTATCTATCTATCTATTTATCTATCCATAACCTTCTTAACTAGATGCCTGTCGCGTGGCTAATAAACTTGGTAACAGTTGAAGCGGTAGACAGCGCCACCTGGTACAGATTACGTGACTTTTTTATTCAACTGTCACTAATAATATTAATAAGTGATATATGATATACATAATCGACGTTTCTTCGATTCTATTCGCCTTTTATGTATATCATATCCCACTTTAAAAATTTTTTGTTGGTTGTTGAATAAAAGAGTCGCGCAATCTGTACCAGGTGGCGCTGTCTACCGCTTAAACTGTTACCAAGCTTCCGAGATACGCGATAGGCATCTAGTATAGGAGGCTATGATCTATCTATCTATCTATATATATATATGATAGAAATTTTATTATCACGATTACTTCCGAAATAATGAACCAAATCGAACCAATGTTGGACAGTACACTTGTCTTACAAATATATTAGATAAATTCGTTAAACAAATTGCTCTGTCAGTTTTTTTTCCAATGGGTGCTACTTGAAAATTTCAATTATCATTGTAAAAAATATATTTAAGTCCGATGTTCTTAAATTTTGATGCATACATAGACCTTATAAAGACCGCCTTCATCCGACATCTTATTTCAAAATGGTGGAGGTGTTAATATAAGTTTGTGTGTGTGTGGGGGGGGGGGGGGAGGGGCACTTGAAATCAAACTGCTTCTTGAAAATTTGTCATCACTATAACTTTTGAAATACTTCATTATTTCGAAACAAAGTCTGAGAGTGGACTTGTTTTACAAATTCCTTGGATGAGTTCGCTGGGCATCTTGTTCTGTAATTTTGTTTCCGAATGGCGGCCACTTGAAATCAGGCTGCCCCTCAAAAATTTGTCAGCATGATAACTTTTGAAATACTGAATTAATTCGTACCAAAGTTCGAGAATGATCTATTTATGTATCAAACTCTGTCTATTAAATATCGTGATAGAGTTCGCTGGGAAACTTTCTCCGTCATTTTGGTTCCAATTTGCGACCATTTTAAAATTTCAAACTCACATCGGAAAAAATGTGTATAAGATCGAATTTCCTTAAATATCAATGTATGCGTAGGCCATATCAGGGTCTCATCTAAATTTATTAAATAGCTTGATCCACTATATTGTTTCAAAATAGTGGTCACCTATGTTGGGAAGCAATAGTAAAATTTGTCTTTACAGTAACTTTCGAAAGATTAAATTAATTTGAAACAAATGTGGACAGTAAACTTATTTTAAAAGTACATTTGATAAGTTCGTTGACCAACATGATCCACCATTTTGTTTCCATTTTGTTTCCGGTTACTTGAAGATTTCAATTTCACATAAAATGTATTTATGAATCGATTTGCTTAAAGCTCCGTATGTACATAGCCCACATCAATATCTCCACCAGTTTAAGAATAAACTTTATCCAACGAGATATATAAATTAGAGTGCTGATTCAATGCATGAAGGATTAACTTTCCGTGGTTCAAGATGAATCACGTGACATGCTCTAATATAATATAAAAGCACCACAAAACTGGCGTTGTAAAAAATATTACTTACAAACTTTGAATAAACGCCATAACATGCAATAAACTCGCAACAATTGTTTCGGGTCGAAAAAACACACGACCCTTCATCAGGCGAAAATAGTAAGCACGAGTGCTGCAGTCAAAGCGGCAACGCACTGAAGAAGCCTGATGAAGGGTCGTGTGTTTTTTCGACCCGAAACAATTGTTGCGAGTTTATTGCATTTTATGGCGTTTATTCAAAGTTTGTAAGTAATGCTTTAAAAGGTTGCTGTGTTTGGCCCTTTATCGCTATTTTGGCACTTAAAATATCAGTTCGATAAATTATCATTATTATTAGGTAACATGACAGTCCTATGACCGAAAGAAATTGTTTTTAAAATAATTTTACACATATTTCACATTTTAATAAATAATAAAATACCTTTTTTTTCATCGTTTCCCAACAAAGTTTAAAAGTGTTTATAAAAGTAAATTTAAACTTTTAAAGAGCTAAATTTAACAACAAATAATAATTTTTCAACTATTTTTAAGCATTTTGTAGGTTAAAGTTCAACTACACGAAATAAAAAAGAAGTAAAATCAAAATCAAAATGATTTAGAACAAAAGAATATTAAACTACGTAAGTAAACAAAAACACTGAACAATCTCCAAACCGTTGCTATAAAAATTTACTGAAAATAAGCCGTTACCAAGGGAACCGCCGAATACGCAGGTGCAAGCAGAGCATGTCACATGACTCATCTTGGACTTTCTCAAGGTTACCATTTATCACTCTACTTTATATATCTCGTTGACTTTATCTACCATCTTTCAAAATGGCGGCCATTTCATAAGAAAAAAGAAATTATACTACTCTTTCGACTGAGCCAGAAGGACTTGCGTGAAATTATTTTAGCAGTTTTTAAAAGAAAGTAGGCAGTCAACGTTTTAGAGGATCAACATGCACTATTGTAAGAAACATGCTCATGTGGTTTTATTTATTTTTCAAATCATATACGGCAATTTTATTAGCGTATTAGAAGTAACTTTTTTGAACAATTGTAAGAATTTCATTGCAATTTTACTTTGAAACATGGTCTGAATGGCTGAATATGTCTAATATTACCTATTTTTTTTTTTTTTTTTACCGAACATTCATTGAAATAATATTTTAATATATTTTTTTTTATCACAAAACTTCTCTACAACAACAAAAACAGTAATAATCATAATAACTATATAATATTTTATTATGATCCTTAAATTATTAAATAAAATAGTCATTTTATTAGTTTAGTTTTGTCTCAAGCAAATATTATCACAGTTAATCTCATTTTAGTTTATCCAATAAATTTATTCAATCTAACAATGGACAATACGACATTCAATTTAAAATATTTTATCCTGTGTAGTTAAATAAAAGTCAAACACTCTAGCTGAATATTTGAAAGAATGGATATTTGAATTTAGCGATTGCTTTCAAACTGATCGATTTTGAGATTGCAAATAAATTAAGCAAAGTCAATTTAATGTACATCAAATTTTATTAATAAATATTTATATAAAGAGACTTGTTAAGATTGTCAGAATAATTGTGAATTTTCAAAAAATTTTGTTTTATTAATAGGCCCCAATCATAATGGGTTGGTTGGTTGGGTTTTACGTCGCACTAGTGCTGCGCAGATGGGCAATTGGCGATGGTCTGGGACTCACCCCTAGAGGTGGTCCCCATCATAATGGGAATTTAAGTAATCGGGAATGTTTTAGACTGCGAATTTTTGATGCTTTTACACTTTTTTAAGTGTGAGAAATTCGAAAATCACAAAATCAGTGTGGTGACCATGTGTAGGGTGTTAGTTTGTTAGTGTGTTGTTTTGTTAGTCTGTGAACACAATATAGCAAAAGCAAATGATCACAGAGAGGTCGGATCAGTTTTAAAATATTACTTAGAGAACTGCAAAGAACCCTATTTGTTTTCAACATCCTAATTTAAAAGGGCCGCGGTAGCCCAGTCGGTAGAGCGCCGGCCTCGTAATTGGAAGATTGCGGGTTCGGTACTCGAACTGGCCAAAGGCCGTCGTGTACACTGATGGTGGCTGGTGCACGTAAAATCTGTCGTGGCCGCAATGTCCTCCATGTTCCCATCAAAAATTATACCTCTGGGGGTCACCGAAGTGGGAGAGCCATCCCTTCCGTGGAGGATCAAAATTGTGATGGCATGTCTCCGGACCACCTCTAGGGGTGTGTCCCAGACCATTGCCAATTGCCCATCTGCGTAGCACTAGTGCGATGTAAAACCCAACCATCCATCCTAATTTGAAAACTTTGTAAGTTATTGGAAACTTACGATTTTCTTAACATTGAAGAATAGGAAAATTTTGCGTAAATGTGTATTATAAAGATTACATGCATCGTAAAGTTATTGGACAGGTTTTAAAGTATCATTTATGATGTTGTCAGGAACATTATTGGTTATGAACATTTTACTTTACAAACATCGTAAGTTATTAAGGACCTACGATTTTCTTAACATGGGAGAATGTGGCAGAATTTCGCAAAAACGTGTATTATAAGGATTATTTTCTTTTATAAAATATTGTACAAGTTTAAAATATTATTTATGAAACTGGAAAGAACATAAATGACTGTGGGTATTGTATTTTGAAAACTTCGTACGTTATTCAAAACTTGTGACTTTTTTTTAAGACGGCAGAATACGGCAACAGTTCACATGAACTTGCATTTGGGATTATTGGGTGGAAATATTATGGAGTTAAAACTGACCCTAATAAAACTAAACAACAGATTATGATAAGGTAAAGATATCGAAGCGGAGTTAGGTTAGCCTAGTGAATGGGGCATACCATTTTGCGACCGTGCCGAGTGATCAGTAAATTTATTTTCTCTTAAAGGGAATGTAGAATGAAACGAACGCCGTATAGTCGAAATTTATATGAAGAAATAGGGTAGGTGCTCCAATGATTGGCATGATCCAGTAATTGACATCTATCCCGAAATAATTAATAAATAAAAAAAATAAGAAAATCATATATTTTACATATAAGAATTTTAACATTTTATGTCAAACACTGGAGCATAGGGTGCTAATAACTGGTAAAATTAATAACTAGCAGTGTCAAACACTGGAACATAGGGTGCCAATTACTGATAAAAGAAAAAACCGGCCGTGTCAATTAGTGGAACATTGAGTGGGTGTCAAATAAAAATTCATAAAAAAAATAGTTGTTATCAAATGTTGTTATCAATATTTTAACATATTCTGAATGTCTTTCATACCATATGTATTAACTTAAAATCTTAAAAAATATTTTCTGATGACTAAAACATTAAAATCATCAGAGATTGCTCTAAAAGTGTCAATCACTGGTGCATTTACCCTGTATGATGGGGAACTGAATTGTTTCCACCTATAACATTTTTTTTCCTTTTAAATTGAGAGCAATAATTCAATAAATATAATCTTACTTTTCGATTTAATACATTTTTAATTCTAAAACAATAGTTTGGATGATTTTTTGGATGACATTTTCCATTAAAATTTATCAGTATTTATGACTTCAGTTCGGCTGTTTATCTGCGTTCTCATTTTAATAAATACTTTCAATTCCTTAAAACTGATATATGCTATTTTACATTTTTCAGATTTACTGTAGCATGCTTCTTATAAAAAAATATTACGACACATACCAACACAAGTTTGTATACAAAAACTCACAAAATAATTCGGACATATTGCAGTCGCAAAGACATATTTCTTATAAGTACATTTTAAGTCCTTTATACTGGGGCTAAACATACGAAATAAAAATACATTTTTTAGACATAATAAAGGATTTTTACGATTGAAAACATTGTGATTGACATTAATTATTCATTTACAGGGCAATGCAAAAATATTCAGACTGATTACATGAAATCACTGGAGTTGCATTTTGAGTTGTGTTAGGCGTTTTTTATACTTACTAATGATATTGTAAAGAATTCATAACTTAATATTTAAAATGTTACTGATGAATAAAGTTCAGAAAGGATTTATGAAATTAAGTTTTATTAGGAAAAAAAAATATCCTCCAAAGATTTTTTGAACAGTGATATATCATCAAATGAAATTATCAAGAGAAATTATTTCGTTGTGAATGCATTAAAATAATAACAAAGCGGGGAAGCCGTATTTTTTATACTTTATTTGCTGTACTTGCTGTAATTTACCTTTTTTTCTGTACACTGTAAAAAATAGGTTCTTAAAAATAAGTATATGTTGTCTCAAAATAGCCCCGGAGCACTATATACTTAAATTCGAAAACCCATGTACTCATTTTTAAGTATATTGACATGCTCAAAAATGGGGTTGACCAATAAGAATCCCAATATCCCCATGTTTGGCATATCAATGCACTCAAAAATGAGTACATGAGTTTTCAAATTTAGTATATATTGTTTCGGGGCTATTTTGAGACAATATATACTTATCTTTTACAGTATACATTTTAGAGTGAGTAGTAAAATTTATGGTTAAAATTTGGCAGAGAGGTATTCGAGCACTAGCAATAATCCTTGCCAAAAAAAAAGTACACTTAATACAGCTTTGTTAAATAAATCCTTGTCGAGTCATGTTCTTAATCAGTCTAAGAACATGATTCGACAAGGATTTACTTAGCAAAACAGTCTGAAGTGTACTTTTTAAATATAGGAATTATTGGCTAGTGCTCGAATAATTTTGCAGCCGACTGTACACACATATGTCACACACATGCATACATGCAGTCGGTAACAAAAGTCTCCGAACACTAGCAAAAATTCCTATGTAAAAACAGTACACTTAATACTGTTTTGTTAAATAAATGCTTGTCGAAACCTGTCCTTAGTCAGTGTAAGAACATGATTCGATAAGGATTTATTTAACAAAACCGTATGAAGTGTACGTTTTTTATATAGGAATTTTTGCTAGTGTTCGGAGACTTTTGTTACCGACTGTACAGACGTTACGAAAATTTATGTAGAATCGTAGCTACCTCTAAAAAGGGAGCTCGTGTCAACAAAACAGTTTAAGGGTATATAACTAGACGTCATGCTGGTCACGAATATAAATCTACAACATTTTACGACCATTTGTTTTTGAGTAATTCAAGATATAATATCTGTTTTTCAAATTAGGATTACAACACCTTCCTTATATTTCTCTTCCTTTGCATAAGGAAGAAGAAAAGTGTAAAACAGATTGTTTTTCTACAAACTAAGTAGTATATTGTCAGAAGGACAGACAGGCGAATTAAAGTGTTAGAAAAGCTTAATTTTTTGAAAAATATTAAAAACACAATAATCACATTCAATTAAAATTGCAACAATTTCCTCCAGTGAATCTGGATATCTTTGTGCGGACTTACGAATGAATCATTAATATTTATCATACTTATAATTTCTGTAGGTAAAACGTCCTTTATTACAATTTCAAAACATAGTTTAATTTCGTTATGTTTAGCGCAGTATAAGAATTGTAGAAATATGCTTAAAGGGAATACTTCTATCAGATCGCAATGCATTAGAACTATTTCATATATACTGGTAAACAAAACAGTTTTACTACATCTTCAACCTCCAAAACGTACATTCTACTGCTATGTTAAGAAATCTAATCAACGTATATCAGTCTCCAAGATTTCTAAGCTTATTTTACAGAAATAAGAACTCTTATTGGTAGGCGGCCAAATATAGATAAATAAATAAACCAAAATAATATCAAAGTTAAACTTTAGTGGAATGTGTTAGAATTCTATAAGACAAGTAAAAATGATGTTTTAACAATTCTACCTACATCACCAAATGTATCGGGATACTTTTGAGTACCAATGCAAATAAATCATTGGTTGTGATCATACCATATTTTATAGAAAACATGTTTCTTAGAATCTACATTATGTACAGTCGGTAACAAAAGTATCCGAACACTAGCAAAAATTCTTATATAAAAAAAGTAGAGTTAATACTGTTTTGTTAAATAAATCCTTGTCGAATCTTGTTCTTAGTCGGTCTCAGAACATGATTCGACAAGGATTTATTTAGCAAAACAGCATTAACTCTACTTTTTTTTTTATATATAGGAATTTTTGCTAGTGTTCGGTTACTTTTGTTACCGACTGTATTTTAGAGAGGCATAGTATTGTAACAGCAGCTATCGTGGATAACAAGTCAGATCGTACACTCGGCAGCAAAAGTATCCGAGCACTAGCAATAATCCCTGTCTAAAAAAACATGCTTAATACTGCTTTGGTAAATAAATCTTTGTTGGATCCTGATCTTAGACTGACTAAGAATATGACTCGACAAGGATTTATTTAAAAAAATACCATTAAGTACACTTTTTTTAGACGGGGATTATTGCTAGTGCTCGGATACTTTTGCTGCCGACTGTAAGATCCGACTTGTGATCTACGATAGCTGCGATTGTTACAATAGTATGCCTACCTTTATTTAGTTGTGTTATGTGCAGCAAAGAAGCATTAAAATAAGATTAAAAAAATATCTTTTATAGATCGTATATATTCACAGTAATTTGTGAATCCCTGTACACAGCAAATAGTGTTATTTATATAGTTTTTGATGGAAGACATTACATAGTGAATCTAATTATCAACTGTCAAGTTTCAAAATATTCTAATACTATTTGTGGAAGCTATAGTGGAGAAAGACGGACGGATCAACAGAAAGAAAAACAGGCGTAAGCAAAACGAATTCACAAACATTTTTAACTTAGTTTAAAACTGCTAAAAAATGACAACGCTTTAGGAAAGTTTTTAAAATGATAATTATTATTTTTAACTTCTGTTATGTTTACTTAATCTACTGCGAAAAACTTGAGTTTTAAGTACAGATTTTATAAAACACTAACAAAATAAATAATAAAATAAGTAAAAATAATCTTTTGTGGTACAGATACGAATTTCTCTTACCCTGTATTTCAACCTTATACAAATTATATGTTAAGATGTAAAATAACAAGTACTATATGTGTATGAGCGTATTCTAAAAATGCTTGAAAATTGTTCAGAGACAGTTTTATTTAAAAAGCATTTCTGTATGAGAATTGGAATTTCAAACAATAGTTTGTGATATAGTAAAGTATTTATTATTCAAAAGCGGTTTTATTGGACATAAATCAATTATATTCACTAGAGAAGAAGGAATTAACTTAAATTTGAGTAGCTCTGTACATTGACTATAAATTACATACAAATCATCGCATAGTATATTTTAAATATAACACAGTATAATATCTGAAATATACTTTAAGCAGTTTTCATGTGTAGCTTAAAATATCTGAATTCTTTTGTGTGGCCCGTAAATGAATATTTTTTATACCATATTTTATGCGAAACAGTGAGTTAAGGCATTTTGCAGATAATGAAGCGAATTATACCAAATTGATGTTGGCAATAAAAATGTAAACTACTATGCCATCTAAAATGTGTCCAATATTCTTTTTAGCACTTGAGATGAAAACATTTTCAGATTTTGAATTCTTCTAAATGATTAAGAATGCGGCAGTGGTTATATACGTCAGGAGATGTAACTGATTATTGTTACCAAATCGGTCAAAGGCAAGTGCTGATCAGCAAGATCGACAATTAACGTAACTTTAACGTAACTTACCTTTTTAAGGTAAAGTGTATACTCTAACATATTGGACAATATGATAGCTGCCCCACGGTTTGTATTTTCTTGACGTATGCACGAAAACGTACAGTGAACAATTTGAGGCATTGTCTTATTCAGCAATGAATCCACTCAGAAAAAATGTTTTGTTTAAACAGCAATTTAATTTTTTTTTTTTATAAACCAAATTTGTTTGTTGCTATACAAAAGCCTCAACAAAAGTTTTTTACCGGAACTCAAATTATTTTATCCTTTTAACCAAACATTTTTGCTGTTTTAACCAAGCAGTTTTGTTGATTCAACCAATATTTGTTTAATTATTTTGTTGATCCAGCATATCACTCGTTCATTGGCTGTTTTCAGAAATATCTATGACGTATCTCATCGAACTATCCATTGACAATTACTCTTTTATCAACTGTGTTCTTTTGGTTAATTCAAGATAATTGATTTAAGTAACAGAATAAAATTATTGTTAAAATGACAAAATATAACGAAAACATCAATCTAAATCAAAGAAACAAATTTGGTTATTTTCCCAAAAAATTTCTGTTTATTACAGACATAGTTTGCAAAGCGATTTACGTTGTATAATGATTTAGATAGCATATCTTCCATATTCTTTCTCTAAAATAAAATATTCCTCCTGTGTGCATAGGATTTTTACAGAGGAAATATGACGAAAATGCATTCTTTTCCCTATTAGGGAAAGTCATGGTTCTAGAAGTTTTAATGATCGACGATCCTAGCGATCTGTACATCTTTAATAAAAAATGAAATTTTTAAACATATGCTTTTCAGTTTTATTTTTCGGTAGTCTTTGACTTTTGATTTGTCAATGATAACGCATCCCCTTACTGAACAGTTCTATTGACACTTTCGTTGAAAGCAAGGACACTAGTACAAAAATCTGGAGTGTCTCCACTCGACTTTTCGAACATTAAGTAATTAACGGTTGTATATATAAACTAATGTAAGAGATATCGTTAAATATGCAAAAGAGAAAATTATAATAGGATGTATGAGTACTTTTCTTCATATACTATATTGTTTTGTTTAACGCTATTGCGCTTCAAATAATTTGAGCCCATAGACCATAATGATAAATTTTCGTTGTGTCCCTGTAAAAATCTATAAGTGCTACCAAAATCTATAAACTTCGTACGATGGTTACCTATAACACGCATAGAAATTTTCAGATCAATCATATGAGACATTTAGATTCTATTGCATTTGAAATAATTTGAGCCCATAAGCCACAATAATAAAGTATTTCTCTTTGTGTACCTGTAAAAAATCTATATAAATTAAATTCACCAAAATCTATATGGTGTGTGCGACGGTGATCTGTAACATGTGTATGAATTTTCAGTTCATTCAAATAAACAGTTTAGACGCAATCGCACTTTAAATAACTTGATCCCATAGGGAATAATGATAAAGAATTCTTATTTGTGTTCCTGTAAAAACGTATAAGTGCTAGATTCACCAGAATCTTTACGATTTATGCGATGGTGACCTACAGTACGTATAGAAATTGACCTTTAACATGTATATACATTTTCAGCTCATTCTCATAAGGCATTTAGCCGCTATCGCACTTTGAATAATTTCAGCACGTAGGCCATAATGATAAAGAATTTTTCGTTGTGTCCCTGTAAAAAAAAAAAAAAAAAAAAAAGATACGTGCTAGATTTACGAAAATTTATACACTTCGTGCAACTATGATATATAGCATGTGTGTAAATTTTCAACACAATTCAGAAAAGCGTTTAGACGCTACCGCAGTTTAAAGAATTTTGGTCCACATAGACCATAACCACAAAGAATTATTCTTTGTGTCCCTGTAAAAAAAACCATAAACGCTAGATTCACCAAAATTTATACTGCTCGTGTGACGGTAACTCATAACATGTGTGCAAATTTTTATCTCAAACGAATAAGGCATTTAGATACTCTTGCACTTTACAAAATTTGGGCACGTAGATATTTATAATATTCATATAAATTTTCAGCTCAATTGAATAAGGCGTTTAGATGCTATCGCACTTTTAAAAATTTGGTCCCATAGGCCATAATGATAAAGAATTTTTCTTTGTGTCCGTGTAAAAAAATTGTAAGTGTTAGATTCGCGAAAATCAATAGGGTTTGTGCTATGGGAACCTATAACATACTTTCCGAATTTCAGCTCATTTGAACGAAGTGTTTAGACGCTATCGTGTTCACTCACATAGATACACATATACATACATACATCATTGTAAAAATAGTAAATATGAATTCAGGTCACCTCAAAACGTGTACAGTCGGTAAAAAAGTGTCCGAACACTAGCAAAAATTTCTATATAAAAAAGTACACTTCATACGGTTTTGTTAAATAAATTCTTGTCGAATCCTGTCCTTAGTCAGTGTAAGAACATGATTCGATAAGGATTTGTTTAACGAAACCGTATAAAGTGTACTTTTTTTACATAGGATATTTTGCTAGTGATCGGACACTTTTGTTACCGACTGTAGAAACACCAAAGCCTCAAATTCGTATTTTTTACATGTTTACAATACTTTCCTCACTATAGTGTTCGGAAAGTCAATAGCGTTATTATTCTTGTTTATAACCTATTCCTTTTATCCGTTATTATATTATCATTTCGCATTTCTCCGATTCTGACGTAGAATTTTGAAATTTCACATGAACAGGAAGCTTGCCGGACCCTCATGTTCGGACCCTCATTTTATTTCTCTATAAGAAATTTATGTTTAAAGGAAGATATTTTGATAATTAATAGGTATAACTTTCGCAAAATACTTGCTTGATTGTTAATAATTTCTTTTGAATGATTAAACAGAACAATCCTGCTTATGCTAAAAAAATCATTGTAAAAAGTCTTCGGGCTATCATGGATGCTGTAGTCAGTCTAATGTATCATTTTTTTTTTTTTCTTTTTTTTTTACTTTCTCTTATTTATATATGGTAGATAAAGTATTGCTTTCAGGGCATATTTTCGAAATTCAGATTTTACTATAATTACATGTTTTAATAAACTATGAATCTGAAAATTGTGATTTAAGTGTTGGTTTGTGTGTGTTCTTCTCAGTGTGTTCTTCTCAGTGTGTCGCTCTATGTGCAGGAGACCATTTTTAGCATGGCTCAAAAATAAATAACAATAAGTGGTTCAAACTTTGTATTTTTAATCCCAACCATATGAGTATCTTACATGAAACTATTCATCGATATTAAACAAATGGTTCATGTACGGACAGTTAAAGCTTTTCAAAAACGTTAAGTCTATATATGGGTGAAATTTTGAGGCTTTTCAATTTAACAATTATAGATTGCACTAAACGAAAAGAAATTAACATATATTTTTATAAGCGCAAAAGTATGTTTATTAAGCATATGGTATGAAAACATTTATCCTAGAAAGGAAACAAAATAATCTGGTGTGTCACTCACACGACTTTCTCTTACCCTGAAATTTAATACTATAAATACAGGTTGCAGATTAATAGGTAAGATAACGAGTACTGTTATGTAAACCTATGTTAAACAATTCATATTAGGCTTCTGAAGAGTTTTATATGATAATTAGTTCTGTGTGAGGGGCTACCGCTCCCCTCAACCCCCCGTTTCATTAATGCACCTACATGTATATAGAATTTAATTCGGTTATTAAAAAATAATTTATTAAAATTATTATTTAAAAAAAATATCTTTTATGATAAGGCAGACGATTTCCATATTAGAGAAGTAGTATAACACCAAATATCCAAAAACAGTCCATTTTATTCTCAATATTTAAAAAAAAAGTTTTTTTTCGTTAAAAGTAGAAGAAATCGATAACTTTGTTTTAAATTACCGCAGATCGATAGTTCAACCATTCGTTTTAAAGGTATTGGCGAGCTCTTCTGTAAGATACCCATCATGAAAATTTACTCCCCTCGAGGGGGGCCTTCCCCCCAGGGGAGGAGGCGAGGCTCCTACATACACAAATTTTTTTTTCCCAGTTAACTACCTCTATTACAAAAAATATATATTCGTTTCATTTGGTTTAGTGCAGTCTATAGACGTTAAACTCTACTTTCCTGCAATTTCCTCCATAGACTCTTGATTGTCCCTGTACACGAACCATTTGCTTGATCTTAACGAAAAGCTTACTGTAGCATCCCTATATGATACACATTTAGAATACCAAGTTTGAACTTTCTGCCATAATTTGTTTTTGAGATATGCGGATAACAGACAGACACACATACATACACACAGACCATTTGCTAAAAACATGATTTTCGTATTTAGGGGACCTCAAAACGTGTAAATATAACAAAATCTCGCGTTCGAAAATTTGACCCAAAAACAATACTTTCTCTACCTTATGGGTAAGAGAAAGTAAAAATATTTATAAATGCTATATAGATGAAAATAACTCGATGTGCATTTGAAGTGATACTTATGTTTCTTTTGCTGCTCAAAATTTAAAAGCAATACGTGGTGTGTTTACAATTTGTAGTCAAAATACAGAATTCCCAAGATTATTTGAATACTTTCAAGAATTTTGTTGGCGAAAATTCTCTAAAAAAATCGAAATACAGTCTTTAACAAAAGTGTCCGAACACTAGCAAAAATTCCTATGTAAAAAATATACACTTCATACTGTTTTGTAAAATAAATCCTTATCGAATCCTGCTCTTAGTCAGTCTAAGAACATGATTCGATAAGGATTTATTTAACAAAACCGTATGAAGTGTACTTTTTTTACATAGGAATTTTTGCTAGTGTTCGGACACTTTTGTTACAGACTGTACCTTTTTAAAATTTAATAAGAGCTTTAAATTATTTATGAATGTATTTACAATATTTAAGCGCAAGGTAAAGCAAGGTGGTTGCCATCTTACATTTGAAATAAAATTGTTTCTAAACTATACTACTTTTCCCTTTTTAAAGTACACTAAAAATGTACAGACATGTTAATTCATGAGCTACACTTTGAATTGTAATAATATGTGTGTGGTAACGCAGGGTAAGAGAAAGTGGTATGAGCGCCCCATCAGATTTATTTTTGCTTCATAAAATAAATTAAATGATTTTTTTTCTCTCTAAATAGAGATTGCAGGAAAAAAAAAACAAATGTTATATTTCTTTTATTTAAAAAAAGTATTTACCTTATAAAGCAGTATGTTATAAAACAGATTGCGCATTTAACGTTCAAATATATTGTAATTACAAGTAACACCATTTTCATTTTCATTTTTTTTTTTTTTTTTTTTTTTTTTTCAGTTACGATGTAATTTCTATACAACGATTTTATTTCAGTATTCAGTCAATAACATATTTACATGTATGGAAAAGATGGTATACTATTGAATAATTCCCTGTTAAGTAATTCTAAACATCTTCTTATCTGTTTTATAGCATAGTGTATTTTAAACAGAATGTTTCTGATGCATTTAATTGCGTAATTATGCCTATATATTTTAGGAAAAAAAAAAAGAAAAAGAAAACTAGACTCAGAACAAAATATATTATTGATTTTTTTTTTTTTTTTTCACAAACGTCTTCCAATTTTACGAAAATGTCATTTAAAGTAATATCCAAACTTTCAAAAATATCCCTGGTAAGAAATGATATTTTTGCGGGATAAATTGATTTTACAATTGAAATTTTACATCTGAAATACTTTGATCCAAAAAGATTCATTGTAATGCTCTGGAATTGTTTTCGCAGTTTTAGATTTCATATTTGAAACTGTATATAGAGCTGATTTGAAATAACTTCAAGACATATATGATTTACTAAGGTAAGCAAAAAATCTTTTTTTATCTTGTCACAAATAAAGTATCTGGAAAACTTATTTTAAGGATTCATAGAAAATATTTTATCTATATATATATATGTGTGTGTGTGTGTGTGTATAAAAGAATTAGGGATTATACTTAAATGCATATAAATAAAGAAAACAGTTCGATAAAAAAAATAAATAAAATGAAATAAAATAAATAAATACATAAAAGAACAAAAAAATTAGTTATAGTAAAAAATTTTTGACATAAGCTAGTGAATGCCGCCTCTTTATCTGTTATTAAATATTTTAATTGCTAAACTAATTTTGTCATTTTTTATATTAGAAGCAGAAAACAATACGTTATCTCATGTCATTTACAATTAAGTGTTAAATGGAAAAAATAAATAAATAAAATACCCCCAAAAGATTTATTTGTTAAAGAAAATTGTTAAAATTATTTATCATTAATTTAAAAGGCGTTAAATTTAACTAGTGAGAATTGAAAATAATTTTTTTTAAAAATCTATTAAACAAGGACAAGGGTCTTATCAAGATAAAAGTAAAAAGTAAAATTTCTTGAAATTGTGGCAAACAGTGCTAATAGGATATGCATTTCCGATACGCAAACTTCAAATTTTGAATAACTTTGAAACATTTGAATCTACTAAAAAAATTTGGAAATTCTGCAGTCTGCAAAAAAAAAAAAAAAAAAAAAAAAGGTCTATCTACTGTACATAATACATTTTATTTAATCAGCATTTGTTTAACACGTAAGTTGTCACAATTTTGATACATTCATAGGACTATAGCGACAATTGTAACCACAAAAAGTGTCTTTTATTGTTTTCAAGGCATACAATGGTATACGATAAAAATAGGGTGTTGTTATTTAATTTAGAAATTTATTTATCAACCTTGAAAGTTCATTCAGAAAATTTTGGAGTGGAAGGCGGAATTTTTATACCAACTATGTGAAAAATACCAGAACCGGGAATCGAACCCGGGCCTTCCTTTCAAGGTTTATAAATAAATTTCTAAATTAAATTAAAATTTCGTGGTCTATTGGAGTTGTGCCAAAAATATTAATGTCACTTGATATAGCTGTGTTTACAGACTCGGTGACTTTGCCAACGAATGTTGTGTGAGAAATGCCTATCTGGTAATCTGCCAGGGTAGCTCAATGGTTTGAGCATCCGCACGTAAAGCGGATGGCCCGGGTTCGATTCCCGGCTCTGGCATTTTTCACATAGTTGGTATAAAAAATCTGCCTTCCACTCTAAAATTTTCTGAATGAGGGTGTTGTTAACTTCACAGAGAACTTGCATTAAGCTTGATGTTTCAAGTCTGGTAGTTTTTTTATTGTAAACATGTACACCAGACTTGTATGTTTGACTCTAGGTCCGCTTGCCTTCGTTGAGATGAGGAGAGATAGCATTTGATAGGATTACAACACGAAGAATTGGGAAAACACACAAGGACAGCGCAGGAATCGAACTCACTCTCCTACTCCCGTAAGCGTTTAGTGGAATGGCAGAACACATCCTACAATAATTGCCTCTGAACTGATATTTACGTTACGGAAAATCGGTCGAATACATCCAATCGACACTATCCTATAGTTTTTATAGGAAATGTTGATTTGATGTAATCGGCCAATATTCCGTGATGTAAAGCTTAGTTCGAAGGCATGAAAGGCGGTGTTGAATGGCGACGTAATCACTCGGCTGGAAGTTTAATTCAAGCCATTCAGGCATCCAAATTTACACTTGTTCATCGTGATTTAAACTTGATAATTCAAGCATGAATCTGTATGCATGAAGCATTCATTATATTCGCCCTCGTATACATGAACCAAACATCTGTAAAACTGGTATCGGAATAGAAAAATATATTTTTTAATACTTTGGTATGTAAAGCTTTTTATTCCATATTTGAAGTGAATTTTTCTACTATTTGGGCCTGAATAAACTAAAAACTGCGCGAGCAGCTTCTATCCTTAGACATTTGACATCAAGAACTTTTCAAGCTTTTAATACGTTTGATTTATTAAATGTGATTGTCCGACCTTGAATCCGTTTGAAAATATCCTTGAACTACTAAAATCAAGTTTGTTTCAAAGAAGTGTGCTGTTAGGGTTAGTAATTTGATCTTTTATAAAAATTGAAAAAATGATTTCAAAGATTGACTTAAGAAGGTTGGTTGGTTGGTCGGTTGGGTTTAATGTCGCACTAATACTGCGCAAAGGGTAATTGGTGACGGTCTGGGACGCACCCCTAAAGTTGGTTCGGAGACATGCCATCACAATGTTGATCCTCTACGGAAGGGCATGGGTCCCGTGCTTCAACGATTGAAGAAGGGTATATCGAAATTGTAATATCGAAACGCAATTAAAAAATATCTAAAATATACTCAATTATATGTAATGTGCGCTGGTAAAATGATAAAATGATGCATGCATTTTTTTTTTTTTTTTTTCTTTTTTTTTTAGATTTATGAAAAATAGATTTTTAAATTACCTCTTTATTGCAGCTAATAGCGATAAACAAAATAAGCTAATTAATATTAAAATTCCCTTCGATAGTCTGTGGTAGACATTGCAAGTAAAAATAGAAAAAAAAAAAAAAAAAAAAGGCAATACTGAAATTTATTCAAATTGTAAAATTGAGAATATATTTTTAGCAAAAAGTGTGCCTATGAATAAATAAGAGTGAGATTACATGAAAAACTACATTGTTGGGGTCTCACACAAAATTTCTCTTATATCCTATATGTAAATTCACACAGTATAAATTAGTATTTATCAAAAGTATTATTCATTAAAGCTATTTTACATGATTAATGCGGAAGATTTTTATCGCAGAGAAATATTAACTAAATGTTGAAAGAAAGTAAATTTTGTTTCAATGACTGAGAATATGCTTTTCTTTTTCTATTCTATTTTTTATATACATACAGTCGGTGACAGAAGTGTCCGAACACTAGCAAAAATTCCTATGTAAAAAAAGTACACTTCATACGGTTTTGTTTAATAAATCCTTGTCGAATCCTGTTCTTAGTCAGTGTAAGAACATGATTCGATAAGGATTTATTTAACAAAACCGTATGAAGTGTACTTTTTTAACATAGGAATTTTCGCTAGTATTCGGACACTTTTGTTACCGACTGTATATATATATATATATATCATATTTCATTTTCAGCTTAAACCAGTTACTATTTATCAATATGAGAATTATTTATATTAAAAGTGGACTGTAAATAAAAACTTGATTTAAGGCATTACGTAAATTCGCTTGAGAAATAGAAAAAAAAAAAATCCAGTTTAGTATTTAATCATTAGTACTATGAAATGTTCCTCTATCTCTTCTTGCAGTGAGCATATTTTAATACAGAGTTGTATTTAATGATTTTAATGATGGTTTTATATAATGTTTTTTTTTAAAGGATAACACTAGTATTATCCGTTTGCAAAAAATATTTGTTTTAACGACACTTTGAATGTCACGTTTATTTATTTATTTTTTACATAAAAAGAATTTTGTAAAATTTAACATTTAAATTTTGTTAGCATTTCTTTCAGAATTTATAAATAAAAGAAAATAAAGTAAATAATAAAGAAAAAATATATAAATTCAAACAGTTTGAATTTCAAATGTTTATAGAAAAAAAAAGTACTTATATATTATTATACATATACGTAGTCTTTATACACATCGTTTTTAAAAAGAAAGTTAAGCGCAATATTTGGATTTAATTGCATACATAAACGTAGTCTTTATACACATAATCTTTAAAAATAAAGTTAGGCATAATATTTGGATTTAATTTCAGTTTAATAAAAAGGTATTTTAGAAAGAAATTCTATGAGAATTGTAAAGTAAAGCCAGACAAGAAACAGAAAAACAAATATTTAAAGAAAATGTTTAATATTTTTAATTAAATAAAAGTTATACGAATCTATTAATTAATAGAATTGCTTTAAAAAACTTCTTTGAAATATAAATCTTTCATAATTGAAAAAATATTTAATATTTTAAATATAAATTCATTAGTAATATTTGCTAAAAATTGTTTCAAGTGAAAGAGTTTCATTATTATTATATTTTTTTATCTATACAATCTATTTTAACCTTATTATACAAAGGTTAAAATTTACCAATTCAAATCAATAACCTATCAAAAATTCCGCTTCGTTTCACAGTGATATTGAAAAGATAAACACTGTCTTTAACTGAAGTGTGTGTGTGGAAATATATTTTTCTTTTCTCATAAATAATATCTGAAAATGCAATATAAATCTATCTTATGTTTATTTTGGGATTTCAATAAAGAATAAATGTAAAAGAACTTCTACTGTAATTTAAATATTAAATTAAAGATAACAGTATGTAATCCTTTTTACCATAACGTAATAATAATGGATTATGAAAGGTATGATATCAAGTGTTCAATTTAATAACGAACTTATATCTTTAAATTACATAAAGTGTTCTTTAAAAAACTTTTAATACCCTAATACCTGTATTCTTTAACTAAGGATAAGTTTTTGTAAATTGTTATAGATAAAATAACATGCAAAGGAAAACCTTTTTTAATAAAAGAAGTTTTATTGCTCTCTTGATGAAAATGTTTTATCTATATAAAGATCTTCATTCATGTGCGTCTGGCTGTATTAACACTTTATCTACTGACAGCACTTTTAAGTGCCATTAGATTAAAAAGCGTATAATGTCGAATTTATTGAAGGAATATAAATGCATTTATAAGAATGGAACGTATATACATCATTTTACTAAATCGTCATAGACGCTACATGTAGCCATTTTTGTTCAAGAAAAGGTTTTATAGAGCGCTATCACTGTTCTTGATTGATGTTTTTCAAGATCTTCACGGGCATAATAATTAATTTACAGGTTGATTCAAAATTAGTGTGACCAATCTGAAAAGAATGTAACTATTTATGCTATATTTTAATCGCTTTACCACCAGTTTTGTTTTAAAAGTGAGACGGTTAAAATACCAATCTAGCTATTTTTATTAGTTGGAGTAAATTATGGTTCCAAAATTAGATCCTAAAACCCGAAACGAAATTTTAAAGCTTTTGAAGGATGATTGCTCAAATTCTGTTATAAATAAAGCATTTAAAAATCAGAAAAGACATTTTTCTAATAGATTACTATCTGAACTTCGAAAAGAAATAAAATTTGGCTGGAAATCAAAAGCTCCAGGGAAAAAATGTGGACGAAAGGTAGTCCTTGGTGAAAAAAAAAAAAAAAAAAAAAAAAAAAAAAAAAAAAGAAGCTGAAAAGACTTATCGCAGTAGAAAATTCTCTGCCTCAAAGAACTTTAGCAAAGAAACTACAGGTATCGCAATCTACAATTTGTCGTAAGATAAAGAAAATTGGCTATAAAAAAGTGAATAAACCAGTCTGTCATCAAATGTCTGCAAATACCGTAGAAAAACTAAGAAAACGTTCTTGGCCTCTGTATTTATTGTTACGCAAAGGTAGATACAAAACATGGATAGCATCGGATTAAGCACTGTTTTATCTGTCATCCACAAATGGCAAAACGAAGATACAATATATTTCACCCGAAAAGCGTTGCAAAGACGCAACTGTTTTGCAAAAGGCAGGTTGGCCGTCAGGTGTTATGGTACGGATAGGAATGTCCTCCCAAGGCATAACAAAACCATTTTTTGTAGAACCAAAGGTTAAAATTGATGCTAAATACTATCAGAATAACGTTTTGAAGCACATGATCAAAGAAAGTAAACGTCTTTACCCACAGGGAAACTTTGTTTTTCACCGAGATTCTGCACCAACTCATACTGCAAAACCAACTATAAAATGGCTAAAAGATAAAAAAAATAAATTTTCTTCCTCCTGAGAAATGGCTACCATTATCCCCTGACTGTGCTCCTTGCGATTATTTTTTATGGGGATACTTAAAAAAACAATTAAGTAGACGTAAAATAAGAACACTTCAAGGGCTTCAAAAAGCAATCAAAGAGGATGTTGGACATGTACCCTAAGTACTCTTAACTAGTTGGCATAGGTGGACTCTGCTCAGTTCCCCATCATATTTATGTTCTCATAAATTTCTAGTTTGAGAGATATAATCATGTTAAAAGAAATGAATTTGACAAAAGCTTGATACAGTGACAGAATGAAAACCCCGCCTAATAGGCTATCCACCATTCACTTCGATATATTTATCTTATTCTAATCTATTAATTTATTTTATCAGGGTCAATTCCGTTGTTTAGTTTTCATGCTACTATTTCCAATGCAATAATCCTCAAAATTCATATTTATATGAAAAATTTACAATTTCGCTATGTTGGTAAAATCGTAAATTACGAATAATTTACGAAATTTTCCTATTAGAATATTTGTATTCAATCATGTTCAAACAAATATCATAAATGTAATTTTGAAGTTGTCTAATGTATTTATGAGCCTCAAAATGAAAGTTTATGCTCAATTTTACCTTATTCTGGCATGTTAAGTAAATCGTAAATTCAAAAGAACTTACGAATTTTTTAAAATGGAAAATCATAGTCTATGATATTCATTCCAGTATCCTAAATATGATTTCGAAAGTGGTTTGACATCTTTACGATGAAAATATCTCTCAAAATTGACGTTTATGTGAAATTTTGCCCTATACTGCCATGTTAAGAAATTCGTAAATTTCCAATAACTTGCGAAATTTTCAAAGTAGCATATTTATAGTTACTGATGTTCCTTCCGGCATCAAAACTGATATTTTAAAACTGGTCTGACATTTTTACAGTAAAAAGTTTCCATTTAATGCACGTTTAAGTGAATTTTTGTCCTATTCTCCCATGTTAAGAAAATCGTAAATTTCTAATAACTTACGAAGTTTTTAAATTCGAATGTTGCAAATAAATAGGGTTCTTGCCAGTGTCGAAAGTAATATTTTAAAACTGATCTGACCTCTCTGCGACAATTTGTTCCTGAGATATCGTGTACACAGACTAACAAACTAACGGACTTACACACTAACAGACTAACAGACTAACAGACTAACAGACACCCTACAGACAGACACCATAGAAATTTTGTCATTTTCGGATTCCTCACACCTGAAAACGTGTAAAAAAGTCAAAAAACCGAGGTCGAAAATTTTCACGATTATCTAAGTTCCCCATACCTATAGTATGATGGGGAACTAAAAATGGTCGAAACTACATTGAAAATTTCATGTAAATAACTTAATTCAATAAACATTTCTGATGCTCTAAAATTGGTCACACTAATTTTGAATCAACCTGTATATACACCTCAAGGATCTACCTTAGTAAAAATAAAAAAAAACATAAAAAATAAATACTTTGTTGCATATTTTAAAAATTCTGATCCCGTTTTCGACCTCTGTGTACCAAAGATACACTAAAGTACACCCTCACAAAACCTTCATTAAGTACTATAATGAGGTGATATGCATAGTTTTTATTGCTCGTATTTTATAGTTTTACTCTTAAATAACTTAAAAACTATAGATTGTAGATATGTTTTTTCCCTATTACATAATATAGTAAATAAAGATTTAAAAAAAAAAAAAAAAAACAGCAAAACTGAAAGTTTTCTTTTACTAACATTTTTTTACTGTGTACTTAACCCGTTAACGCGCGAATTAATTTTGCAAAATATTATTAGCTGATCATTTCACTTCTTAATTAATATAGACGACTGACAGTAAAATATATTAACTTAAACAATTCTTCTGAGAGTTTTAAATTTAAAGCCTATCCTCATTTACTGGACGTTTAGTGTTCCAGCGAGAAAACTTCGAGATAGAAAAACTTTGAGATAACAGATTAATTTCCTATTATATGTTGACAAAGATCTTGAAAGTAAAGTGTTATAATATATATTATAATGCAACTTGATTTAAGATAGTATACCTACGCAATAAGCAAATGTATGTGCGACGAAGGAAATCACAAAATGACTATCCAAATTATGAAATAATAATTAATAGTAGGCACATAAAACTTTCAGGGATCCTTTAGAGTGACGCTATAAACTGTCACTAAAAGCAGAAATCATTCCAAGAAACAAAAACAATATATATATATATATATATATATATATACGTGCCATTTTATTAGCTGTCCTCAAATAAGGACACTGGGCGTTAACGGGTTAAATGACGGTTATTTTACCACGAGATTAAAACTATGACTAAGCATTTCAACCGGTCCTATAACTGATAAGACGAAAGCGTCGGTACAAGACCGGAGCTTTTATACTATTCTAACCAATTGAAGATAAGTATTTTGATTATTACTGTTACTTTTCATTTCGCAGTCACCTCCATGCACATGGGTTATGTCTGTTATGTCTTTATCAAAATAGGGGTGAAAAAAGAAGTGTGTAAATAAAAGCATTCTTAACAATTGTATGTATTTTATTTTTTTTTTCAACTTATTCAGAGAGAGTCGTTCGTTTTCGGGTTAAAATCGTTTTCGAGTGGTACGACTCGCATTAGTAAACGAACACTATATAATCTGAACTCTTAACAAACAAACTGAAACTTTGAATTTATGTTATTTTGAATTGCAATTTTTTTCTATAAAAACAAAAATTCGTTAGACGAATATATATCTGGTACTAGACAAAAGATTAAACTACTACAATCTACATAATAAACTATTAGTAACAAAATTTTAAGCATAACGTACACTTTATAAATTATAAATGTTAAAATATCTGCTTGATTAAAAAACATAATTCACATATTAACCTTTTGAGGACCAAGCGGGATTATAAAATGACACTACCGCTAGTTCCTGGCGTATATTTAATAAATAATAATTGGCGGCTCGTGCAAATTTTCATAAGTGGGGCCCGACCCATCGTATGGTATATAACTTAACAATAATAATATTCATTGTTCAAACGTAAATACATACATTATAGAGGAGGTATATAAAGCGTAAGTTTTTTGGAAAAAAAAAAATTTGATGGCAAAGCTTAAATTTAACAATATGGAAAAAATTGCGTAAATTTATCTCAGAAATTAATGTTTTACGACTTCATTTACAAAATTCTGCAGTTTTCTGATCAGTGGAGTATCAAAATTTAAATATCTGGAGGATGGTAGATAGAAATTGCCGAGCTCTATTCCAGGTCGCTTTAGCTGATATATGCGTTTGCAATTTTCCATGGTTTTCTCCGAAACTCGCATAAATACGAACTAGGTATCATCACATAGAAAGACTCCCTAGGGAGAGTACACCACCCAGATCTAGGACCTACTTTTAGTCAACTGGCCTTAACACTAACACTACACGCCATTAAAATTTGAACTCAATTTTTTTATCACTCTACATGTAATATTTTTTAGCTTGCGCGAATTATATCCCTAAGTCATTTAATAATAAGCATTTCAAATGTTATATTCATATTTCTTATCTTAAAAAACAAATAAAATAAACTTTAATAAATTTATAACAAGTTATATTGAAATTTGGAAAGTTATGAATTGTACTAATATGAATACATATTAAAAAACTATCATGTTTATCACTTTAAGAGCTTAATTTTAAATAATTTAAATTAAATTTCTTAATTTTTGATTCAATTTAGAGAAAATTAGCTAGAAAACATCTATTTAAAATTAAATATCTTTATCCTAACGAGTTTCGAATTTTCATGCGTAAAATTATAAAGAATGTGCATTTAGAGAAAATTTAACTTAAATTTCGAACATTGAAAAATGTCATTTTGAAACTTTTTAACCTTTTGAAAGGGGCCTGTGACAGCATCTGTCACTCTTCACCATAGGATTTCGGAAGAGCACCTCTCAAAAGGTTTTAGGATTATAAAATTCCTACTTTTTTTGACACAATTTTATGATGTTTTTATGCATAATGTTTGTTGAGAATTTAAGATTGATTCTTAAATAAAATAAAAAACAAAAATAGATTTTTTTTTCTAAAGGATAAAAAAAAAAAGAAAAGAAAGAAAGGCGGTCTATCGTCTTTAAATAATAGTCATAATAAAACTGTTTTATCGAACCGTATTTTTAAGAAATCCAGTAAAAAAACCCCTACATTTTTATGTAGATAGTTAATCTATATATCCATGGAAATCCTCTATTTATTTATTTTAAAATTTTACAATTTATTTGCATAAAAGTTTTAGTATACCAATCTGAAGAAAAATATAGCAGTTGCACATTTTCTTTCCATTTTTTCATTTAAATTAAAAATACCGCAGTTAGAGAGGTTTTAAATTCTTAATTAAGAGCTTTTATATCTCAAACGCTAATCTAAAAAATATATTTTTAACTATCAACAGAATTCATTTTTAAACGCTAAAATTTAAAACTATCATATGTAAGTTTTTAAAAAATGCACCGAAAAATCATACAAATAAAAGCAATGCAAAAGTCGCCAAATTTTATCAAGGAATTGTATGGTTAACATTCTTTAAAATAGACGTTTTTTTTTCCTATAGTTTTTCTCAAAGGGCCACTCTGCCGGTGCCCTACAGACGATAAATCACAGCGTGCTAATGCTGATGAAAGAGTTCGTCGCCAAATGTGTTAACCTGCTGATCTGATAGAATAACTATTGTATAAATGAATACGCCAAGATGGGCCGGTAATGATGCAGCCCTACGCTTAGATAACGAAGCAGCTGCCGGTCCAAAGCTGTATTTCTTATTTATTTATTTATTTTTATTTTTTTTTCAACATTTGGTGGGTGAATCATTAACACTTTCGCGACCTGCATACTTTTGTCTTTTCTAAAACTGATTGCCGGGGAATATCGAAGCATATTAAGAAAAAAATGGATGCAAGATATTAGTTTAGTTTGTATATATATTTTTTTGAGCAGTAAAGAAAAAGAATGAAATAATGAAAATAATAATAATAATAATAATAATAATAATTAATCGAAAAAAAAAAAAAAGTTAAGTGGGGCCGTGCCCGCTGGCCCTTAATGACGAGCCGCCACTGATAATAATAATAAAAGTAGTGTTTTAAATAGATTTATAGGTATGACTTACGTTATTTTATTAACAAATCTAAAGTTATTTCTTTCCCAGTGAAAAATTAAATGCATAAAAACTTATATTTTAGTGTTGTTTTATTAAATAGTCCTATTTCGTAATTAAATTTAAAAGAATTGCGTTGAAAGCATTTCACAGCCACTGTAGCATTAATATATATTTAGTGATTTCAGTATTTTCACACTGTTTTATTAAGAATTCTAAAGTTATTGCTCGAACACGAAAACAATAAATAAGTAAAAAATTCTTATATATGTTATAAAATGATTTTATAAACAAGGTTTGGGTTTTATTTGATGTGGTAAATAAACACATGTTTTTGCAACGATAGGGCGATTTCAACTTGGTCATCGGAAGGTATGTTTATATGAGTACAAAAAACCCTTAACGGCTTAAAAGTTTGTGACGCCGCTACTTTGTGGCTATAAGAATTTGAAATATGAGTCTTAAAAATAATGATATTAAATTTTAAGTGACGCTTTGCAATTAGTTAAAATATACATAGATATAAAATATACATAGAAAATATACATTCACTTTTATCTTTTATTTATATTTATAATGCAAACGTAATATTTTTAACTTCAAGATCAGACAGATATTTAAAATCACTGATGCTTTTTCATTCGCATTTCAAATTCAAAATAACAGTTTTAAAAGGAATGATATAAAAATTCCAGTGGCGCCTCGGTGTTATTTTAAAAGATTTGTTTTTAGATTCCATTAAAATTACTTTTGTTTTGCTAATAAAATATATTTACACATTTAAACAGTGCTTTTAATTTTCAAATATACTGTCAAATAATTATACTTTCACAGAGTTAGCATTATAAAGTAAAATTATTTATTTCAATAAATTGATTTATCTTTTGCATCACGCTATCCAAAACATAGTATCATAGTGTCCAACTAAGTGAAAATTTGCTCAAAGAGGTAGTGTGACGTAAAGAAAACATTTACACAAATTTTACTTGCAGTTTTGGATAGCGTGACGCAAAGGATAAATCAATTTATTGAAATAAATAATTTTACTTTATAATGCTAACTCAGTGAAAGTATAATTATTTGACAGTATATTTGAAAATTAAAAGCACTGTTTAAATGTGTAAATATATTTTATTAGCAAAACAAAAGTAATTTTAATGGAATCTAAAAACAAATCTTTTAAAATAACGCCGAGGCGCCACTGGAATTTTTATATCATTTGAAATGCGAATGAAAAAGCATTAGTGAGTGTACTTTAAATATCTGTCTGATCTTGAAGTTAAAAATATTACGTTTGCATTATAAATATAAATAAAAGATAAAAGTGAATGTATATTTTCTATGTATATTTTATATCTATGTATATTTTAACTAATTGCAAAGCGTCACTTAAAATTTAATATCATTATTTTTAAGACTCATATTTCAAATTCTTATAGCCACAAAGTAGCGGCGTCACAAACTTTTAAGCCGTTAAGGGTTTTTTGTACTGATATCATTACTTTTTTGTGGTTATTGATCAAAAAATTAAAACAAGTCCTTCTGGCTCCTAGGAAGGGTAAACTAATTTATCTTTTCGTATGAAGTTGTCACCATTTTTTTTCAAAATGGCAGCTACAATTTATTAATGGACTTAGTGGATTTATAAATGAAGGCTATTTATATATGGAGTTTTAAGCAAATCGGTTCATAAAACCTTTCTAATGTAAATTTGAAATTTTCAGTGTGTTGGCACAGGGATACAAGAGGATGGATTAAGTTGGCAAATGAACATATCAAATACATTTCTGAGATAAATCCACACTACAAATTTAGTGTGAATTAATTCAGTATTTCAAACGTTATCATACTCACAAATTTTCAAGTAGCCTGCCACTTGGAAACAAAATGGAGAAGATTCGCACTAGAAAAATTTATTGACTGGGATTCTCAAACTCTTTAAAAAAAAAAAAAAAAGTAAGTGAAAATTTTTAAATTTAAGTTAGAATTACGTAATTTACATTTTGCAAGTTTCTTTTTAGAGAATTACAAATTAAACAATTAAAAAAATATATCAAGTAAATATTAAAAATGGAATTTTATATATTTTCTTTCCCCTTTTGAGGCTAAGTATACTGCTCCAACATTCACAATTTAAATTTTCATCAAAAGTGCAGGTAAAAATTACTTCCTATATATTTTCATATAAAACGTTTGGGGGGAAAAATAGACAAAATATAAATTAAGCTTTACATTTCTATAATTTTAAAAATAAGATAAAATCACCTGGAGAAAAATTTTATGGAAAATATAAGTTAAGTTTAAAAAAAAATGAAATTTCTGCGTAAAAATACTATTTCATAAATATATTTACATCTACAATAAACAAAAAACACTCCTTTAATTTTAAATAATTATTTCTACATGTTTCGAAGCTATTAAAAGTTTTTTCTTTCTTTTCTTTTCTTTTTTTTTTCTTTTTTTTTTTTTTTTTTTTTTTTAAAGAAAAATAAATTAAATGTAGTGGCGCCATCTAGTAGTTTTTTTGAAAATCATATATACAGATTTAACTTTTCTTTTTTCATAAAAAAAAAAAAAAAAAAAAACTTGTTTAGAAACAGGTAGAAATAGTTATTTAAAATTAAAGGAGGATTTTTTGTTTACTGTAATTGTAAATTATGAAATAGAATTTTTCATGCACAAGTTAATTAATTAAAAAAAGAAAAGAAAGAAATTATTATGGGTTTCAAAGTAAAGATGTTATTTATTTATTTTGACGTGTTTTTTAATAATTGCTATTTGACACATTTTTCATGAATTTTACTGAAATTCATGAAAAATGAATTTTATTAAAACACTGTTTAAACACTGTTTATTAAAACACTGTTTTTTCTAATAAACAGTGCAAACACTGTTTCATCCTCTAGTCATTGCTTTGAATAATAATAATAAAAAAAATTGATTATGTTAATATTTAAAATATGTATCATTTTAAAGTCTGAAAAGTAAATAAATGAATAAACACTAACTGTATTTTCAAAAGAGATTTTTAATTTTTAAAAAGAAATATATATATATATGTATTTACGAAAGAGTATGTTTTAAATAAAAACGATAGATGGCGCCAAAACTGTATTTGCTGTTTTTTTCCATTCCCGGAGCGTAAGGATACATGAATAGGAATCGCAAATCATTGAGTTATTATAAAATCGATTTTCATGAATGATTAAAAAAATTTTCGCTTTAAAAAATTGTAAATTCATCATTATTATGATAAAATGGAATATCTAAAATTACAAAATACTTCCTTATTTAAAATATTATCTAAATATTTCTTTGACTAAATATGAAATTTTGAAATCAAAACTATTTTTTTCATAACAGAAGAGAAAATATATTTAAGTGAATTTGACTTAGTATATATACAATAAATATTTTAAACATGTAATAAAGTACTTTTGCGTTAAAAAAAATTCTAAATAATTCATTGGCTGCATTCAAGTCGGTCAACAAACCAACCCACATACCTTACAAGTAAGAACCGAATAACAGCGTATTCACCCGAAGAAACATATGTAATTGGCGGAGTAATATAGTTCCATATTTAAAGCGATTTATATAAAAAACAAGAGTTTTCCTGAAAAAAACAAAAACGTTACTAGATTCAGAAAGATCCCATTAACAACATATATTAATTAAATTAAAATCGTTCGTGCGGTTTTAGAGATATTTTTATTACATTCTTACATGGTTACACCACACATTTTCCCTTTTTCGCTTTAAATTGAGATTCAGATCTCAAAACATACTGCATGTAGAAATGTAAAATTTTCAGGATAGATTAAGACCGAAGATAAAAGACTATTTTGAAAAAATCAGAACAAAATATGGCTTATTTGTTGAGATATTAAGTGTCGGCTTTTACAAATCTCTTTGATGTCAGACTAGGCGTATATATGAGTTCGCAGCTTTCCGTCCGTTTGTCCTTCCGCTTGCGTCACTCGAAAAACTGCCGTTTTTCATGATACAGTCGAACCTCGTTAATGTGAAACTCAAGGGGGATAAAAAATTTGTTCATGTTATCAGTAGTTCATGCTGTCAGTAACTAATCTTCCTATAACTAAATTAATCTTCATTTTGACAGGGACTGTGGAAACAGTTCATGTTAAAACTAATTCACGTTAACAGTATTCATGCTAACGAAGTTCGACTGTATTTTTCATTTTTATTTATTTATTCATTTTTATTCATTTATTTATTCATTTTTATTCATTTTTTTTTTTTAATTTATTTATCATTTTTTTAAAACATAATAATTTGAGCATTCTATATTTTTCAAGATTTGTTATAAAAAAGAAAAACTAAGCATTTTCAAAGATAATTTGGAATGCAGAAATAATATTTCATTAAGTCTTTATTTTCAACAAACATACAAAAAACTATATAATTCTGTTAAAGAATACGAAAAAAAAAAATAATAAATCACAACTCATCCCTTTAAAATGTATAAAGAAATTGTATATATATATATAAAAAAAATCTTGTTTATTCAATCTAGTGTTTTTTTTAACAAATAATATGTTAAAATTGCTTTTGTATTTGCGGAACCAAATAAAGATAAACGCAATTGAAAATTCTCATAACATCTAAAATTCTATTACAAATTTCATTAAAATATTTTATTCAGGAGATATACTAGCATGTTATTTAAATACCTTAATCCCCATCATCAGATATTTGCACTGTAATGTTTGCATTTTGTTTCACGCAGATTGTTTGAAAGATAAATATTGTTGCTAGGCTAAAAGAACATATTTCATGATATTTCATTTATCATTCAGTAAATAATATCTGCAGAAATTTATTGTGTTGTATTTCATTCATAGGCCTTGTCAAGAAATGCATTAATAAACACATTTCAAACGATATAAGCAAAAACTAGTTTTCTTTCAAGCATCGGAAACCTATTGTAAAAGAACAATTCAATTGCTTTTTCAAGGAATAGAGGTATTATTGAGTTTTAAAGATTATATTATCGATAAATCACTGATTAAAAATCATTACAAATAAAGCTTAATATATTATTAAATATATTATTCTTATTTATTTATTTATTTATTTATTTTTTTTTAATCGAAATATTTTGTACAAAGGTTGTTAAACCACGTTTAAATTATCTAAATCTGAAACTGTAAACTTAACGCAGCGTTGTTTATTTTCTATTAAATGAAAATTACTTAAAACATGTATTTGATTTTATTACAACGCAATCCTGTTTTCATATTTGTATTTGTATTGTTGTATAATAATAATAATAATAATAATTTAAAATCATACATACTAGCTATAACACAAAATATAATTTTAGTATTAAAAAAAAAAAAAAAAGACTTAGAAAGTGACAGTATATTTAACAGGTACTCCTCTCTCTCTGACACAGCACTGTTAAAAATCACCTACTTAAAAATTAGATTATGAGCCTTTTCATACCTTTTTGAGAAGATGCGGGAACCGTTGCTTTCTAAAAGATGGGAATATTAGTAAAAATAAGTATAATTACTAACAATTTAATTTCATGAAAGGCGTTGCAATAAATGCTTTTAATTAGTTTTATAAATCCCTTGAATAATATACACTGTTAAAACACACTTCTTCAAAAAAAGCAGAATTTTCTCAAAAATAAGCAGGATCTTCTAAAAAATAAGTAGGATCTTCTAAAAAATAAGCAGGTCTTCTGATTCTTGAGGAGTGTCCCTTCTTATAATAGCTCCCTGTAGGAACTTCTCATTTTTAAGAATTTTGTTTTTTCATTTAACTATTTTTTTTATACTCACTCTTGCAATATTGTAACGATAGTTATATCACCAAAAATAAATTCAAAAACTGGCGTACAGTCAATAGAACGAAATTAAAACTTCTTCACACACCATAAATTTTAAATCAGCACAACCGGTTTCGAAAGGACGTAGCCTTTTTTCATCAGGTGCAAACACGTGCAACTGCCTTGGAGGCAAAAGCCAGACTGCAACTCCAAGGCAGTTGCACGTGTTTGCACCTGATGAAGAAAGGCTACATCCTTTCGAAACCGGTTGTGCTGATTTAAAATTTATGGTGTGTGAAGAAGTTTTAATTCCTTTCCTTCGATAGTTATATCGTTTGTGAACGCTAGATATAAAGCATCGGGCTCCGAAACCAGAGATTGTGTGTTCGATTCCCTTCAAGGGAAGTTGTTTAAAAAATGATTTTCATCTAAACTGTTTATTTTTCATTTTTTCATTATGTTAATTATTCCAGAATTAATATTAATTAATACAGAATTCCAGAATATTCTGTTCTAGAAAATTGGTCAGTTGTATGTAAAGTGATGTAAAATTTGAAATGAATAGTTAAATGAGAAAAAAAAAAAATCTTAAAAATGAGAAGTTCTTATTTGGAGCTATTATAAGAAATAAGACTTCTCAAAAATGAGAAAATTTTGCTTATTTTTTCAGAAGTGCGTTTCAACAGTGAGAGTTTCCCTTAAAAGTACATGCGAGCTTCTAAAAATACTTAATAACACTTTTTCAAATTCTTCGATTCGTCATCTTCTACGTTATTAGATGTTTAGCAAAGAAAGTGAAGAAAAAAAAAAGTATTTTGCATCTTATTTATTTTTTATTAAAGTGACTATATTTAGAGAAGTATTTTGCAGTTACATGGATTGAACCTCAAAATATAATAATAAAGTCAAACTCAGTAAATCAAAAACAAGAAAATTTCTCAGGTAATTGGGACGTGAAATTTTATGTACATTTTTCAATCGATAGGAGATAATAATAATAAAAAAAATTGCTATTTTTATAACATATTCACATAACAAGTTTTGTGTTTAAATAATTAGAGGATTTTTCACATGTTTATAGTTTTAAATTACTAAGTATACGTTTATTTAATATTTTATAGTAGTTTATTAAATTAAATTACTTAATTAATTTTGTTTTGCATAAAATTCCAACAGCTTGAGCATTCAGGCTGAAATGGGTTCTTAATTATTTGAAATATCAAAATATAAGAAAGGATTTACGCTTAATATTTTATGAAAGTAGCTACATACAAGATAACAAAAAGATATTTTTGAAATATTTTCAAAATTTTATAACAGTTAACAGTGTGTGTAAAAGTAGATATTATTTAGGAAACATTAATTGGACAGAGAATTTTGATGCATTTAAATTAATTTAAATGACTCTAAATAAAAATTATCTGGTGCGATTCCACTTGGCTTTCTGAACATTTAGAAATTTGAGGTTGTTTATATGAATCTAAAATCATAGTAGCGTATTTGAGTTTTTCTTACTAAGTTGCATGGTGTTAAATGGATCATAATGTATCAAAATTTTTTTGTGCATCTATGCAAAAGAAGTAAAAAAGGGTAAATTGGTAATATCGAATATTTATCTGTTCTTTTATATTTGAAACAATTTATCATTACTAAAGGCGACTTTAAATTGTTAAAAAAAAATCTATAATTCTACAGTAATGTAACTTGGTACGGTTCTTCAGATAATAATCTATAACATGCCAACAAACATTAACTGTATCTAATATAGATTTTAAATGCTAGCGCACTTCTAATAATTTGAGTCCATAGTCTGTAATGATAAAGATTTTTCGTTTGCGTTGTTGTGTATGAACTAGAAGTCGTATACTCATAAACATCTACACAAATCGTGAGACGGTCAAATTTTTAGTTCAATCGTATTAAGCGTTTAGACGTTATCGCACTTCAAATAATTTAAGTCCATTGGCCATAATGATAAAGAACCATTTTTTATGTGCTGCTGCAATTAAATAATTTGAGTCCATCGGCCATAATGGTTATTATTATTATTTTTTTTTGCAACCCTGTAAAAAACTGTAACTCGTACACTGTTAAAAATTTCAATTCAAGGTTGAAACAAAATTCGGTACTTCAGTAACTGCAACCATGTGATATTGAAACTGTAGTACCTTCTTGTTGAAAAAAAGCATCAAATCATGGTAAAAGAACACCCCGTCTTATGGTTACAACAACTATAGTACCAAGCTTTAGTAGAACTAAGCACCAAATCATGGTGAAATTTTCACCATCTCAAGCTTGCAGCTATTGGGCACCAAGTTTTGGTTCAACCTAGGACAAATTTTTTTAACAATGTACACCCTTCAGAATCAAAACGATTCATGCGGTGGTAATCCCTGACACATTTATCAACTTTCAGCCAAATCAAATAAAGCGTTTAGACCCTATTGCACTTGGAAAAATTTTAGTCACAGACCATATTGAAAAAGTTTTTTTTTTTTTTTTTTTGTCCGTGTAAAAAACGATAAGATTTACTTATCAAAATCTATAATGTTTGTGCGATGGCGTTCTATAATACATTGACCAACTTTAAGCACAATCGAGCAAAGCGTTTAGGCATTTACGTGTTTACTCACATACACGCATACATACACATACATACATCACTGTCAAAAAAAAAAAAAAAAAAAAAAAAAAAAAAAAAAAGGAATTTAGCAGACCTTAAAACATACAGACATACAAAAATTTTATAGTCGAATTTTTTCATGATTAACACACTTTCCTTACATAATGCACGTTCAGAAAGTAAAAACAATGAATTATGAAATAAAGTTAAAAACAAAAATCTTTTTAACTTTAAGGCTTAAAAACAACTTTAAAAAATATTTTATTTATAAAATTAAGATATAAAAAATATTTAATTTACTTTAATTCATATTACTAATATCTGTTCAAGCGAAATTCAAATTCGTTTCGTGTAGATTACTTGAAAATAAAAATTGTTATTTGATGGAAAAACATTTTTGAGGATTATCTTTTTAATGAAATTTGAACATACCATACTGCTGTTTTATCCTTATTTCATGGGATTTTGTAAAAGAAGTAAAATTTCTAAAACGAATTTTGTACATAACGATAACACTTTACAAAGCATTATTATTTCACAATATCGCAGGAGAGTATTAAAAAAAGTTTTTATTTTCTATTTGCAAGTGTCTGAATGGCGCCTTAAAAATAAATATGTTACATATATTATTAAAATAGCATTTACATGTGCAAGTCATAAAGTTACAGATTACTCTTTTAAGAATTATCTTGAAAGATTATTTGAGATAATTTTTACATACATAAAATTTATTTGTTGCATGAAATAGACGTGTAATGTGCTTTCTAATAACATTTGTTTTTGTTTTTAGAATAATAATAATAATAATAATAAAAAGATAAATAAATCAAAAAATGAAGGTTATATTATTATATATATTTACATTTTTAGTTATCTTGCTATTATGTCTTTTCATAAAATTTATGTAAATGGGCTGTAAACGTATAAAATTTTTTGACTTGTGTTTTCATTCTACAATGTTTGTTTTTGAAAAAATCGTGCAAATGAACTGTTACTGATATTTGAAGAGAACGAATCGTACTCGTCAATGATGAAATTTAATTTTTGCAGTTTTCTTACTCCCCAATCTTCCACCGAAATTTTTGCATAATCCAGTTTTTGCAAAGTTTTACACATAGACATACATAACTGTCCTTAAGTACGAAGCTTGCAGAAAAAAATATTCGGAAAATAACAAAAAAAAGAAAAGAAAAGAAAATCCTGCATTCAGAAACGGTAAAAATTTACGAGTTCGTTTTGTCACAATAAAAGCGTTATCTGTATATCCATAGTCCAGACGATTTGGCAAGGGCCGCGGTAGCTCAGTCGGTAGAGCGCCGGGCTCGTAATTGGAAGATTGCGGGTTCAGTACTCGAACCGGTCAAAGACCGTCGTGTACGCTAATGGTGGATGGTGCACGTAAAATCTGTCGTGGCCACAATGTCCTCCATTTCCCCATCAAAATTATACCTCTGGAGGTTACCGAAGCGGGGGACATGTGACATTTATTAACTTTGAGACCTATAGTTGCAATGACCTTCGTCTCGATTGATCCATATTACAGAAATTGACAGAGAAAAGTGCACAATATTTTGAAAACATAGGACATCACAAACATCCATGCACGCACCAGGATTTAAACCTGGGGCCTGAAGGTCCAGAAGGCAACGCCCTACCGACCTAATCACCAGGCCGGCCGAAGCGGGGGAGCCATCCTCTCAGTGTAGGATCAAAATTGTGATGGCATGTCTCCGGACGACCTCTAGGGGTGAGTCCCATACTGTCGCCAATTGCCCATTGCGCAGCACTAGTGCAACGTAAAATCTAATCAACCAACCAACAAACCAGACTATTAGGCATATAATCTTTGGATTGCAACGCTATCTGAAAAATGTCAGAGAAATAAATCAGGCTTTCATAAGACTATATGAAGAAAAATATTTGCTGATAATAATACATTTGGAATTAAATTCTAAGGTTCAATTTGAGTTATTAAAAGCTAGATTTTCTAATTCTTTTTAAAAGAAAATGACAAGATTTTTCAAATTTATTATTTAGGAGTTAAATAAATTATAAGTGAATTAAGGGTACGGTTATCTGAAAACAATCAGGCTGCATTGTTATTGTAGCGAATGTTTCATGAAAACAATAAACCATGTTTTATGAGAATAATCATGAAAATGAAGTGCATAAAGCATGTCTAAAATTCCTTAAGATATGTATTAATTGGATAACAATATCAACAATAAAAAATTGAGAGAAGATGCAAAATTATAACTGATCTTAATCGAACAAAGTTTTTAACCCTATATCAGCTAGTAGTTGTTAAAAACGGCCTGAATATTTAAAGACAATGGGAATCACCGCAGTACATATCAGAAACTCTCTGTTCATATGAATCTCTGTAGTACCATTTTTTTTTTTTTTTTTTTTTTCAGAATAATGACGGACAACGTTTTAACAAAATCCAATCTATCATAATACAGAATAGTTAAAAATGTTTCAGTGATATATTTTCATGTGTACTGTTTTGTGTTGGAAAGAATGAAAAAATAAATGTTTTGCATGGAAAATGTCGATGTTTTATTGTTAATTACAATGGATTATGTCAATGAAACATTTCATAATCTTAATTAAATGCTCTCCAAATTAAATGTATCTAATATTTTAACGTTCGAACTAAATTATAACTATTTAAAAAATACTAATCTGTAGATTTCATGAAAAGTTTACACATATATGATTAGGTTATAGTTATAGGTTAAAGATGTAAACAATCAGTAAGAAGACAATTTTATTGCTTCTGTTAAACAAAAGCTGATGCAATGATCTTTTTACCCAATATCTGAAAATATCCTTATATCTTCTTGTGCGAAAAGATTTATCAATACAGAAAAATAGAGTTAAGCAATCGATAACATACTTTCATCTATTACTTTTCCAACTTCTGTCAAATCTTCGAGCTAAAAGTAATTTGCGACGCTACAGTAAATACTAATCGAGACAGCTACATAGAAAAATTGTGCTGCAGAATACGTTGCAGAATAACTAATTATTTAAAAACAATGACAGAATTAAAAACAAAATTCTGACGTTCCGAATAAAATTTCTTAGTTTAATGTACAGAGGGGGTATTAAGATCGATTGAAAATACAAGAATCCTAAGCTTGGGTAGATTTTTTTCTTTGTGAGGGAATCTTTGTAACAGATTCTAACCCACATTCAAGTGACAACCACTAACTGTGTTGGAAAAAATTTCAGCTGCTGTCCCTTCCGAAACAGTTGGTCAAGAAACTCAATTTTCAAGATCTTTCAACAACAGGTAGGTATAAGTTGTAGTTTCAACTACAGTAGGAACTCCGAAAGTTCCGTGATGATGATAATGAATTTCGGTGAAAAACACAAAGAATTTTAAATGGCTATGTCTATGTGCGTGATCTAGAATCGAATCCAGCACTACACCTTTCTTCCATTTTCGAGTCCAGAACCCTTCAGTCACTGGTAAGACTACTTATTTAAATATTTTAAATAAAGTAGGCTTAAATTTTAGAAGGTTACGGCCGAATAATTTCTAATTAGAGAAAACGTAAACAGGGAAAAATAAAATGAACCTTAATTCTTTTTCAGTCAAAAACAGCTATAGGTTGATAAAAATTGTTATTTATATATAAAAAAAATTTTTTTTTAGTACTTCTTGAGAATAATTAAAAAATATACAAATTATAGCTTGTTCCTTATTCACCCTTTTAAAAGTAAATGTTCTGACTGGGGTCGATGATATTTTATTTTTCAATTCCTACTATTAGTTCACACTCTCCCTGTATATATCTTGTACAAATCTTGCAATCGATTTTTAACTAACTTCCGGACTAGCTAGAAATTTGAAACTTTCAGGATTGCTCAGAACACAGTGACAACACAAGTCCGATTTTCGAATTTTTTATTAGTTTTCTTATAATTAATTAAAACATGAAAATAACAACATCCTAATAGCGTTAAAATAGCCGTTAAAATATTAGCTATAATTTAATTGTTGCCAAAAAAAAAAAAAAAAAAAAAAAAAAAATACGAGTTCACTTTTTTTTAACATAAAAATAAATACATTTAATTAAACGTGAAAATTAAAAAAAAATATAAAAAGTTAAATTATGCATGCTCACAAAAATTGACGTCATTATCTCTTTAAAAAATTTCTGCACATTGATAATAGCTGTATGATTCATCAGAAAATTTAAAACATGGTATATAAAAGTTTTATCTTATAATTATTTTTATTTCATTTTGCACGCGTGCTTCTTATTAACTAATTCAAAATTATTAAAAAAAAAAAAAAAAAAAAAAAAAAAAAAACTTTTTCGATAGTGTTTGTCAAAGTAGGAATTAACTTTAAAAGTTCTTATTTTATATTACTTTGTTATACTCTTGATTACGAATTTTTCTTTGCATTAAAAAGGAAGAATGTCATGAGTTTATTAAATGAAAGATATGTAAAGAAAAGGATTTTCAATTTGCTAAAAGCAATCTTCAAAATAATGTTTTTATTCCATGATGTTTCTTTTAATATGCATGCCATTCATATGTCAGTATTTCGTATATTTTACAGTAACATTTGTTTACATATGAAAGTTTTGATTAAATTATGTATGTGTGTTTATATTTTGTTATTTATTTATGTATATTAACTTGCTTATTAAAATACACGTTAAAATGTTTAATTTTAGAAAAAAACTTTAAAATTTTAATTATTTCTTTTATAAGAAATTATATACCTGCTTTATTTAATTTTCCTTCAAATAGAGTAGAAAGTAATTTTATCACATTTTGAATCAGTAATTTCGATTTGCTTTTAGGTTTGAATAATAAAATATATGTGTACAAGATAAATGTTATTTTAAATTTACACGTTTGTTGAAAATGTAATTTTTTGCAAAAGAATTTATTAATTAAAGAATGTAAAAAAAAATTGTATAAAATCTCAAGCACTATTAAAAAATAAGATAAGGTTTTGTTGATTCAGAGATAGAAAAACGCACATTGGCTTAAATTAAATACATACTAAAATCAACCAATAATGGTATTTTATTTTACATGACTTGTCAGTCTCTTTTCATTTGAATTATTTTTCCAGTTTTATCAAAACAGAAACGATGAACAGCATATAAGAAAATGAAACAATAAAATAACACACACACACACACACACACACACACACATACATATACATATTATATGTATATATATATACATAATTATTGGCATAAAAATTGGCGCCCCAAGAAGTGATTGTGAGATCATAACGAAACTTGACAAATGGGTACGCTTCTGGAAGATATGCAAACGATTAACACTACAATGTGATTTCGCATTGCGTAATGCCACCAGAGGACGTTTAACATTGATCTCTCTCTAGTGTGTAAAAAATTATGCAGAAGCATTTTGTCTGTACTTATTCCATTGTAGAAGGATATTTTTTCGTTTAAGATGCCTTGACACCGCCGTTGACAATACGATCAGCTGTCAGAATTCGAGAGAGGAAGAATTATCGGGATAATGTAAGCTGAGTTCCCAGCTCGGCTTGTAGTCAGCAGCTTAGTCTATTCCGACTCCAATGTGAAGAGCTATTAGAACGAGTGGATAAAAGAGTGGTCGCGTCGCATACACGTCGTCCAGGCTCAAGATACGCCGTCACCAGACAGAAAGCAGGGAAGACTGTCACATCATCCGTCATGCACGCGTAGCAACAACTTCATCACTATCCACTGTTCAATAATAGACAACACACCTTCACTACAGGCTCCTTTAGTGTTTGTCCGTATCGTTTCAAGAGGCTTTTCTGAAGGACATTTGATACCGTGTTCTAGTGATATCCATTCACAGTGACCGCCGTTTGGAATGGTGTCGCCCTCGACAGAAATGACTGCAATCACATGAAACCAAGCTGTCCTCAGCGACGAATCAAGATTTTATTTGTGTAGTGATGATAACCATGTACGTATGTGGAGGCCTCATGATGAACACCTTGGGGCGAAAGGTAAGTAAGACTGTCTTTATTTTTACTGCTCCAACATCTGGTTTGATGGAGTGAGATGCTATCACGTATGACACTCTGTAATTTCGAATACTGATCAACGGAACCTTAAAATACCAGCGGTGTATTCCAAACTTCTCATATCTGCATGTGTTGTGCCTCATGACACGGGTTCCAGCAGAAATTTTTCAACAGCATATGGCTCGGCCATACACAGCAACGATGTCACAGGAATGCCTCCGATGTATTTTCACCCTAACCTGGCCTGCTAGATTCCCATATTTGCTATTCATCGAGTACGACTGGGAACACTTGGGAAAGCAAATCGGGACACCTACGAGATTGGCTGAAGTCGCGATTACAAGAACTGTGAAATGAGGTGACGCAGAACACCATATGTAACCTGCATGCATCAATGCCTATCTATACCACATGCTGTATTCGAGCTAGGTTTCCCCAACAGAATACTGGAATTACCATTCAGTTGTAAATATTTTGTAATATATTAACCATTTGATTTAATTTTGTTATAACTTACTCATATCAATGTTGTACTGACATATATACAATTTTGTTCAATTTGAACAACTCTTTTTTTGCTGCGCTACTTTTTATGTCAATGAGTGTTTATATGTAGCGTTTAGAATCGCTACACAATATTTTACTACATTATTAGGCATAATGGTTATTCATACATTGAATTTCAATAAAAAAAGACGAGGCAGAATCTTTAATAAATTTTATTGAACCATTTCAGTTACGGCTCTGACATATACGAATTTTAAATATCTAATGTTTCGCAGGCTTCGGTCAATCACCTGAGATTTACAATACGTCATTTCTGAAGTATAATTTTTGTACAATAAAATAGTCCTTTGTATTATTAAATAAGAAAATGGATAGTTGGCTAAGTGTAAGTTATTTTATTATTCATTGCATTTTATTTTCATATGGAATGTACAAGTGTTTCTATTTATAAAGAACTGGAAAAAATCGAATAGACATGAAACACTGTTTATCATATTATAGTTAACCTCCCAAGATGCCATAGGAATGTAAAATTACAGATAATAGTTTTTAAAATAGCATTTTTGTAAATTTAATAATGTACCACTTAATGAACAAAATGATGAACATTTTGAGTTTCTTGGTTTCATTGTCCTATGGTTTAGAGCGAATGTAACCTCGGCTTACTTTAACCTTCTACAGTACATTCAGAGATATTATGTCCAGTTTCTAGATAGTTAAAATTATCAGGAACTAGAGACTTTTTGAATTTTTAAAATATTTCAACTTGTTACAGAGTTGTGAACTTTTTCATACGCCCCCAACTAGAAATTCACATCTTAAACTTTAACACTCCATCAAAACTCAAAAACAAAAGAAGATCAGAATATCAGGTTTAAACGAAAATTAAAAGATAGAACGAAGAAAGCCAAGTAAAAAGATATAAGTGATAAAGTTGAGGTGTTTGGGAAAAGTGTAAACTTCCTGGTTACAATTGCTCGACATGCGAAATTCCTGGGGTAAGTATGATCACGGATGACAAATCGAAAAGCTCAATAAATATAACAAATATGAATTTGTATTCAAAATTTACATACAAAACTTAGTTTTCTTTACAAAAACTGTGGCGTTTACTTCGCAAGCACAGCAATCACAAAAAATTCGATTTTTGAAAGGGGCACTATGTCGGAGAAAGGATAATGTAAACAATTTTTCAAACATTTCAAACTATCATTGTTTTATGTTTGATTTTCCTTTCTAAGACTAAATGTAACAAAGAAATATTTATATACAAGGAGCTATGATGACTATTAGGTCTAAATTCAACTTATGAGTTGAGCTGTAATCTAATGTTACCCTTACCCTACTTCATCCTACTAAAATTTTACTAATAAAAAAACATTTTTGAAAAAAAAAGGGATTAAAATATTTTCAAGAAATTTGGGAAAAGAGTCATTAATTTTCTTTTGTCATTTTTGGCCATTGTGAAAATTCTTATAAGACAGATTCCTTGAATTGAAAAAATCCATATCGATTAATACACCATTACTTCACAATCATTATAATAATGTTTTATACTATTATTGTTGCCTCAAGGAATTATGTTTAATAAGAGATTTTATTTATATTAACTTCAACAACAAATTATTACAAAATTATTGCATTTAAAAAAAGAAAAATTAATGACATTTTATCATTTTGTATTCATGCAATTAAATGAAGTATAAAATTCTAATAAAAAGAAAAAAAAATCCTTTTAATATTATATTTTGAGATTTTTTCTTTTGTTTACGTCAGTAGTATCTAAATTTTTATCGCTGTTATGTTTTGTTTATTTAAGAGAATAAATTAAGAAAAATAAACTTTTCGATATTGGAAAATATATATAAAGCATTCATACTAAACAATCTTAACAAAGGTTTAAAAAAAACATGTACAGAGTATATAAACTGATTACAGACATTCAAATTTGAATTCAAGATCTTTTGAATTATGTTTTCTACAGTCATTATTAATGATATTATATTACATTTTTTTAATGAATTTGAATTTCTGAAATTAATCTTATTTCTTTCTTTGTAAAGTATAATGAAGTAATAATCAGAAATATTTTTTTAATATAAGTAAATTCAATTTTAAAATATTTTTAAATGCATATTGACAAACGGATGAGTATTAACATTTAAAGAACTTTTAAGGGAACGATACAAATAGTTATGTTAAGAAACCATTACAAAATCTTAAAAATAGGAAAAAGATTTATATATATATATATATATGTATATTTAAATCTAACAACTTATGGTTGCTATTTAATAAAGGAAAATGATAAACTGTGAATTTTCAAAATACTTTTATCTTTTGATTGAGAGCCATTGGTTTCATTGGATGAGCGCAAAGAATATTACGAGGCGTGTTTTTTAAGTAAGTACCGTTTTGGAATTAAAAAAAGACGTGCAAAGATATCGCAATAATTTTATTTTTACATGAAAACCTGTACCTTAATCTACTTTTCTACAAAATTTCCGTGAATATTGAGGCACTTGTCATAACGTGGCACCAGTTTTTGAATACCCTCCTCATAAAATTCTGCCGCCTGACTTGTTAACCACTGTATCACAACTGTTTTGACTTCGTCATCGTCTTGAAGACGCTGACCACCCAGGTGTTTCTTCAAGTGCAGGAACAAATGGTAGTCGCTGGGCGCCAGATCAGGGCTGTATGGAGGATGATCTAGAGTTTCCCATTTAAAAGATTTGATGAGATCTTTGGTCCGATTAGCCACATGTGGACGGGCATTGTCATGCAGCAAAACGATACCCTTACTCAACTTGCCACGTCTTTTGTTCTGGATTGCACGACGCAGATTGTTCAATGTCTCACAATAAGACGCTGCATTGATTGTCTCATTACGAGGCAGAAACTCCACTAGCAATACTCCTTTTTTGTCCCAAAAAACTGTGCACATGATTTTCCGGGCAGAAATTGTTTGCTTAAACTTCACTCTTTTGGATGATGATGAATGTCGCCATTCCATGGATTGTTGTTTTGATTCTTGTGTGACGTAGGCCACCCATGTTTCGTCACCAGTAACAATTTGGTCTAAAAAATCTTCACCTTCATTGTGGTACCGCTCAAGGAAAGTCAATGCACTGCCTAAACGTTGGGTTTTGTGCAAATTCGTCAACATTTTTGGAACCCAACGTGAACACAATTTCCGGTAATTCAAGTTCTCGGTCACAATGCGATACAAAACACTACGAGAATATTGAGGAAACCAGTCGCACATTGATGAAATTGTAAAGCGTCTGTTTTCTCTCACCTTTTCTTCCACTTTCTGCACCAAATCTTCATTAACGACCGAAGGACGCCCACTCCGTTCTTCATCATGCACATTTGTGCGGCCATCTTTAAATGCTCTCACCCATTTCCTTACCATTCCATCACTCATAATGTTTTGTCCGTAAACTTCACAGATCTCACGATGAATATCGATCGGTTTTACGCCTTTAGCACTAAGAAATCGTATAACAGCCCGTACTTCACAATCGGCGGGACTCACGATTGTCGGAGGCATCTTAAACACTCAGTAAACAACGTATACAATGAAGAATCAGACTGTATTGGCGTCAGTGCGTAGACAAGAGATGTAGGTAACCAGCGCGCATGCGCGGAACGCCGACCGTAGCGCTGCGGCGGCGGAATCGCAAAATGGTACTTACTTAAAAAACATGCCTCGTATAATTTAGATTTATAGCAGAACTTTTCTAGTTCTTGGAACTTATTTGCTTTTATATTCTTATACTGGAATTTATTCAAAGTAAAAAAATAAAATAAAATAAATAAATAATAATAATAATTATGAAGCAATGATAACTTATTTTTTAAAGTGTGGAAATGTTTTTTCGTCGTATGAAAAAGTTATTGCTGCAACAGAAAATATTATGTTCTGTATTTATTCAGATATAAAGTAGTTAAAACAGTTATTGAGTGTAAAATTATATTTAACTCTAATTATAATCTGCAAAATTAACAACTAATAAATAAAAATGATTAGCACACTCGAATCTACCATTTTACCTGTCTCACCTTCCTGAATGAAGAGTGTAAACATTTAATTTAATATTTTTCCTCTAAAATTTAGTAAAATAACATTCTTTGTTTTACTTTGATAATTTTAATCTTGATGTATAACAAACGTTGATACCATCAAAAACCATGTAGCTATCTTACATGACACAAGCATTTTCTAAAGAAAGTTTTGCTGCTGTCTGCGTCCAAGTCAGTAATTGTGTATTTTGTTTCGTGAAAATTAGAAATCGTTTGACCGCAAACTGCCAATTGGTTTGCGATATGTCGTTAAAAGTCCTTTTTTGGACACACTACCAGTGGCCGAGAGGCCCTACTCTCCAAGCTGGTTAAAGAACGGTGCCGGGTTTAATCCCAAATCCTGCTGGTCAGCCTACCCGTTTGGTGATTTCCGTGTTTTTCTCCGAAATTCGTGTGAATACGGGCTAGGACCCCTTAAAAAGACCTCACACGAAGAGCGCACGATGTCTAGGCCTGAGATCCTCTTGTTACCAATCGGTCTTAATCCCAAACACTTGAACATATATCTGAAATGCTTCATAAAGAACTTAGGTGCAGACAAAGACGAAAAGACGAAAAAAAATCCTGTACTTATTATTAACAACAAAAAAAAAAAGAGTAGTAATTTGAAACTAGTGAAAATTAGAACGATTATATGGTAGCATAGTAATAAATTATTGATTTTTGTTGTAAGTTTTTAAAAATTAGCATTTATATTGTTATAAGTATCTCATATATATATATATATATATATATATATATATATATATATATATATTTTCATCTTTCTCTCATTTGCTGAGTATTGTAAAGGAATTAAATAATTTAATATATATATATATATATATATATATATACAGTCGGTAACAAAAGTGTCCGAACACTAGCAAAAATTCCTATGTAAAAAAAGTACACTTCGTACGGTTTTATTAAATAAATCCTTGTCGAATCCTGTTCTTAGTCAGTGTAAGAACATGATTCGATAAGAATTTATTTAACAAAACCGTATGAAGTGTACTTTTTTTACTTAGGAATAATAATAATAATAATAAATGAGATTTTGCTTACATATGCACTTTTCCGAGTTTTTCTGAAGGTAAATAATTATGAAAAGAAAAAAACGAGGATTACACTTACAAAAATAATTAAAGAAAAATATTTAGCTTTTATTTAAGATAATAAGTAATAGCTTGATACATTGATGTCTCTAATTCAATTAAAACATTGCATGAAAAATTAAAGAATAAAAGTAAAGGAAAGCCTAATTAATTCCCACGTGGATCATACTCCTTAAAATGTTATTTAAGCAGCACTCTTAAAAGTATTCAGATTAAATAAAAATTAATTATCTGTTATAATCTTGCGTGGCGTGGCTGACATTTTATTATAAGCATCGGATACATTTTAATTATGTACTTTATTCGTTACTTTTTTTGTTTTATGATTCCTTTGCTATAGAAACTTTTTTAGTTTTATTGGTGATTAAAATAAAGGATATTACTCATGTTTTTGACAACATTATCAATTAAAGAATGCAATTCACAACTACCTTATTATTATTTTTTTTTCAAGACCAAAAAAAGAAGAAAGAAGGAGTACTTTTTACTGCACAACAGTATATATAAAACTGCTCAATAGTTAAATTTTTGAAATATATTTGTACTGTTTTATTTGTACTAAAATGAATATTTATAATATTATTTAACCTTTATTGATAGGAAATAGTAAAATAAAAGTTCTCCTTTTATAAAAAATACAAGGCTTTACAACTGAAAACAAAGCAGCAACGATTTTAAATAGTATTAAACACATTTATACTAAAATAAATTTCTTCAAAAAATGATTCCAAAGTTATTTGGCTCAAAAAATGTTTTGAGGTGTCATTACCTTTTAACAATATTTTTCTTATACGAAGGTGGCGTTTATTTAAGAGTATAGTTTATGACCAACTGTTTACACAAGAACCTAATCACGAAAATCTGGGTGTAATGCCCTCTATGAAGAGAGATTTTCTAAAGGGTTCTATCATACACAGAATAAAATATTACATTCATAAATACTATTACTATTTATGCAAAATATCTGTATTACGATCGAGTCTGCTTTAATATACATGATAAAACCATTCAATACATATTATTAGAATTGACAGAATTTTTCTTTTAAATAGGTCTATAATTTTTTAAGAAGTTTCACACTAACACATCGTTCAATGAGTCCCGGGACTAATCCCCAGATAGCATCGCAAATGAAATATTTCTGTATGGGTAAAGTAAACCTAACTTTCAAAAGATACACACGCTAAAGTTTCATGATATTTCGATCGTTTGTTGCCGAGATATCGAAGTTTTAGTGACCCTACTTTTGATGTTTATAAAATGAGGGACAAAGCTGAATTTCATGAGTTGATTAATCCTTGCTTTGTGATAGGCAAAAATATTGCTGAAATTTAGCAATGTCTTAACAGTTTCAACAGTATTTTAGTCCATCAAAAACAATGTTTAAACAACAAGCGAAATTCAGCTTTGTCCCTCATTTTGAAAACATCAAAAGTAGGGTCACTAAAACTTTGATATTTCGGCAACAAACGATCGAAATATCGTGAAGCTTTAACGTGTATCTTTTGAAAGTTTACTTTACCTACACAGAAATATTTCATTTGCGACGCTATCTGGAGATTAGTCCCGGGACTTATTGAACGATGTGTTATTTCACCATGAAGATACTTTATATGTTGTGTCTCAGAAACATGCTACTGTTAGAACCTATAAATATTTTACTAAGGTTACCAAAGAATGACAACGAGACATCGAATTAACGAGACATCGAATTTACGAGCCTTTATTAATACCTATTTTATCGTAAAGTGAAATATGATAATTTACATGTTTGCAGTCACAATCCGTCTATTACTTTTCATAATCCACTTGTAACTGACTGATTGTTGTTCTGAAATTAGCTAGGTTACTTTTGATATTAAGCCTAAACTCCTGAATGCAAGTTCTAACAGGGAATATAATTTTGTGTGCAGTTTCAGTTTCTCATAAGGACCTTATTGCATTTCAAAACAGGTTGAAAAGCTTACAACAAAGTCTACTTCTTGGGTGTAATCAAATATTATAGGACAGTTTTAACAGGAGTGTGTTAAGCATTTTGGCACGGTTTTACCTTCCTACGTGCGTTCTTAATAAATGAGGAAACACGTGGAATCCACCAGTTGCGGAAAGTGAATTGAAGAAAGTAGATTCAAGCCTGAGATGGTGCAGCTATTGGAATACAGTGATTATTTTGGGATTGAGCAGTTACTTTAAAAATGCAAAATAGAGGATAGATCTAAACCACAAAACCAAAAAGGGGACTATACGTTCCTTACAGTGTCATCTGAAAGACAGAGGTAATAGTGGAAAGTAATGTGACATATCGTTCTTTTCAACAGAGATCCAGTGATCAAGCAGGTAATTTCGGATGCTTCTTGAAAAGGTTTAATTGAGATTGATGTTCACTCGAATAAATGATAAAGAATGACCTTTATTTCCTCGTGCATTAGTAGAATGCTACAGACGAGATAAACGGTGGAAAATAGTGGTCCATGTGGATACTTCTACAATTTCTGTGTGAAATTCATAGCGAAAGTTCCTGCCTGCTGGCTGACAATTCTGATGGTCAATTAGAAGAAATTTGACAGCTCTACTTTATAACGGCAGACTTAATTCAGATGCACAAAAAAAAGTTGTTTGACGTATTTGACGTATGAGATCATCCCGAAAAGAAATTCATACACACTTTAAGAAAACTTTTTCTTAAGCCAAGTTCATGGCAAGATTCAGAACAGGACACGGTGGGGAAAAGTATTGGTTGTTCTTCTTACAGGTATCTCGCCCTCAAAACCAATGCTCGAGACCGATGTGAGGGGAGTCTTTTCATCCACCTATCTTTTGAAGAAAGTGTCTGTTGAATCTGCGTGTTTTCATAATAATTTGGGTACCAATGTAAATTGATTCACGACATACACGGGCTAGCAAGAGCCCAGTTTAATTGGTCAAGTAAAATAGATATTCAGCCAATTAAATTACCAATTTGAATAAATTAAATAATATGATTTTATTGGAAGAGTTGTTTTCTCAAAACTTGTATGAAAAAGATATGTATTAAAAAAGAAAGAAAAAAAAAAAGGCTTTTTAAAGAAGACTTTTGTAGTAATATATAGAGATTCTTTAATAAAATTTAAAGCTGTGGAATCTCATTTAAAAGTTCGAAATATTTGCATATTCTGAAATTATATGAATATAAAATAAAAATTCATAAGATTTGTTCTATTCCTTCAATCTCCCTCCCCCCTCTATTTTGATTTATTTTTTCATTAAATATTTTTCTTTACTAAATAATTTTTAGTTATTCCTTTTGTTGTGTTTAAAATCTAGAGCATTATTTCATTTTAAAAATAATTTTCCTCGAGTAGTAGTGTTTTGGAATAAAGCAATCTATTTGTATTTAAATGTACAGGAATTCATTTATATTTATATACAAGGAATAAATTTTGAAGATTTTAAGCAACATTTCTAAAAAGTGTTTAATTTTTCACATTCTCCTTATAGAATATTTTTATTTCACATATTATCATTATACCTTTGAAGCTAACCAGTATAAAACTGGAAGATCTAAAATGTTAACTATCCAGGAAAAATTTAGATATTGGTCTCTAAAATATCCTCAATTAAAGTTTTGACTCGAATGTGATTCATTATTATATGCTTGTCGTGTTGAAAGTTTTTACATAATCTATAAGTGGTTTTCTTACACATAATATGAGAGAGAAAGTATTGTTTTTTAGACAAATTTTCGAAATTGAATATTTTCTACATCTACATATTTTGAGATACTTGGAATTCGTTAAACAGGTTTTTAGCGGTTGGCTTGAGTGTCCAGGAATAGCATGTGTATGAGTCTGCCTGTATGTGTGTATGTTGGCTATCAGAATTACTTAAAAAAAAAAAAAAAGAATTAACATCAAATTCAAACTTGATATTCTGAATTATTATCATATAAGGATATTTTCGAAAGTTTTATTGAAATTAGACAAATTGTTCGTGTACAAGGACATACAGAATTTTTTAAGGACACTACGACATGTACAAAATTTGTCGTTGATACATCTTAATCATTAACTGCATTAATCAAAATGAAATTGACATGTATTTTTTATAGGTATAAAACTATATTTCACATAGAATATGGCATGAAAAACATTCAATTTTCCTTTACTGAGCCACAAAAAAGAATTCCGGTATATTAGGGCTATAATTGTAAATGGTAGAAAATGAAATTCAGGATTTGTTATGACATTTTTGCTGTCATAACAGTATCTGATTAGTGCGCATTCAATTTATAGACAATATAAAATATTACTTATAATTAGTCGGTTAAGTTTCGATGAGTGAAGAGTGGAAGTTCTCTGATTAATTTAAATATTTCATAAAAATTTAATAACACCGTTAAATAAATACAACTAAATTATTTAAGTCGGAGTTTAGAGGGTTTGTAGCCACGCTCACATAGAACTATATAGACTGTTTTACCATATGTGGGAGATGATTAAATTCACCATATTATTAATCTATCACTTTTAATATGTAAAATACTGTGGGGTAAGGGGAAGTAGTATAGGTGCCACGCCAAATTCTTTTAATTTGTTCGAGACTTGAGGATAGCATTAGTTTCGGGAAAATTTAAATATATGTGGTATATATTTATTCTTGCTACTTGTATTTCTTCCTTTTTAAATCGCACTTACTAATATTTTCTAATAATACTAATTTAACAAAAACGTACGCAGCGATGAACTCGTTCATTTTAATTTTATGAGTAATAATGATTTAAAATCCCATGTAGATAATGAAAATTTTTGTGTGTTTTGCTTTTATGCACAAGGTTATAATATTCATGTGTGAAGACGTCCAAAAGTCATTAAATTCATAAAATGATACTGCAGAAACCTTAATGGAAACCCATTAAACAATTAGTGATTTTGCGTTTTAGTTCCTAACGTTAATCTGTTTGCAACAACATCACTCTGTGATATATTTATTAAGCATTTCGATGTATATATATATATATATTTGCCATTTTAATATAAATAAATAATACATGCAAACCGTATGAGTTGCAAACACATTTTTAAAGGGGAGGACAAAAATAAAAACTCTAAATACGTATGTTTAAGTATTTAAAATGTTACTAAAAATAACCCTAGAAATAAATATTTAATTATTTTCTTTTAATTTTTAAAAGAATTTTATTTTTCTTGGTGAAAGGAAAAAACTTTTTCCATGTTGTACATAAGTTAAAGTTTTGTCAATAATAGTAAAATATATTGTCAGAAAAAATAAGATTACATACAGAGAATAAGATTACATACATTACCTTCCTATAAATGACCGGAAACTTTCGATTTCATACGTTTTGTTAAATATCTAGAAAAACTCTTCACGAATTTTTCTGAAACTTTGGACGTGTAAAGAACATGTTATGTTTCATATGTATCAGCAAAGAAATATCATTTAAGAAATATCATTTACATAACTTGTTAGCCAAATGTATTGAGTTACTTATATGAAAATCCAAACCAAATTCTGTGAACATTCAGGATGTTATCGTTGATAAAATGAACTGAATTTTCGTTTCTCTTTCTCGTTCTCTCAGAGAAAGGAGAGGAGTGATAGAAGGATTTATCAATATTTATTTCCAATCAACGAACTTTATATTACCATTGATTGAAAAAAAAATAATGTGTATAGAACGCCTTATATATTTACTTTTTTAAAGACACTGAAATTCAATTAATTTTATCAATGTTTACTTTTTTAATTTTCTTGATATTTGCTCGGGATTATCCTATAAATAGTTTAAGACAGACTAATAAGTTATGCGAATAAAATTTCCTTAAAGCTTGCTCATGCGTAGTTAAAAATTATTTAGTAAAAATGCTGATATTTCGTTACGTATTTCATATTTCCGTATCTGATTGCAATATGATGTGTGTAAAGTTGTCAAGTCTTCTAAAAATGACTTTGCACTGGGTCTAATACTGTTAAAATGAAATTTTAACAGTTGTGTTTTTTCTATTGTTTTTAATAATTAAAATAGCTTATTTGTAATTTCTTTTTTTTTGTTAAAAGGAAATTTGTGGTTATTAATGTGTGTCAGTCCTTTTTCCCCTCCAAAATTCTTTCGCATTTTCAAAATCGTATCTCTTTTCAGAGCAAACCCTTTTTCCGACAAGGAATTTGTCCTCAACTATTATTTAGTTTGACCTCTGGTTTGGGTACGTGTTTCTAGGTCCGTCTTGACCTTCAGGGCATCCCCTGCTCTCATGAAGGTCAGTTCCTCTTCTCGCACATTTGCACTTGACCGTGTTCGGTTCTTAATCGATTATTATGGGTAAGGGGTTCAGCTCCTATTTCGACAGTGCAGTTGCGTCCTCTGATTGGCCGAGCTGTTTCTCCCCCGGAATTTTCATGCCAAAATTGGCAACAGTAAGTTAGCGTCCTTTAGATGAGCGCGAAAAATTTTAATTGAGGCGGTAGATATCAACTACGTAGCATGTGAAAAAAAAAATTCTTCTCGTAAAGAGGGGCTTTTGCCCTGTGTTAGCTCCTTGGATCTTCTCCTTTTAGAGGGAAGCCTTGCTTTGCTTATTCTCATGGAGATAAAATTGCCGTGTCTGTAGCCATATTCGGATTTATGTGGAGACCTAAGTACAGTTGGTGCGAAGACCTAATAGAAGTGATATTCAACTTTTTAAACAAAAGTGTCTGTAGAAGGTCGAGTTGTCGTGGTTTGTGTCTATATGAGGCCTGATGTCCGAGCGTTAAAGACTTGTGGCATGAGCAGATCGTCATGCTCCTTTCTATTGTGGGGAAGAATCTGTGTTCCGAGCCCAACCAAGAATCTCGTAAAATTCCTCAGCTTGGGGATTAGCATACTGCAACCTGAGACCACCTCCAGGTGATCGAAAGCCATCGAGATAATCAAAGTCGGTAACCAACTTTATTTTTATTGTTTATTGATCTTGTCTATATCTATATATACTTTCATGAGAAAGACTCTTATAAATTGTTTTAGTTCAAGAAGTACCTGATAAATTTAGAAAAGCACTTAACTATTTTATTCAATCACTTGTCCAAGTTGTTAATATCTCCTCCTATAAGTGTAAACCAAGTGAACTTTGTAAATAAGTAACATATATTGCTAAGGAACTTATGTGTTGGTAATTATAGTGCTATTTAGGACTGCAATGCACTAGAAGGACTCCCCTCTGATTAACTGTAAAAAGTTAAGGGAGAAGTAAATTTTGATACGGTAAAAGTTTTTCTTTAAAAGATGATTTTATTGTGATAATATGGATTAATATATTAGGTGTAATTGTTGGATGTAACCAGAAAAACCAAAAAGGAAATTATGTGTTTTTTTAATGATGTATTTAGCTTTGAGGATCCTCTTATCTTTTTTTATGCTTTAATTAATAATTAAAATTTGTGAATTTTCATTTGAAAGCTGTCTTATGTGTTTTTTTTTAGTTTTATTATGAGTAAATATTATATGTTCTTTCATTTTCATGGGGATTTTAAGGCCAGAGTTGTTTTGTGAGCCATTTAGTAACCTTTTGGAAAATGCTGAGAGATCTAATTGTTTTCTTAAAAGATAAAGCTTTTATTGTTTGAGTATATAATTTATCTAATTTAAAGAAGTTGTGCATAAATTCCCCCTTTGTTTTGATCCTCATGCTTCCAGCAGGTTACATGTGAAAAAATCTAAAATTACAAAGTTAGGCTTCTTTTGGGTGGGGGGTGGTAATGGCTCCAATGTTATTTTTTTTATTTACATATTAGTTAACTTTGATTAATATAGATGAATTATTTAGCTGACACTTTTTATGTGAATGTTTATGTGTGAAAATCAGTCTTATGGTAGGTTTTGTCGTAACCATTAAATTGCTTAACTTTAATCAACTTCAATATTTAATGTTTTGGTTTTTAACAGAAACTGCCATAAGTCATCCTGGCCTTAATCTACATTTATTTATATTTATAAAGTTTTTCTTTTGTGTATCAGAGACCAAAGCATTCTTCCAACGAGGTTTCGACCTCCTTTTAATATCTTTATGTTTAGAACCGGGTTAGGAATTTGCGGCAGTGTACAAAAATCAAAATCTATACGATCAGTTATGACTGTAAATTGGAATTTTCAAAATTTAAGTTATTGCAAAATTTAAATTGTTTAAATTATCATTATGGACAACCCCTTTATCACCACAACAATACCCTTACGTGTTATAATTAAAAAAGCGTTATTGTCTTTTGCAATTTTGTAAGGAAACCGTTATATCTCCATGAATATATGTAGTAGTCACATAAAAATTCATACAGAGAAGTAGAAGAAGCCTCACAATGACATGATACAGCCAAAACGCATTTTAAGCATTACATGTTAAAGGATGATCCAAAATATTTTGATTACTGTTTAATTTTTTACTGGTTCTCTTTTCCTCTTCAGGAGAGAACATTTTCTGAAATATGTGAGATATAACATGTTCTTTACATACGTAAAATTTTAGGGCAATTCGTTAATAATCTTTCTAGATATTTGACGATACGCCTGATTTCAGGCGGAAAGTATCCGATCATTTATGGAAAGGTAGGGCATATTCGAAAGGTACTCAAAACCCTTTTAATTAATTGTGGAAAAAATTATGTAATAACATTTGGAAAAAAAATTTTTTGAAGTGCCACTAGGTAAAGATTTGCATGGTATAATTGTGAATTTATCAAAGAAACTGACCAACACAAACAAATTAAACATTTATGAATTATTTTAATACTGTGTGGGTCATTCCTATTGAAAAAGTTGTCATTTTACCGTAAAATACACCACAAACAAGTAAAAAAAAAATTAACGAAAAAAAAAATCTTCAGCCCATCTTATTCATAGTCATGTACCAAATTTGGTGACAAATTGCTCATTCCTTTTATCTACAGAATGCTTTTACAGTGTGAAAGATAAATTATAACCACCCTTTATTTTTCACTGAAAGGCCAAATTAATTTTAACAAGAGCAAAACGATATTAGGCCAGTGTTCGGACATGGATTCTTGGCAATAAGTCCAATGAGATACCAACGTAGCCACTAGCATCTGACCAGCTATGTTAGCTTATTTGATATATGGATGTAATATTATAACTATGTATTCTGCAATGAAAACTACTTTTATTTATTCATTAAAAGTGTAAAATGAAACAGAATATTTTTTTTCTGTGTCAACAAAACTTGTTTACTCTTGAATTTATTTAGGTTTGTATAACTGTTACAACAAAAACCTTTACTTTAAATTGATGTAAATAGAACTGTGGGAAAAAATGTTATTTATTTCTAACACCTTTGCTTCTATTTTCAGTCCAATTGAATTTCTATTTCTATTCCACGCACTATGAAGTCCACAAAATTCAAGCATTTGTCAAAGCTTTTTTATTTTAGAAAATAGTTTTCTTATTCACCTTAAATCCTTGAAAATCTAGGTCATGGCATCAGGATAAACAGGCATAATAAAAAGAATAACAGAAAGAGCATTTTAATTCTAATAAAAACAGTTTTCTGATTATTATTGTTATTTTTTTAAATTCATTTAATCTCTAGGGCATAACATCTGAACAAGCATCCATACTCATAATGGTAACAACTCTGAATATAATCTTAGATTGTGTTGTTACAATCAAGCAGACGATGTCTCAAAGTTTATACTCTTTATTAACTGTGAGAATATATTTTCATTTGTTTAGCAAAATATATTTAAATTAATTCTTACTCTGTTATTAGATAATATTTTGAAGTAAAATGATTATCTTTCAAATATATTTTGTAGATTCAATTATTAATAAAGCAAACATTCTCTAATTATTTTTATCGAAACATAGTTATATGTTTCTTAATATATGTATATATATATATATATGTAACAGTCAATTTTATCTTCAGCGCCAAACTTGTTTTTATAAATTAGAAAAATGTATTGAGATGATAATCAATTGACAAATTAATAAGTATGTGTTTACATAATTAATAAGATGATTAATTCTGTAAAAGATGTTCGTGAAAGCATTACATAAAATAAGTGTGAAATTGAATAATAACTTTCGTAAAATTTAAAAAATAATTTTTTTTTCCTGATTAAAGATTATTCGGGCTACCATTACTTAATTATTTGTTCATAAACAAAATTTGTAAATCTACATGTAATAAAGTCCCCCCCCCCCCCCTGAAACAACACATTCTTATTGAATGCTTTTATTTTGAAGAGACTAGGATTTTTTTATTTAAGAAGAATGAACGCCATACTAGATAATGGCAAAAATTACACAGGTTTACATATAAAATTTTGATTTGATTATTTTCGCGGATAATTATGTTCTTTGGTCTGCCGAAAATGAAATTGAAGTCAGTCTTTCTCTAATACGCATAGATATTTGTAAATACAGGGTGTCTACCAACACAATTTCATGATTCTTCCACCAATAAAATTATATGGTAACTTTTATAGTATGTTTCCATGATTAATATACAATAATCAATCATGAAAACACAAATGAAGTGAAATAAATAAATGTGCAAAAAAAAATATATTAAATCTTATAAACACCGGAATATCAATTTTGTATATATATATATGTATATATAAATAAATTTCGGTCATACATTTGCTAATTCGGTATTGAATTTAGATAAATATGAGATGAATTTTCAACGAAAAATGTTTATTCATTATCATAAAAAAATTAATAAATGCAATCAATTTAAATTATGAATGTCAACAGAAAGAAATGTTTATGAAGTAGAGAAAAACGATGATTAGACTTTAATTTAAAAAATGAACTATGACATGATTTTTAAGCTTATATAACAGAAGTAAGCTGAAATTTCAGAAGAAATAATATATGTTCATGTTATTATTGTTATTGATTATACGAGTATTTTAGAGTTACTTTTTAGTTTTGAAACATGCTGAGAATGAAGTTTATAATATATATTATATTTACAATTTTTACCCTGATTTCATTTTTAGGGAAAAATACAAGCGCCCTTGAATGCAAAAAAATATACATATATGGTATACATATAATCTATATTATTATTGTTATTATTAATATTTATCTCACTGCTCATTAATATGCTACTCGTATTTTCAAACAAGATATTATTTTTCTTGCTGCATAAAATCCTCTACATGCATCTTTGGAAAAAAAAAAAATTCGTAAATAAAAGACAGATTAATATTTGTTGCAAATGTTTTTCATGCAGAAAACACGCTAAAAAACGTGGAGCTTGCATATCATAAAATTATGGGAATAATCAGATGCAACATTTAGAAATAATTTTTTTAAGTCTTAAGAATTATTTTTTCTTTGTATATCAATATATAAATATCTGTTACTATATTCATTGAATTGCTCTGTAATGATTTTAGTTGCACCCATCTGTAGCATAAAAATATCGTAATATATTTTGAGGCTTTCTAGAACTGTTAACATATGTAGGAATCTATGTAATCTCTGACACTGCACATTTAAGCTAACAAGCTATAGTCAACAAATTGCATCAAATCAACCTTTTTATTAAAAAAAGTTCATGAACAAATTTGTTCACTCAAACCGTGACCAAACGTGGATATTTCGTTTGCAATTATTATTTTAATTCTCCTTTAAAATAAATAAATAAATAAATATTTTTATAATAGTAAGTAACTTGCAAAGTACAATTAAACTTTGTTCTAAAGTTTAATGTAGAGTAGACTCTCGATTAACTACCATGATTTGGAAAAGCCTAAAACTATATAACTGAAAATTTCACGTAATCGAATTTATGCACAGTCCAATCAAAAGTTTTAAAAAAGAATAAAAAATATAGATCATTATATGGTAGGAAATTAATATTAATTAATGCAGGAAGGAGAAAGTGAACTTAAATTTGAATGGAAGTTTTCACTTATTGCAATCAGTATAAATAAATAAATAAATAATGAAAGAAAAGAATTAGCTCTACTGAAATTTACCTCATAGTGAACATGGTATCTAACTTTTGCATCATATTGAGCTTGTAATTTTGTAATTTCCAGGATTCAAGTCCTTTAGCATGTTTTTTGGGTGATAAACATTCATTAAAAATGTTAAATTTTGTAAAGATTAATAGAAGTCTGTTTCTGTAAAGAATAAAACGATACAAAATGATGGAATGGTGTTTTTTATTTTCGCCTCAACAAGTTGTACTATACGAATATCTTAGTTTTTCTGCAGTTGTGTTGCCATATTTTTATTAAAGTAATGAAATAATGTTATTGCAATTATCAATACATTGCTGCATATCAGTTACAGGAGATTTTATAATTTCAGAATCACTAGTTACATGCAAAACGAATTCTCCCACGATAAAAACTTCGTGACATTCTAAATTTGAACCATGAACCTTCTTTTATCTATTTCTCATTTTTTCTTCGTTAATTTTTTACGAAATATCCCAATTTTTTAAATCTTCTAACATATTTCTTTTCAGACTAGTATTATCATCCTCTTCCTCGGTAGAAAAGCTATTTTTTCATTAGATATCCTTCGCTGTTAAAAATAATAGTTCAACATTTCACCAAAAACATGGTGCCAACTAGACAAATTAGTTACAAATAATATTTTAGGGCTAAGTTCCGCCATTTAAGTGGTACCTACAAGTAAAATGGCTCTACGTAAATGGCAAAACATGCCACACCAAATGTATACAGATATTAATTGTAGCTAAATTGGAACGATTTTTTGGTGAAGCATAAAGAGGGAGGGGGGGGGGGGGGGGATTTTTAACAGTGTCTTTGGGTCGTTTTGGATAATTTCACTCTGTTAATTGACAGTTTATTGTAAATGAGGTTTAAACATAAAAATAATAATTTGAGCCCATAGGTCATAATGAAAAATAATTTTCCGTTGTGTCCCTGTAAAAATCTTATAATTGTTAAACGCACCAAAATCTATACAATTCCTGCGACGCTGACCTATAACATGTACATAAATTTAGAACTCAATCGAATAAGGAATTTAGACGGTACCGCATTTTAAATAATTTGAGTCCATAGGCCATAATTATAAAGATTTTTTTTTGTGTCCCTGTAAAAATAAATAAATAAATAAATTGAAAAAAGAGGGGAGGGAGGGAGAAAGCTGAATGCTGCTAAGTAATTAAATATATAGTTAAAAATACTATTCTAAAAACCTAAAAGAAAGATAAGTCAATGTAAAAGTAAATTGATTTGATTATCTTCATTCACATTCAGTTACAACTGAAAAAATCCAATTAATTCAACAAAAGACTTGAAATACATTAAAACAATTGAGTCGAATTTATAGGTAAATTTGTAGAAAAACAGTATTTACTGAGAGTAAAATAAAGGTTAAATTCTTAAATTAAATGTCAATTTAGCGTGTGATTTGAAATTGAAGTTACTACAAAAGAAAACAGAAATTTGGGAAATAAAAAACGCTAAATTTTTTTTTTTCTTTCAGAATGTTTTATCCTAGAGATATTTAAACGATGTTTAAATATGGTAAAGCCAAATCAAATGAAGTGTAATATTGTTTTTATTGTTAGAAAATAAAATAATTCCGCTTGTAAAAAAATGCACTTTGTGCTTTCTGATAATATCTGCAAATTAAATATTATCGTTTCATGTTTACTTTAGAAGAAATAAAATTCTTCCGACAGAAATCCTACTTTAAGTAGATAATTAAATTTTTAATCAAATGATCCGTTTACTTATAAAATTATTGAAATGAATATTTCCTAATTAAAATTCAAATTTTAAACAAACAAACAAAAAAAATAAATAAATAAATAAAAAGAGAGAGAGAGAGAGCGAGAGAGAGAGAGCGAGAGAGAGAGAGAGAGAGAGAGAGAAATAAATGCTGCATCTGATAGAAATAACAAGCACAATTTGATAATGGACTTTTGACATCAAGATGTTTCTTTTTTCTTCATCCAGAACGGAATTAATCGAGGAGGAAAATATTAATCAAAGTATTAAATGTATAGAAAAAGCTTCAAGGACAATTTCTAATTAGCTTTTACATTGATTATGAAGGCTAAAGATTACTGGATTTCGAATCTATTTGCAATCATGCATGTACTAAAAGTAATTATATAAGTTGTGCTAAAAAAAAAAAAAAATTATTACGAGAGAGGGGAAAAAAAAAAAGAGTTATGCACAAAATATGGCTTGATAATGCACCATGTAATCTTGTTTTTAACTCTAAAATCGTGTTTTTATTTATTTATATATTTATTTTTTAAACAGCATTAATATTAAATATACAGAAATTGTGAAGTAATAAATTATTTTATTATTTTTATCTGAAATACAGAAATTGTCAAGTAATATATATATTTATATTTTTTTGTTTGTGCCAATCCTCAACCAGCAAAGCAAGCGTCGTCTCCAGTTTTGTAGAGAACATGGAATGAAGTAGGATTTTTACAAATATGAATTTACACAAAATTGTTGTCTGTCTCCGTGAGAAACCTTTAAGTATGTTTTGATGAAAACCGTCTGCATTCATCATGGAAGATAATTTTAATAAATAATAATTTTAATTTTTTTTTTTTTTTTTGTACTGAGTAAATTTGCATAAGAAGATAATGAAAAAAATTTGTGACGGCTACATCATACTAGTTTCATTTCGCGTCGTTTGCTATAAAAAATAGTAGTTCAACATTTCACCAGAAACATGGTTCTAATTGGGTAAATTAGTGACAATCAGTATTGTAGTGCTAAGTCTTATTAATTTAATGGCGCTGGCTAGTAAACTGACACTACTAAAACGGCGAAACATAGCGTACAAACTTCGTAAAGATATTAATTGTAGCTAAATTGAGGTCATTTTCTCTTGTGAAGCGGAGGATTTTATTTTCAACAGTATTTTTTGGGCAGTCTTGGATAATCTGGTTCTGGTTAATCGAGGTTTTATTGTAAATAAAGTTTGAACTTAAAAAAAAAATATACAAATTATTCAATTATATTTTTGATAAATTTTGGATTTCGATAAATGTCCAACCATCGTAAAACTGGCGACAACGTTTTATCCGCAGATTGAAACTAATAGTCGTCGGTCCTTAAAAAAAAAAAAAAAAAAAAAAAAAAGCAGACGATCAGCATTTCGTACTAGTGGCTTTTGTCGTAAAACATTAATAAAATATAAACATTTCGACCTTCTCCCCCCCCCCCCCCCCCCCCCAAAAAAAAAAAAAAAAAAAAAAAAAAAAAAAAAACCTTTAAAACCTTTTTCGATACTGACCGTTTTCATACTGATTATTATTAATTTTATTTTATTTTCTTTTACGATTTTGATGAAATTCTGGCTAAAGCAGAATTTAGTTTAGTATGGAGGACTATTAGTTTATTATTATTATTATTTTTTTAATTATAACACCGCTTTCAAATTATTCAGTTATATTTTTGATAAATTTTCGATATCGATAAATGTCCAACTATCGTAAAACTGGTATCGTAAATATCCGTAGACTGAGACTAATAGTCCTCCGTAATAAAGGGAAAAAAAAAAAAAAAACTGATGCAAAAGTTTTAGAAAAATTGCTTACAGTTCGAATACTAATATAACAGTCATTTTACAATTGTAGTATTTTTAATATTACTATAAATAATTCGTTTATGAATATCGATTCTGTTAAATATTATTTCAATAATAATTCATAATAATATTCATCTTATTTTATAATAGGGTACTATTTTTATAGACGTTAGATGAATTCTTCTGAAAATGGGTGCTTTTTGCAATAACATTATAGTTTAATGTTTTTATAAAAAGAGTATCAGTCTCTGATATTAAAATGTTTGATACCGAATTTTTGAAAAAAAAAAAAAAAAAAAATAGAAAGTTTTAGTTTTTTTCGTAATTATAAGTTATGTGCAATAAATAGTTTTGTATTCAATCATTCATAATATTATTTACTACACCAAAAACTTAAAAGAAAGATATTTAAATATAAAAGGAATTCCATTTCATTATTTTCATTCAGATTCAGTTCCAGCTGAAAAAATCCAATTACTTCAGCAAAAGACTTCAGATACATTAAAAAAAAATTGAATCGAATTTATAGGTAAATTTGTAGAAAAAATATTTTATGGAGAATAAAATAAATGTTGGAATTATAAATTGATGTTACTGCAAAGAAAAACAGAAATTTTGGTGAGCAAAATTAAATTTTTTTTTCCAACCCTAGAAATATTTAAATGATGTTTAAATTTGCTAAAGCCAAATAAAATGATACACAATATTGGTTTATTGTTAGAAAATAAAATAATTCCGTTGTTTAAAAAGAACACAATTTCTGATTTCTTTCTAATAACTAATTTCTAATTTGCAAATTAAATGTTATCGTTTCATGTGTATTCCCCACGTTGGGCCTGAGGAAATAAAATTCTTTCGACAGAAATCGTTCTTTAAGAAAATAATTTAATTTTAAACCAAACGATCAGTTTTCTTATAAAAGAATCGAAATAAATATTTCCTATTTAAAAGTGAATTTCTGAGACAAAAAAAAAAAAAAAAAAAAAAAAAAAAAATCTGGAGTGACTCCACTCGACTTTCCGAACATTGAGTAATTAACAGTTTTGTAGGTAATGTAAAGAAAAAGGAGTTGTTAAACAAACAAAAGAGAGAAAACCATAATAGAGTGTTTGAGTATTTTTCTCCAAATATTACACGATGTTTTATTTAACGATACTGAACTTTGGGCCCATAGATAATAATGATAAAGAATTTTTCGTTGTGTCCCTGTAAAAACCTATAGCTGCTAGATTCACCAAAATGCTTATAGTTAGTGCAACAGTGTATTATAACATTCATATAAATTTTCAGCTCAATTGAATTGATTTAGATGCTATCCTTAGATAGTTTAGATGCTATCCTTAGATAGTTATTGGTTTAGATGCCCCCTGGTTTAGACGCTATCGCACTTTTAAAAATTTGGCCCCATAGGCCAAAATGATAAAGAATTTTTCCTGGTGTCCCTGTAAAAAAACTACAAGTGCTAGATTCACCAAAATCAATAGGGTTCGTACTATGGTGACTTACAATATACGTACCAACTTTCAGCTTATTCGAACAAAGCGTTTAGACGCTAGCGTTTTCACTCACACACATACACACACACATACATACACACACATACATACACACATACATACACACATACATACACACACACATACATACATCATCGTAAAAATAGTGAAAACGGACTCAGGGAACCTTGAAACGTATAGAAACATCTAAATCTCAAATTCGGATTTTTGACATGATTACAATACTTTCCTCACTATAGTGTTCGGAAAGTAAAAATGAAAGAAAAGAAAAGCTGTGTATGATAGAAATAACAAGCACAATTTGATAATGGACTTTTGACATTAAGATCTTTGTCTCTTCTTTGTCCAGAACATAGTTAATTAAGTGGAAAATACTAATTGAAGCGTTAAACATATATAAAAAAAAGCTTCAAGAACAATTTCTTAACAGTTTATTCATTAATTGCGATGACTAAAGATTACTGGATTTAGCATCTATTTGCATTTATGCATCTGTTAAAGGTAATTATATAAGTTCTTCTGTTAAAAAAGAAGAATGATTTATTAGGAGAGAGGAAAAAAAAGAGTTATTTATAAGAAATGGGCTGATAATGCACTACATTATCTTATCGTTAGTTATTAAAACGCTTATTTATTTATTTATTTATTTATTTATTTTTTTTAAACAGCACTATTATTAAACATACAGAAATTGTGAAAGAATAAATTATTTTATTATCTTCATCTGAAATACAGAAATTGTGAAGTAATAAATATTTTTATTAATTTTATTTGTGCCAATGCTCAACCAGCTAAGGAAGCGTCGTCTCCAGTTTTGTGAAGAATGTGCATATCAGTTTACGCAAAAATTTGCCTGGTTACGAAAAAAAAAAAAAAAAAAAAAAAAACCTTCAAGTATGTTGTGATGAAAATCGTCTGCATCCATCACGGAAGGTAATTTTAATATACAGTAGTTTTAATGTTGTTTTTGTAAGTAAATTTTTTATAGGAAAATAATGAAAAACTTTTCTGATAGCCACAATATACAAGTTTCATTTGGCATCCTTTCGTGTTAAAAGTTCAACGTTTCATCAAAAACACGGTGCCAACTAGGCAAACTGGTAACAACCAATATTGTAGTGCTAAGTCTCGTCATTTACATGGTGACGACTACTAAAATGGCGAAACATAGCACACAAACTTAGTATAGATATTATTGTAGCTAAATCGAGCTCATTTTATCTGGTGAAGCAGACGATTTTGCTTTTAATAGTGTTCTTTGGGAAATCTGAGATAATCTGGTTCTGGTTAATCGAGGTTTTATTGTAAACTAGCAGGCTACGCCCGCTTCGCTGGTCACTATTTTTAAATGAATCACAATAATTAGTGAATTCTCAAAATTGCATTAATTTGTATCATGTGATAAAAAAAGAGAAAAAAAAATTCTGATCGGGAAAAATATCGCACCTGGCCCCCACTGCCTTCGGCAGCGTAGACCTGTGCGCTGCGCGCACGTATTCCTTCACTATCCTTATGACTTCTCAAAATTCAATGTTATTACTCATAAACTTTCATTCTCAAGAAAAGGAATTAAAAAATATATCATTTAGCATCGGGTAAAAACTCACAGCGGGACGCCACTGCCTTCGGCAGCGCAGACCCATGCGCGCTGCGCGCGCACGCTTGAGGATATACGTGCGCTGTACACGCATATTCCTTCTCAACTCAAACTTTTATTATTAAGAAAATAAAATTAAAAAAAAAATCTTTTATCATCGGGTAAAAACTCGCACCGGGTCCCAAACCCATGCGCGCTGCGCGCCTATTCCTTCCCCACCGTTCCAGCCCCTCCTAATTAACTTGCATATACCAATTTTGAACGGTCTTACTCAATTAGCTGATATGCAAAAGAAAACCTGATCAGGACACTTTAAATTGTAAATCAGGTGAAATCTCAAATTCCACTTTCGATAATGTAAAAGAACTTTAAAATATCTTTCGAATGATGTATTAGAAATAATTTAATCATAATTAGAATATGAAATATTGAAATTTAAAAATATTACAGCGCCATCTGGCGGTAGAAATTTCTATAATTTATTGTTCCATTCCAGTTACTTATTCTTACTCAATTAGCTGAGATGCAAAAGAAAACCTGATCAGGACACTTTAAATTGTAAATCAGGTGAAATCTCGAATTCCAATTTCGATAATGTAAAAGAACTTTAAAATATTTTTCGAATGATGTATTAGAAATAATTTAATCATAATTAGAATATGAAATATTGAAATTTAAAAATATTACAGCGCCATCTGGCGGTAGAAATTTCTGTAATCTATTGTTCCATTCCAGATTAACAAAGCTTTCAAATGATGTATTACTCATGAAATTATTTTAATTAGTAGATGAGATACAAAAGAAAACCTAATCAGGACACCTCAAAACGTGTAAATCGGGTGAAATCTCGAATTCCATTTTCCGATAATGTAAAAGTACTTTAAAATGTGTATCAACTAAAATAAGCTTTCAAATGATGTATTACTCATGAACTTTTTTAATTAATAACTGAGATACAAAAAAAAAACTGATTTAGGACACCTCAAAACGTGTAAATCTGGTGAAAACTTTCGATAATTTAAAAGAACTTTAAAATATATTGCGAATGATGTATTACAAATAATTTAATCATAATTAGAAATTGAAATATTGAAATTTTAAAATATTACAGCGCCATCTGGCGGTACAAATTTCTGTATTCCACTGTTCGATTTCAAATCAAAAAAGCTTTCTAATGATGTATTACTTACGAAATTATTTTAATTAGTAGCTGAGATACAACGGAAAACTGATTCAGGACACCTCAAAACGTGTAAATCTGGTGAAAACTTTCGACAATTTAAAAGAACTTTAAAATATCTTTCGAATGATGTATTAAAAATAATTTAATCATAATTAGAAATTGAAATTTTTAAATTTTAAAATATTACAGCGCCATCTGGCGGTACAAATTTCTGTATTCCACTGTTAGATTCCAAATCTAAAAAAGCTTTCTAATGATGCATTACTCATGAAATTATTTTAATTAGTAGCTGAGATACAAAAGAAAACTGATTCAGGAGACCTCAAAGCGTGTAAATCTGGTGAAAACTTTCGATAATTTAAAAGATCTACTGTTCAATTCCAAATCAACAAAGCTTTCAAATAATGTGTTACTTATGAAATTATTTTAATTAGTAGCTGTGATACAAAAGAAAACCTAATCAGGACATTCTAAAACATGTAAATCACGTGAAATCTCTAATTCCATTATCTACTATTGTTTTATTAATGGAAGTAAAAAGAAAAATAAATATTTTTTATTTTACCAAAACCTATATATACCACGGTAGTCGGGTAATGGAAGTAAAAAGAAAAAGAAAAAGTATTTTTTAGTTCCTTCAAATGTATTTTGTTGCTATGGAAACTCCTATCGTCTATTGAAAGATAGATTACGTGTTAGAATAAAATTTAATTAGCAATTAAAATGTAACTGCTTTGTTTATTAATGAAATTTGATGAAAATTTAACTGCAGGTTGGTTTTGTGCTGAATAGGTTGTATATTAAGTGTTGTGTACGAAAAAGAAAATTTGAAGCACTTTGAAATTTGCAATTTTTAACCCCAGTTAAAGATCATGTGACATTAATGACTTGCACATGTTTTTTTTCCGTTAGAGACAGCCGTTTAAATCGTCTGCTGAATGCTGATAGAATGCCTCTTTTTAAGCAATAAGGATTTTTGGTCATTTTCGCGATCGATATGGGTCAGCATTTTAATTAATATCTCCGAAACTAATTAAGATTTTTAAATTCTGTTTCGAGGAAAACATCGGAAAGGCTCCAGAGCATCCGTATGTCAATTCTTGTACTTCTGCGTTCAATAGGGGCTGAACGTATAAAAGAACAGACAGACAGACAGACAGACAGACAGACAGATAGACAGACAGACAGACAGATAGACAGACAGACAGACAGACAGACAAACCTTTCCATTTATTATTATAGATAAGGTTTGAACTTTAAAAAAAATAAATGTATTGATGCAAAAGTTTTAGACAAGTTACTTTGAGTATGAATACTAATATAATGGTCATTTTATAATTGTAGTATTTTTAATGTCACGACAAATAATTCGTTTATGAATATCGATTAAATTGAACATTTTTTTAAACACATCTTTTAATAATATTTGATAATAATAATTGATTATATTTTAAAATAGCGTACTATTTTTCTAGATGTTTGATGAATTCTTCTGAAAATACTCGTAAGTCCTTTTTATAGTTTAATGTTTTTATAATAAGAGTGTCGGTCTAAATGTTTGACACTGATTTTTAAAAAAAAAAAAAAAAAAAAAAAATTTAGAAATTTTTAATACTGATTTTTTACTTATATGTTATGTGCAATAAATAGTTTTACATTCAATCATTCATAATATTATTTACAACTCCCAAAAACTTAAAAGAAAGAAAGATATTTTAACATAAAAGAATTCCATTTCATTATCTCCATTCAGATTCAGTTACGACTGAAAAAATCTAATTAATTCAACAAAAGACTTCATACACCTTAAAGAACTGAATTGAATCTACAGGTATATTTGTAGAAATACAACATATACTGAGAGTAAAATAAATGTTAAATTCTTAAATTAAATAGGAACTTGGTATGTGATTTTAAATTGATGTTATTACAGAGGAAAACAGAAATTTTGGTAAGTAAAAACCCAAAAGTGTTTCTTTCTCTCTCTTTTTTCTTTTTTAATGAAGCTGTACCGTAGAGATATTTCAATGATGTTTAAATTTGCTAAAGCCAAATAAATTGATACGCAATATTGGTTTATTGTTAGAAAATAAAATAATTTCGCTTGTTTAAAAAGAACGTACTTTCTGATTTCTTTCTGATAATATTTGCAAATTAAATGTTATCGTTTCATGTGTACTTCCCACTATGGGCCTGAGGAAATAAAATTCTTCCAACAGAAATCCTTCTTTAAGAAAATAGATCCGTTTTCTTATAAAATAATAGAAATAAATATTTCCTATTTAAATCAATTTTTAAGACAAAAAAAAAAAAAAAAAAAAAGGAAAAAAAAAAAAAAAAAAAGCTGAATCTGATAGAAATAACAAGCACAATTTGATAATTGAATTTTGACAATAATTAAGTGAAAAATGTTTATTGAATTATTATAAAAAGCATCAATGGGAATTTCCAAACACCTTATTCATTGATTGCGATGGCTAAAGGTTACTGGATTTCGCCTTTCTTTGCATTTATGCATGTGCTAAACATAATTATATAAGTTCTTCTGTTTAAAACGACGAATAACTTATCAGGAGAGAAGGAAAAGAAATGAGTTTTGTATAAAATATGTCTTAATAACGCACTATATTATCTTGTCGTTAGTTATGAAAACTTTTAATTTATTTTAAGCAGCAGTAATGTTAAATATACAGAAATTGTGAAGTAATAAATTATTTAATATTTTTTCTGAAATTCAGATATTGTGAAGTAAGAAAAGTTTTTATTATTTTTATGTGTGCCAATGTTCAACCAGCAAAAAAAAAAGTGTCATCTCCCATTTTTTGGACATCTTGGAATGAAGCAGGACATTCATACATATGCGTTTAAGCAAAATTTTTACCTGGTTGCCAGAAAAACCTTCAAGTATGTTTTGGTAGAAATCGTCTGCATTCATCATGGAAGATAATTTTAATAAATTTTTTGTACTGAGTAAATTTGTGTAAGAAAATAATGTAAAAAGGTTTGTGACAGCCACAACACATAAGTTTTATTTGGCATCCTTTGATGTTAAAAACGTTTCACAAAAAACATAGTGCCAACTAGAAAATTTGGAACAATCAATAATATAGAGTTAAGTCTCACCATTTTAGACTAGTAAAATGGCACTAATAAAATGGCGAAACATAGCGTACTAACTTTCTAAAGATATTATTGGTAGCGAAATTGAGATAATTTTTCTCTTGTGAAGCAAATGATTTAATTTTTAACACTGTTTTTTCGGAAGTCTTGGACAATTTGGTTCTGGTTATTCGACGGTTTATAATAAACAAGGTTTGAGCTTTAAAAAAAAAAAAAAAAGTTCTCATTCAAAAGTTTTAGAGAAGTCTGTTTTCAGTTTGCACACTAATATAATAGTCATTTTACAATTGTAATATTTTTCATATCACTATAAACAATTCGTTTATGACTATCGATTCTGTTAAAAATTATTTTCAACACACCTTTTAATAACGTGTGATGATAATAATAATTGATTATATTTTATAATAACGTAGTTATTTTTGTAGATGTTTGCAGAATTCCTCACAACATAGGTACTTTTTGTTAAACCACTGTAGTTTAATGTTTTTATAATAAGAATGTCGTTCATTAATTAAAATATTTGATACTAATTTTTGAAAAAAGACAAAAAAAAAATAGACATGTTTAATATTGGTTTCGTAATTATAAGGTGCGTGCAATAAGTAGTTTTATATTCAATCATTCATAAAGTTATTTACTACTCTAAAAGCTTAAAAGAAAGTTATTTTATATAAAAGGAATTCCATTTGATTATCTTCATTCTGATTCAGCTACGACTGAAAAAATCCAACTAATTCAACAAAAGACTTCAGGAACATTAAAACAATTGAATTGAATTTATAGGTAAATTTGTATAAAAACAATATTTACTGAGAGTAAAATAAAGGTTAAATTCCTAAATTAAATGTCAATTTAGCGTGTGATTTTAAACTGAAGTTAGTACTACAAAAGAAAACAGAAATTTTGGGAAGAAGAAACCCTAAAACTAATTTTTTTTTTCCAAAATGTTTTACCCTAGAGATATTTGAACGATGTTTAAATTTGGTAAAGTCAAATCAAATGATGTGTAATATTGTATTTATTGTTAGAAAATAAAATAATTCAGCTTGTTTAAAAAGAATACACTTTGTGATTTCTTTCTAATAATATTTGCAGATGAAATGTTATCGTTTCATCTGTACTTCCCACGATACGCCGGAAGAAACAAAATTCTTCGGACAGAAATCCTTCTTTAAGTAGATAATTAGATTTTAAATCAAATGATCCATTTACTTACAAAACAATAGAAATAAATATTTCCTAATTAAAATTCATTTTTTTTTAACCCACCTACCTAAGGAAAAAAAAAAAAAACTTTATCTGATGGAAATAACAAGCACACTTTGATAATGGTATTTTGACATTAAGATGTTTATTTTTTCTTTACGAAGAACACAAATTATCAAATGGAAAATATTAATTGAAGTATTAAACACATATAAAAAAGCTCCAAAGACAATTTTTAAATTCGTTTTACAATGATAGTGAAAGCTAAAGATTACTGGATTTCGCATTTTATTTGCATTCATGCATGTGCTAAAGGTAATTATTAAGTTATTGTGTTAAAAAAAAATAATAATTTATTAGGAGTGAGGAAAAAAAAATAGTTATTTATAAAATAGGGCCTGATAATGTACAATATCATCTTGTCGTTAGTTATAAAAACATTTACTTTATTTTTATTTATTTTTTAATCAGGATTAATGTTACATATACAGAAATTGTGAAGTAATAAACTATTTTATTATTTTCAGCTGAAATACAAAAATTGTAAAATATTAAACTTTTTTAACATATTTATTTGTGCCAACCAGCAAAAGAAAGTGTTGTTTCCAATTTTGTTGGCAACTTGGGAAGAAGTAGGATTTTCGCGCATATCAGTTTACGCAAAATTTTTGCCTAGTTCCGGAAAAAAAAAAAAAAAAAAATCTTCGAGTATATTGTGAGGGAAATCGTCTGCACACATCACAAAAAGTAATAAAAAAAAAAAAAAAGAAAGAAAGAAATACAATATTTTAAAAAATTTGACTAAGTAAATTTGTATAGGAATTTAATGAAAAAAGTTTTGGGATAGCCACAACATATTAGTTTCATTTGACATCCTTTTTTGATAAAAAAAATTGTTCAATGTTTCACCAAAAACATGTAGCTAATAGACATGTTAGTAACAATCAATATTATAGTGCTAAGTCTCACCCATAGATATAGTAATAAGACATAGATTGATCATTAGGGAAAAAAATTATTCCTTTTTACTCGGAGAAAAGTCCACAATATGGCCGTCTTTTTCCGAGTGAATACATACAGATAATTTAGAAAATAAAATGTATGAATAATTTATGTACTAAAGGTGAATGAAAAACTGAAGATACAATTTCAAACTCATTTTTCTTTTTCTTTCTTTCTTTATATATATACACTGATGGGAAAAAAAATCCCAACACCAAGAAAAAATTATTGTACAGTAATGAAATTTCCGCAATACATTTGCCTAGGTAACATATTTAATTGATTAAAGTTTCAAGATCACAGGTAGAGCCATTGGCGAGAAGAGCCATTAAATGTGAAATGTTGTTACATTAGTAACCGGTGTAACCGTCAGAATTTTGAATGCAAGCATGCAAACGTGCATGCATTGTGTCGTACAGGTGTCGGATATCAGTTTGTGGGATGGAGTTCCATGCTTGTTGCACTTGGGCGGTCAGTGCAGGGACGGTTAATGCGGGTTGTGGATGACGCTGGAGGTGTCGTCCAATGATGTCCCATACGTGCTCGATTGGAGAAAGATCTGGTGATCTAGCAGGCCAAGGCAACATGTCCACACTCTGTAGAGCATGTTGGGTTACAACAGCGGTATGAGGGCGAGCGTTATCCTGTTGGAAAACACCCCCTTGAATGCTGTTCATGAATGGCAGCACAACAGGTTGTATCACTAGACTTGACGTACAAATTTGCAGTTAGGGTGCGTGGGATAACCACGAGAGTGCTCCTGCTGTCATACGAAATTGCTCCCCAAACCATAACTCCAGGAGTAGGCCCTGTGTGTCTAGGCCGCAGACAGGTCGCTAGCAGGTGTTCACCTGGCCTCCTTCTAACCAACACACGGCTATCACTGCGACCAAGGCAGAACCGGCTTTCATCAGAAAACACAACAGATCTCCACTCCGTCCTCCAATGAGCTCTAGCTTGACACCACTCACGTCGCAAACGGCAGTGGTTTGGAGTCAGTGGAATGCACGCTACAGGGCGTCTGGATCGGAGCTGTCCTTGAAGTAACCGATTTGTAACAGTTCGTTGTGTCACTGTGGTGCCAACTGCAGGTCGAATTTCAGCTGCAGACGCAGTACGATTAGCCACAGCCATACGCCGAACACGGCGGTCTTCCCTCTCAGTAGTGCCACGTGGCCGCCCGGAACCCGGTCTTCTTGAGGCAGTACCTTCCCTTGATCACTGCTGCCAACACTCATGCACAGTGGATACATTCTTGCCAAGTCTTTCTGCAATATCGCGGAAAGAAAACCCACCTTCTCGTAGCCCTACTACACGACCTCGTTCAAACTCAGTGAGCTGTTGGTAATGGGTTCTTGATAAAGGAATTCTTTTGGAAATAGGTTATTTTTGTAATAACATTGTATTTTAATGTTTTTATAATAATAGTGTCGGTCCTTATGCTTGATACTGATTTTTTGAAAGATAAATAAATAAATAAATAAATAAATAAATAAATAAAAGAAAGAAAAGAGAGAAAGAAACTTTTTGCAAATTTTTAATATTGATTTCGCATTTGTAACTTAAGTTCAATAAATATTTTTACATTAAGTCATACAAAATTATTAGTCCAAAAATTTATTTTAATATTAAACGAATTCTATTTAATGACATTCATTCTATTTCAGTTACGATTGAAAAAAAATACAATTGATTCAGCAGAAGGCTTCGGATGAATCAAAACAATTAAATTGACTTTATAGGTAAATTTGTAGAAATCAAATATTTACTGTGAGTAAAATAAATATTTAATTCCTAAATTAAATGTCAACTTAGCGTGAGATTTTAAACTGAAGTTACTATAAAAGAAAACAGATGGTTCGGGAAGAAGAAACCATATATATATGTATATATATATATATATATATATATATATTAACCCAAGAACAATGTTTAAATTTGTTAAAGCCAAATCACATGATCTATAGTATTATATTTATTGTTAGAAAATAAAGTAATTTTACTTGTTTAAAAAGTACACACTTTGTGATTTCTTTCTAATAATATTTGCAAATTGAATGTTATCGTTTCGTGTGTACTTCGTACCATAAGCCTGAAGAAATAAAATTCTCCCGACAAAAATTCTGCTTTAAGAAGGTAATTTAATTTTACATCAAATGATCCGTTTACTTATGAAATAATCGAAATAAATATTCCTAGTTCAAATTCAATTTCTGAAAAAAAAGAAAAGAAAAAGCTGTATCTGATGGAAATAAAAGCACAATTTGATAAGGGACTTTTGACATTAAGATATTTGTTTTTTCATTACCAAGAAATCGAGAGGAAAATATTAATTAATATATTAAACATACTTTATAAAAAGCTTCAAGGTCAATTTTCAAACAGAATATATATTTATTGGGATGGCTAAGGATTATTCAATTTTGCACTGATTTGCATTTATGCGTATATTAAAGATAATTACATAAGTGCTTGTTTTAAAAAGAAAGAATAATTTACCGGGAGAGAGTGAAAAAATGAATTATGTATGAAATATGGTCTGGTAATGCACTATATTATTTTACAGTTGATTGTGAAAGCGTATAAATTTATTTTTACAGCATTATATTAAACAAAGAGAAATTGTGCAGTAATAAATTATTTTCATATTTTTATTTGTGTCAATTGTCAACCTGCAATGAAAGATTTGTCTCCAGTTTTGCGGGCAACTTGGAATGAAGTAAGATTTTTGCCTGGTTCCATGTAAAAAAAAAGAATAATTTTATTTTTCTTTTGTAATAACTATGCCAAACAACATTAAAAGTGGGAAATATTAGACAACAGAAAGAGGCAAAATATCGACTTTAGTCAATAATTACAAACAATATAAATTAAATTTAAAATTTCTTTATCTTTAATATGAACACACGACATGCAAAATTGACTGTTTAAAGTGAATAAAATCAAATAATTTATCTGGTTCGATACTAACACTACTTTTTTTTTAAAACCTTACATTAATGTAAATGTAATGTTACAGTTGAAAGATGAAGGTAAGTAGTATATTGTATACGAACATTTCCAACACATATTAAAAGCAGTTCAAAATAATTTTTGAAAAAGTTTTATTTAATATACATTTCTGAGTCAGGGGTCTAACGATCCTTTCAACCCCACGTTTAAATATTGTGTCTACATTTATTAAACATTTAAATCGGTTATTAAATAAATAAATAAATAAATAAAAATACACTACTTAAAATAATCAAGCAATTTTCAAACACGCCATTCAAAGTAACTTATTTGTCTGATTTTTAGTAACCCTGTATATTATCTATAAATTTAATTTTCCAACCAAATACTGTATTTAAATTTAGTACATTAAGAAAAAAGATAAACCTCTTAAAATGCACTTCAAAAATTTACAATTACAGCCATATTCGAAATTCTTTGTGTAGCTCTGTAAACAGATGAGTGCTTTTTTATGCATTTAAAAATATATAATACATAATTATTAAATTTTATGTAGTATATTATAAAGATGTTGCAATGTATCGACGAGAAATTTCTCCCATAGATGAAATATTCGATAAATTTCTCCCACAGTATTTAACTAATTTTGTAGTTCACTGTACACTACCTACTTTTCTTATCTCAATAAAAGTTGTAATGTACTATCCTCATATGATACAGAAATATTCAATTTCACGATATTTCTTTTTTGAGTTATGCTAGTTAAGAGTTTCATATATATGAAAATATTTCTTAAAAACAGGCTGTGGACCTCAAAAGCATATTGTGTTACGTTGCTTGCGCTATAAACATATTAACCTACATACCCAATTTTATCTTCTAAAGCAGGGCCCGAAATTTAACTCATCTTATACTCGCTGAAAAAATAAAGTTTTACTTGCCACAAAATAGGGTTGTCATTTTTTCTTCTTTTTTTACACATTTCGGGTTTTTTATTTTTCCTAACTACTTGAAATGCTTTTACAAATATGCCTAAAATTATATAAATATTTAAAGTGTGTCGTCATGTCTCATAATCATCTATTATCAAAAATCCTTATAATCCATTGTATTTGAGATTTGAAAAAGATTAAAATACCTATAAATGCAAAGAATCATAACTTATTTAACTTTTTACATCAGAAATGCCTTTTGCGTCCATTTTATTTTTGTAATCAGACGAAATGTCGATGAGTATAACTTGTGCATTGTTGTCATTTGAAATAACCATTTCGGAATTACTTTTTTGATAAAATCATTGATTAGAAATTATAACAGAGGTTCTCGCCTATTCTCGCTTTGCTTGAAAAAATCACAATGGAAGAAACGAAACTGCCGAAGAGATTAAAACTTTTATGCATGCATTAAGGATTTTTCCTTATCCAAGCAGGGCAATCGTCGGGCAACGCGATCACAGACTTGGCACTCCTAGAAGAGAAAAATAGAGGTTAAATATGAGGTTATAAGATGGCAAGATTTTGCCATATATAAATCTGTAAAAAGAACACTTCAGTCACCTTATCGTGTAAAAATTCTATCTATAACTACACAAAATGTTTACTCGCCATAGTAAAGATTTTACTCGCAAATGGCGAGATTGCGAGCGGAAATTTCGCGCCCTGTTCTAAAGTATTATTAGAATAATATTGAAGCTCTAATGCCTCATGGTTGCTGAATAACAATAAATTACTTTTCCTCTGTAAACCATATTTAAAATAAAGTATGATTTTTTAAAGTATTTTTCATGTGATTTATTTAATAGAGGTAAGAATCAACATTTTAATATTGATTATAAAAATAATCAGGCATTTAAGGGTTAAAATATGTTTTAAACAAATACTTCTAACAGATCATAATTCATCAGAAATATTTGTATGTCTTTGCAGAAAAAGGAATTGCGCTATTTCTATCATTTTAAATAGAAAAAATACCATAATAAAATACCATATATAATTTCAAGATATTTTTAAAATATTAATAAAAATTAGAGTGCAGATAGACCAGGGTTGGCAAGTTTTTTCCATGGTGGAAAAAAACCATGGAAAAAATCGGCCGGAAGAAATACACTGTTAAAAATGATTTCTTAAAAATGAGGTAAATTGTCTCAAAATAGCTCCGAAACAATATACACTTAAATTTTAAAACCCATGTACTCATTTTTGAGTATATTGACATGCTCAAAAATGGGGTTGGCTAATAAGAATCCCAATATCACCATGTTTGACATGTCAGTATACTCAAAACTGAGTACATGGGTTTTCAAATTTAAGTATATATTGTTTCGGAAGCTATTTTGAGACAGTTTGGCTCATTTTTAAGAAATCATTTTTAACAGTATAGGTTTCTTCCAAGTGGAAGAAAATGTTTTTCCTTAACATTTGTTATATAAGTTGGAATTAATTCATTTTTCAAATTAATAACTTTACTTAAATTTAATTATTAATTATGTATGCTAAATTAATAATCACATGACATTTTTAGCCAAGATCATATCACATACCAAAATGCTCAAAATCCAATAAAGAAATCAATTTCACTTTAACCAGTATAAAGTTTTATTATTTAACAATTTTATTTCTTTAACTGGTAATTAAATAGTATGTAGCACTTTCCTCTAATTTCTGACAGAAGACATTTAGTTAATTAATGGAAAAAATGCAGAATAATTACTGTACTATAAAATATTATCATATCCTTATTTTATTGTAGTACATTTAGTGTTATCTTTATTGTAGTACAACACAGTATAATCAAAAGTTTTTTAGCTGTTGAATATAGAAATTGGTTTCTTAACTTAGAAAAGATAAATGAAAAATATGAATGTCCTGGATAACTTGTAGAGGAGTTCAAAAGTTTTAATTCATTGGTTAACCAGATTAGAGTTCATACAAATGATTGTACTCTAAAAAAAGAAAAAAAAAATAGTGGACAAACATTTTGGATTAAAGTTATATTAACTATTATAACTTGTACTATTTGAACATAAGATAATATGCAATAGTATCTATGCAAAAAAGTTTTAAAAACATTAGTCTCTTAAAATAAACATTAAAATAAGAATGCTAGTATAGTGCGACCACGTTTCCTACGACTAGCAGTGAGGCCGAGTCCAAAAGTTTAGAGGGATGCAAAATCGGCCGAGAGATAGTCATTTGGCAAACATCCAGTTATTATGTGTTCCCTTATCGCTTGTTTTCTCTCAGTCAACCCTATTTTAACACTGGACTCGTTCAATCCGCAGAAAGAAAACACATAAGAGATAGTAGTTAATGTATAAGTACAATTTTTTTTTCTAATTTAATATATTGCATAATAATCTTTGCGTATAAAATTATGTATTTTTATTGTATTAAAAAAAATTTTTTTTTTCGTACGGAAATGGTAAAAATAGTTAAAAAAAAAAAAAAAAAAAAAAAAAAAAACACCCTACTACTACAGTAGTAAAATCCCATCATCTGTAGATATTTAAGGTTTGTTATTAAACATCTTATTTTTCAAAAATAATATTTTCAATATTAATTAAATAATAGAGTTTAGATTTGATAATATATTATGTTCTGAGTTTAATTCTTTTATATAAGTAGTTAATTTAGTTTAATCGGGAACATCTATTTTTTGTTCTGCTTGTTTCTTCCAGTTTCTTCCAGTTTCTTTCGGTTTTTTCCACTTTCTTCCACTGTCCTGGAAGAAACCCAACCCTGAGACAAACAAACAGACAGGTAGACTAATCCAAATTGTAATCAATCATAAACTATGTTTAAAAGTGTTAAAAACGCTTAACAAAACTAAAAATGCAAACTAAAAATGCTAGTTTATACCTTAATGAAAATTCCTGTAGGACTCCTTGAATATGTTTGTATGACTATGTAAATCTTAATGCTGATCGTATGATATTACACAGAAACATACTTTTATGTACATGAATAATAAATATCAATTTCATAATGCATTGTTTAACATAAAGGTACTCAGTTATGTTTTATAGAAATACCTGCCGTAGAACTAAATACATTGGAATTCGTTTGGGTATCCTTGTACACTAACCACTTGTATTAATTAGACTATTTTCATTAAAGAGCATGTCATATTCAAATTGAATAAAATATATCTATTTTAAAGAATTCTTTGAATATTTATGCGAGATAGAGCGTGGACAGACAGATAGACAATTAGACAAACCGATGCCATAACTACTCTTAAAAGATGTTGGAAGTCGTTAAAATCGCTTAACAGAATTTAAAATTCAATGTTAACAATTCGAAATTATATAACCAATAATGTATCTGAATATTTTTGTGTGGCCCTTTATACATTAATGTTAATCATAGCTTATTCCACAGAAAACATATGTTTGGGCATATGAATAATAAACGTCAATTTCATTATGTTTTATTCCGTACTAATGTATTAAAAGACGCTTTATATATATAGGCAAGTCACAAGTCTTGCCGCCTGCCTCCTTCTTCCTATCTTGTGTTTCTTGGGTTGTTTTTTTCATTAATTTTGATAAGTTTATGGTTTTAAGTTAAGATTTGTTGTTTTACTTTATTGATTCATTTGTTTTGCAGGCTGTTAATTAATAGATCTGGTTTCTTTACATTAGTGTATTTCATCCACTGATGATTTTTTTTTTTTTTAATCTTATTGGTCATTGGTGTTTCAGTGATCTTGTATCTGTTGCTTGGCTTCTACTATGCTTAATAAATCATCTTTATTATATATATATATATATATATATACACACACACACCTCTTATACAACGCAATACCTTAGAATTATTTTAGGTGTCCTTTTACAGACCAAAAGTGGTATTTTCACCATTTTCAATAGGCAGCAACCTACAGTGAATTTGAATATCGTACATAAATTTCAAGAAATTAAATAAATAATTAGGGGAGTTAGAATTCGGATGGACAGACAGACGGAAAAACCAAAGTCAAACACATTTTAACTTTACTTGAAAGTATTAAAAAGCACTTCTAGTTGATAAACAACAAATAAATTGTTTTATACAGGAATACATTGCATTTTATTTTAAGAAAAGAGTCCAAATAAGGACTACATACCAGCGAAGTTATTTATTTTACGTGGAAATGTTAAGCAATTATCTAAAGAACTTTACTGTCTAATGCGAAAATAAAATGTTATTTGTGTTTTTAAAAAGGAAACATCAAGCTATCATTAGAGTCACTGAGTAGAGTAATTTAATTTAAAGTTCCTTTTCTTAAAAAAAAAAAAAAAAAAAAAACTTCGATATAATACTCAGTGGAAAGGTTCTTTATAATACAGATTTAGCTTTTTAATTAAAAAAAATTAAATTACAAGAAAAAAATAATCGCTGTTATTCGTAAGTTTAATTTTCTACGAAAAGTTCTGTCTTTATATGTATTACAGAGCAAATAAATTTTCGTTATTATTACTTTATTTAATTTAAAAGTAAATTTAAGATGATAAATTCGGTAATAATGAGCAGTTATATATTTAAATGTATATATATCTATCTATGTATATATTATTAAAGAAAAATATGTTGAAGAATATTTTTTAAGAATATACGCAGTTTGTTAATTGTTTCTTTGTAAATCTTAGTTAACGAAAAAGTATTTGAATTTCAACATTTCCACTGACGTGTTTTCTAGGGATAAGAATAAAATGAAGAAATGACTAAAAATACAACACATTCTCACGCGATGAAGCAATTAGGAATTTTTTTTATAAGATGCTCAAAGGTTTATTAGTTGAGCCCATTACTTAGTACTCATTTTTTCAATAGTTAACTGGTTTAGTTAAGTAATATTCATTAAATGAAAATGCTTACTATCAAGTTCTGTTTTACTCATACATAAAAATTTTTAAGAAGGATGTTATAGAGTCTGTTATATAATTTGGCAAAATAAAATTATGATTATGATAGTGTAGAACAACAACAACAAAAAAAGTTTAATTAATAGTAAAACTTATGAAGATATGTTACGTAAAGAGGACTAGAGACGCTGAAACTAATTATTTTTGTTTTACATTCTATCGTTCCTTAAATCATGTACGCCCATGATATCCGTTATTTTTATGCATATAGCTTGTTTTAAAAAATTAAAAGTAAAACAATAAAAAAGTCTCTTTTATAGGGAAAATAATACAGAATAATGGACGAGTTTGAAATGTTTCATACGAATAGTAAATAATTTTAAATCTCCAATTTCTTTCCTATATGTTTTTACTTTCTCTTACCCATAAGGTAGAGGAAGTATTGTTTTGGTCAAATTTTTGAAATTGATATTCTGTTACATTTATACGTCCCTTGAATCCAAAAATGATATTTTTGCGGTTGGTGTGTGCCTGTATGTTATCAGCATATCTCAAAAACAAATTATAGCAGAAAGTCCAAACTTGGTATTCTAAATGTGTATCATATAAAGATGCTACACGAAAATTTTCGTTGAGATCAAGCAAATGGTTCGTGTACAGGGACACCCAAGAGAATTCAAATGCATTACGTCTACGGGAAAAGTTGCAGGTAAATAGAGTTTAACATATATAGAGTACACTAAATCAAATGAAACGAATATATATATATTATATACATAAAAACATGTTTCATGTAGAATATGGTATAGAAATCCTTCACTGTTCGTTTACAGGGCTACACAAAAGTACTTGATTATAGTACGATAATACTTGTCAATTGATGGACGTGTACTTCAGGTTGTGCCGTGTGTTATTAATATTGGATTATATTTATGTCTTCCACTTGATGTGTACATAACTTTTAGAAGATATGCAGGGCTGCCAATATTTAAGCCATAACATTCTTTTTTATTGTAAGTGGAAGTGCTTTACTTTCATATTTTACCATGTCCAGGAAAGCTGCTCAGGAATTGAAATGAATTCCTCATAGACATATGATATATAATGCATATTTTTAAGCTGAATATTCATCGCTTGTTTTTTTTTTTAATATTCACATGTTTTCAGGCTTCCTGATTACCGAAGTGAAGTTTTTAACGTTTGATCTTTGTCTGTGTCTGTTAGAATAAATTAAAAACAAATAATTTCAGGTGATTCAAATGTTGTATTTTGAAATTAATGTGTTTGTTACTAGAAAAGTTTCATCAAGATTGATAAGTTTCAAGGAATATGAAAAATATAAATATGTGAAAAGGAATATGTGAAAGTTGTCTCAATAATTTAAAATGAACTTTTGAATTTAATAAGAGATTCGAATTCTATATAAATGTAGGTAGAGTAGTGAAACGAGGGGTTGAGGGGGGAGGTAGCCCCCCTCACACATAAGTACTTGTCAAATATAGCTGTTCCGAAGCATAATTTGAATTGTTTTAACATAGGTTTGCATAGCAATACCTGTTATCTTATCGCATAATCTACAATCTGTATTTATAGTATTAAATTTCAGGGTTATATAAAGTCGTGTGAGGGACACACCAAACTTTCTTTTGTATGTAACGGAACACACATGAGACTAAAAATTTTTATATCTCAATTACAGCATCAGTTAGGAACAAATTAAGTGTACAATTTGAAAATTTTATTAATTTTCGTCATGCCACTGAATTTGAGAGTTCATAATAAAAATAATAATTTTTTGTTTTCAAAACTAATGTCCAGTTTTGTGACAAATATATTAATTAATAGTCATAAAAATTATTAAGAGTATTCTACGAAAACAAATTTGCAGAAAGCATTTTTTTTTTTTTTTTTTTTTTTTTTTTTTTAACTAGATAGTCCCGAAATTTAGACCCCCCCCCCCTCCCCGAAAAAAAAAAAATTAATTAATTTAAAGTTTAAAATTTTCTGCTTTTGAAAAATGTTTCAAGAACTGTATAAATATATTATTTTATGAAAATTATATAACTTTGTACATTTTATAATAATTTTCTACATAGATTCTTTTAGTTGCATCAATTTCGATCAATTAAATTATTTCTTGTCACTTTAGTTGTTTTAATATTAACTTAAATCGTGTAATTAAAAAAAAAGGGAAAAGAAATAACAGCTTACTCATAATTTTTCACATTCTGTAAAAAAGTTTATTCTAAAAATGATGCATATTCGGTATCATTAATTCATCAGTTACTGAGAGATTATTTCTTACAATTATTTTTACATTTATCTGTGATTTTAAAATATTTTCACGAAAAAAAAAAAAAAAAAAAAAACACGTATAGTTACACATATATTAAGATATCAATAACTTATTATGCAATATTCAAAATTCAAATTTTTAACATAGTTATTGCGCTATATAGTATAACTTCCTATATAATTTCTTCTTTATTCTTGCAGAATATTATAATTATAGTTGTTAGTTTCTGTTTACACATTATGTTTTAATCAATAATTTATATTACATGTAATAACATTTAATAATGTTTTTATTGTATATTATGTCATGGTAAAAAGTTTTGCTTAACAGTTGAAATATTATTGATACTTCAATTTTGCAGTTACTATTAAAATATCGCAGTTAGCTTTGGAATGTAATTTAGATTAACGATAAATATTATGTTCATTTATCTTTAACATAAATTTAGAATTTATTACTTTTTAAGGTATATACATTTTATCCCCGAGGCAGAAACACGGCGACACGCCGACAATGTCGCCGAAACAGAAATGTTCTTGCAGAAAGATTTTACTTAAGTCAAATAAATTTTGCCATTGTGTTAAAAAAAAAAAAAAAAAAAAAAAAAAAAGAGAGAGAGAGAGAGAGAGAGAGAGAGAGAGAAACTCAAAGAGTGGTTTATAAACTGTTCTGCAGAACGAATTCGTTTCTGCAGATACGATCTCCTCAATTCTGAATAAGGAGAGGAGATAGAGCGGATGTAACTCACTTGGGTTAGCTTTGATACGGCAAGCATTAGCGATTCGTGATGCGGTGATATGATTCGGTGTATCGACACTTTTCACTGGTAACCTCTTCACATCGGAACTTCATTTTCGTATTTCCAAACTTTGTTTTCGCGCCGCGCCTGACGCTCGTGTCGTATGTATTTATTGTATTGCAAAAAGATGTTTTTTCGAAATAATGTGGCTTTGCGACCATTTTTCGAATTTCATATTTCGTGCATTTTCAGTTTCATGCATAACAAAATAGCTGCATCCAGTGATATTTTTTTTTTTTTTTTAAATAATTGCGTAATTGCTGCTGTACCCATTTTCATACATTTTCTGATTTACGCTCGACAAATTAGTTGCATCTAGTGATTTTGTTTTCTTTAATGTATGCGAAGGGTGCATACGTGCGTGGTAGTACAGTCGGTAAAAAAAAGTGTCCGAACACTAGCAAAAATTCCTATGTAAAAAAGTACACTTCATACGGTTTTGTTAAATAAATCCTTGTTGCATCCTGTTGGAATTTTTGCTAGCTTTTGGACACTTTTGTTACTTACTATAAACACATGTGAATTTTTAAAAGCTGCATTAATTTTTATGTTTGGTTTAAACTATGCAATACATTTCACAAATATATACAGAAATAAGACTATGGGGGAAATTTATAACGTCTGTAGTTATACGCAAAATAAAAAAATGAAGCTTCAAACCTTGCTTCAAAAAATAAAAAATTAAGAAATTAATCTTAAAAATACTTTATTAATTTTTAGCATTTTATATGTAGTAAAAGATCTTAGCAATAAATATTAATGGGTATCTTAAGTTATAAAATTGATAGCTTTTCTAATTTTTTTCTTTACTAATCATTAATTATTTTAATTGTGATTAAAATTCTTAGCTTTAAATTTTGTTGTTTAAGCATATGAACTCGTTAAAAAAATAATTAATTTATTTTACAAAAATACTCTTAACATTAGTTTCTACAGCTTGTTCATTTCATTTTTTAAACATTTGAATCTTTAAAAAATGTTTATATATATTTTTTTAATTGAAATGTTGCAAATTAAATAGTTATTTTGAATAAAAGTCAAACCAAACGTTTTGTTTATTTCATTCATCTGTAATCATTATTTCCTATTATAGATATTATCCATGAAATCTGTTATATTTCCCATTTCAACATTTCCTTAAAAATTAAATGTTTCACTTGCCTCAATCTTTATGAAAATATTTCGACTATGCTTTGTCTATAATTGTGTTATTTAGATCTTGAAATGATGGTATAATTATACATTCTGAATTCTTTAATGTCAAATCCCATTTTTTAGATTTCAAATACACATATTTATACTATTTGTATATAATATAAAAATTAATCTTGTGTATTAGAATGTTATCTTGCATCTTTCTAATAATCTAAAAAACTATAAATGTTGTAAATTATTTATATTTCATTATAATATTCAGCATTCTATATTAATTTTTACTTTTAATTTGTTGTATTTTAATTTTGAGTTCTGTATTATATTTTATGTTGTTTGTTTTGCACCTTATGAAATAAGTGCATTTGTGTATTTAAATATATATATTTAATATAAAAAAGTAATGATATTTTAAAAGTATATGTAACATTTGTTTAATTTAGACATTTCATTATTTAAATGCCTTAAAAAAATTTGCAGATTATTTTTGATGCGTTACTGCATTTTATGGTTTGAATTCATTGAATATTTTATAAACAATATTGTATATTGATGTGAACAAAAAAATCTGAAGCAATTAAGATCAATAGATTTATTTTCACCTTTCTTAAAAAAAAAAAAAAAGAGTCATTTCTTGCAATAGTGCAGATATGTGCATTTGTGCCTAGTTAAAATTTAATTACATTGGTTATACTGAATATTATTTACTATTTAAAAATAATTTATTTTGAATTCGTAAATGTTAACTTCACAAACTATTCCTGCAGAAAGATTTTGGTGTTGATGAAGCTTGTCGCAGAAAGCATAATAAATTTCTGCCACAGGGCATTTTATAAATGGTGTATTAATGCATTTTTGTGTGTAAAGTAATGTATCTTTTGCATGTATTAAACGAATTAAACACTTGGCTTGATATATATGTATGCATACACATACATATTTGTTTTCGGTTTTTCGCAAACGGTTCCATATGTTACCATATCAGTAATACGGACAGATGCAATGACAAACTTTTAGCTTTCTATATTATTTAGATAAAAACAAATGTTTGCACGTTCATTCAAGGTGATATATAGAAACTGGTAATGACTACAAAATCGTTATATGAAAGAAGTGGTACGAAACTGTCGTACTAATAAGAAATATAATTCTAGAAATAAATCACTATATTTACACTGCGGATGATTTTTAGTATGAAACTGAACGAACTCGGTCATCCAGGTATACTACATGTAAACCGACTATTTTCAGAAGAATATTGCCTAGAATGATTTTTACGTATTTTTGTCAGTTTATATCTTTTTTTTTTTTTTTTTTTTTTTAATTTACGGATAAATAAATAAATAAATAAAAAATAACAATAATGTTTGTGATTTTTAAATCCTACTATGCCACAACTTGTTACTTTCTCTTACCCATAGGGTCGAGAAAGTGTTGTTTTAAGGTCAAATTTTCGAACGTGAGTTTTTGTTATATTTACATATTCTGAGGTCCCCTGAATACGAAAATCGTGTTTTTAGCGAATGGTCTGTGTGGATGTCTGCGTGTCTGTTATCAGCATCTCTCAATAACAAACAGTAGCAGAAATTCCAAACTCGATATTCTAAATGTGTATCATATAGGGATGCTACACAAAGCTTTTCGTTGAGATGATGCAAATGTTTCTTGTACAGGAACACTCAAAAGTATTCAAAGACATCACATCTATGGGGGAAATTGCGGGTAAGTAGAGTTTAACATCTATAGACTGCACTAAACGAAATAAAACGAATATATATTTTATGTAATAGAGATAGTCAACTGAGAAAAAAATTGTGTATGTAAGAGCCTCGCGTCCCCCTGGGGGGAAGTTCCCCCTCAAGGGGAGTAAATTTTCATGATGGGTATCTTTCGAAAGAGCTCGCCAATATCTTTAAAACGAATTTTTGAACCATCGATCTGAGATAATTTAAAATAAAGTTATCGATTTTTTTCATTTTTAACAAATATATATATATTTTAAATGTAATATTGAGAGTAAATTCTAATTTTTTTTTTAATATTTAGTGTTATACTACTTCTCTAATATGGAAACCTTGAGCATTATGATGGAAGATAATTTTTTTAAATAATAATTTTAATAAATTATTTTTACTGAGTGAATTTGTATAGGAAAATATTAGTCGTGTGGCGGCCACAACACACTAGTTATTTGTTGTTAGTGGATGTGCCTTACTAATAATATTTTACCATTTCCAGAAGAGCTGTTCGGGAATTGAAATAAATTCCTCATAGAAATATGGTAAATAATGTATGTTTTAAGCTAAATATACATCGCTTGTTTTTTGCACATTAATGAAACGAGGGGTTGAGGGGGGTGGTAGGCCCCCTCACACAGAACTAATTATCATATAAAACTCTTTCTAAGCCTAATTTGAATTGTTTAACATAGGTTATCATAACAGTACTCGTTATCTTACCTCTTAATTTCCAACCTGTATTTATAGTATTGAATTTCAGGGTAAGAGAAAGTAGTGTGAGTGACACACCAGATTATTTTACATATTGTAATTATGGGGAATAGTCAGTGAAATAGTAAAAAAAATGTGATCATGTAAATAAAGATTATGGAATTGCATAATATCAATGATTTATTTGCAAGAAAAGAACCTCTTAGTCATCTTTAATGTTTTATGAGTGATCATCCTCACTTTTCCATAAATAATTGAAGACAAACATTTATTAGTCAAGACGTTATAGAAAAATAGAAAATAACATTTTCTTATATGCTTTTCTTACACATATATAACATATATATAATATTTGTTTCTTGTTTAGTAAAAGGAAAATGAAGTAATCTTTACATGATGATTACCGAGATATTGTTCCAGGACTCATTTTTGACAATTTTTATGGTGACCACGGCGAAATTTCAGAAATAATTGCCATGAATCCCAAACGTAAACAAAGCATAAATACGCTTTCAAAATGGCGTCTATTTTGAAATGCAAAGAAATAAATTACGCCTTTTTTACTTTCCGAACACTATAGTGAGGAATGTATTGTAATCATGTCAAAAATCCGAGTTTGAGATTTTTGTATTTCTACACGTTTTGAGGTCGCCTGAATTCATATTTATTATTTTTTACGATGATGTATGTGTGTATGTATGTAAGTGAACACGATAACTTTTAAACGCTTTGTTCAAATGAGCTGAAAGTTGGTACTTATATTATAGGTTACCACAGGATGAAACCTATTGATTTTGGTGAATCTAGCATTTATAGTGTTTTTACAGGAACACAAAGATTTTTTTTTTTTAATCATTATGGCCAATGGGATGTAAGTGCGATAGCGTCTACATGTCTTACTCGACTGAGCTGAAAATTTAAACACATATTAGGAGTCATCGTCGCACAAACTGTATAAATTTTGGTGAATCCAGCTTTTATAATTTTTTTTTTTCTAAAGGGACAAAAAGAAAAACTCTTTATCATGTCTATAAGGGCCAAAATGTTTTAAACTGCGATAGCGTCTAAACGTCTTATTCAGTTGATTCTAAAATGTATACACATGCTATAGGTCATCGTTTTACGAGGCGCACAAATTTTAGTGAATCTAGCACGTATAGTTTTTTTTTTTTTTTTTTTTTTTTTCACAGAGACACAACAAAAATTCTTTATCATTATGGCTTACGGGCTGAAATTATTCGAAGTGTGATAGCCTGTAAATGCCTTATTATATTGAGCTGAACATTTATATACGTATTAAAGATCACCGTTGCACGAACTGTGTAGCTACAGTCTAGTACTTATATATATTTTTTATTTTTTTATTTTTTTTACCGGAACACAATAATTTTTTTTTATCATTATCATGGGCTCAAATCATTAGTGTCTAAATATATTATCCCATTAAGCTGAACATTTATATGCGTACTGTAGGTCACCGTTGCAATGAACCATAAAGTTTCTGGTGAATCTAGCACTTATAGTTATTTTTACAAGGACACAAATAAAAATTATTTATTATTTTATGGGTTCAAATAATATGATTGATTCCCTATGGGTTCAAATTATTTAAAGTGCGATTGCGTCTAAACTCCTTATTTGATTGAACTGAAAATTCATACACATGTTAAAGATCGCAGTCGCGCAGACATAAAGATTTTGGTGAATCTAACACTTATAGTTTGTTACAGGGGCACAAAGAAGAATACTTTATCATTGCGATTATGGGCGCAAATTGTTTAAAATGCGATAGCGTCTAAATGGCTCATTCTAATCTGAATATTTATATGCATGTTATAGCTAACTATCGAACGAACTTTATAGACTTTGGTGAGTCTATCACTTATAGATTTTTACAGGGACACAACGGAAATTTATCATTTTGATCTATGGGCTCAAATTATTTGAAGGGCAATAGTGATAAATTTAACAACATACAATACGAAGAAAAGTATTCACACACCCTATTATAACTTCCTCTTTTGATTAATAAACGATTTCTTTTACTTTAATTCATTTATACAATCGTAAATTACTTAATATTCGTAATGTCGAGAGGAGTCACTCCAGATTTTTTTGAGATTAACAAAACAAATGTTTAAAATTAAGCTACTTCATTTTGCATGAAAGGAAAATTGCATGAAATTTTTTACTGCAGTGGCCAGCATTATGTATGAATATACGCTTCACGTACATGAAAAAAAAAGTCTGGAGTGATTCCACTCGACTTTCCGAACCACTGTAATAAACGGTTGTATTAATAAACTAAAGTAAGACAAGTCGATAAATAAACAAAAGTGAAAATTATGATCGTGTGTTTGAGTATTTTTCTGCATTGTTTAATTTTACGTTATTGCACTTCAAATAGTTTGAGCACTTATACCATAATGGTAAAGAATTTTTTGTTGTGTCCCACGGACTAGATTCACCAAAATCTATAAAATTCGTGCGATGGTGACCTATAATTTGTGTGTAAATTTTCAGCTCAATCGAATAAGGAGTTTAGACGCTATCGCACTTTAAAAAATTGTGGCCCATAGGCCATAATGATAAAGATTCTTTTGTTCTTGTAAAAACACTATACGCACCAATTTCTCCTAAATTTCTACAGTTTGTGCAACTGTGATCTATAATATGTGTATAACTTTTCAACTCAACCGAATAAAGCGTTTAGACGCTATCGTACTTCAAAAATTTCGGACCCATAAGCCATAATGTTAAATTTTTTTTTCTTTGTGTCTCTGTAAAAAGACATATTCCATATTCACCAAAGTCAATAGGGCTCATTGAACGGTGATCTAAAACATATGTACCAACATTCATCTCATTCTGAAGCGTTTAAGCGCTGTCGTGTTCACTCACACACTGACACACACATACATCATCGTAAAAATATTAAAAATGAACTCAGGGCTCCTCAAAACGTATAGAAAAACCAAAATCTAAAATTCAGATTTTTGACATGATTACAATACTTTACTCACTATAGTGTTATGAAAGTAAAAAATCACTGGATGCAACTGACTAGTTGTGTACGGATCGTGAAATGCATAAATTGTGTACTGCAGTGGTCAATAATATGCATGTATATACACTTCGCGTATAAGAAAAAAAAATCCATTACTGGAAACATCGTGCACGAACTTTGACATGCATGAGATTGCGTACTGTTGCTCTCAGTAATATGTATGTATGTACGCTCAGTAGCATGTATGTACGCTTAGCATGCATAAAAAAAGGATCACAGGATAGAGCTAACTCGTCGCACATGTTTTAAAAAATGCATGACATTTATACATTTGCAACTCAGTTGTAACTCAAAACAAAATTATAAAATCTTTATACTGAGTTAGCAACATCTGATTGGTTTTGGTGTACATATTTTATTCTTTGAAGAAAAAATCATCGAATTAATGGACTTTACACGATCAGGAATAAGCCAAAACTTAAATATTTAGAAGTTCAGAAGTTAAAAAAATTCAGAGGATAAATTTTATACAATAGATAATTTTTCATCTTAACATGATAAAATAGGAAAAGAAATATAATTTCCTTCCATTATTCGTTTATTTGCTTATTTAATTTGAAACAAGTATTGCGCAAAAACTGCTTTGTTCAGATTTTTTTTTATACATAGATCCTAAATTAAACTAATAAGTACAATAAGTTCAATAATAGATACATTATTTTGTTTCTAAAAAAATAATGAAAAAAATTAGGGGTTATGACATGTCTCTGTCTCTGTCTTTTTTTTTTTTAAACCTTTATTCTGGCTGCAAACTGAGATATAAGTTGTTTGTCGAACAAAAGTTTGAAATAAAACTTTTAATTAGCTTTTAAAAAAATTATCGTATAAATTTGTTTAATCATAGACATTAATTTATTACTTATAGGTTATAAAACAACATAACTGACTTATTGAAATTGACTTTTTAATTATTCCTTGTCCAATCCAGTCTAAAAAAAATTCTCATATTTTATACGTGATTTGGTATGTTAATATATTTTTAATATTCGAGTCAGGTGTCTATGAAATAATCATTAAGTGGACTTTTCTTCTTCCACTAAGAAATACTTTCTTCTTAAAGTTTTCCATTTAGATTCCAGACATGCTTTGTAACATATCTTTACGTATACAATTTGCATACAAATAATGTTTATTCACGAGGCATTTTCGTATATGAATTAGAAAACTATATAAATGCTTATATAATATTTGAAAAAAATTGATAAAAATGTTTTCATTTATTAAATTTATTCTACAAGCACAATTGTGCAAAGAAAATACTTCAAAAGTAATATCTGATAAGATTTAAGGAGTTGGGCGGTTTTTAAATGCTTAAATTTAACGCATGTTTGAAACTTATCTTGAAAGCATCTAAATATTTGTGCAAAAATTGCTTAATAATATTTAAACATGTTTATTTTATCAAACTTCTTTTGTAAAAATTTAACCAATTTGATTGTATTTAGATAACATGAATTTTAAATTATAAATAAATAGATAAATCAATGTCAATTGAGTTATACTAAATGCGTCCGAATATACCAACATAACGTATCCCCGAAAGATAATAATTCATAGACACATTACATGAAGTGACTATTTAGTGACTAAATGAAAGATTTAATCTCTAAATAAAACTTGTTTTCCTTAACTTATACTGAAAAGTTTTCTAATAAATTTAGAAATTAAAAAAATTCACAAAATTGAGGGAGATTGTCGCTATATAAGCGATTTTTTTTTTTTTTTTTTTTTTTGTATGAAAAGGGGGAAGACTATTTTGCTAATAATTTTATCAGACACCTTTTTGTTTATACATAAGAATCCTTCATATTCTGTTTATATTTTTAATGGTTTTTAGGTTTAAAATAGTGCTTGCTGAAAAAAATTTGCTATTTTTAAAACTGCATTTTTTCTATAAACTTTCTATAAAAATAAATCATTTATGTGACTATTATATAGGTTTAATATTTTTTTTTTCTTTTGCAATACTTTATAATTTTTTTATATTTTTGATGCACTACTCAGATTAAAATGGTATATTCCCCGTAATAAAAGATTTTAAATCCTTTCACACTAAAAGACTATCAACATTGGATAATTAATACAATTTCAGTTATTTTGCCAATTCAAATGATTTTGAAAGATGTATTAAAAGAATTAAGAGATGATTTACAATTAAATTAAATATTTAATATAAAATTTACACCACTAACTTAATTTTAACGAGAAAGTAATTAGTTTTTTAATAAATTTGTTTTTATTGCTGAATACAGTCGGCCGCAAAATTATTCGAGCTCAAAATTATTCGAGCAAAAATTTCTTATATAAAAAAATTTCACTTAATACGATTTTGTTAAATAAATCCTGGTCGAATCATGTTTTTAGACTGACTAAAAACATGATTCGACAAGGATTTATTTAACAAAACAGAATTACGCGTGCTTTTTTTTTTATACAGGAATTTCTGCGAGTGCTCGAATAATTTTGTTGCCGACTGTAAAACGTTTACTTCCAGAGAAGAAATTTATCAAAATTTTAATATGATGCTGACATGTGGTAAATGTGATGTCACATGCTCATACCAAAACTCAAGTATAGCCGTAGATGACGATCAAAATTAGAAACATTTTAGGTAAGATTGTAAATTCGACATTTAGTTTGCCTTTCATTAACATGTAATAAATAGTAAATATAGATATTTCATTGACAGTTTTGATTTTTTACCACCAATGAATTTCAAGTGTTGAATTTTGCAAGGTTGTGGTCATATTGATATTACGTCACATTCATGTTTATGTTTGAAAGCTGTAATAACTGAAGAAGGATGAAAAATGCTTAATTTGACCTGAAGGATAAATGCTTTAATATTATTCATGCTTTAATATTGAGGCGTTTCTGATTGAACAGGATCAAAGAGAAGGAGATAGAAGAATTCCTAACACCAATGAAGATTTAGTTAGCTAACTAATTAGCTAACTGACTAACTGAGTGATTAACTGATTCACTAATTAACATACAAACAAATAAACAAACGAACACTATCTACAAACGTACAATAATACAATTTTCTTATTAGAAATATGTGATTTTAATCAAACAAACAACAAATGACTTTCGAAGAAAAAGGTCCAAAAGACAACCATAAAATTAATTCATATTATTTTTGAAACAGATACAAAAAAAAAAAAGAATTCAACATATAATGAATCTAGTAGCTGGCTCGAGTATAAAAAGGAACAGACTACACTGTCGGTAGGTGTAATTCCTTTGATTAATTTTGTATCTGTCTTTTTTTCATTTATTAAATGTATATATTGTATTTCCAAAAATTAATGAATCCTTAGTTTTGTAAATAACAAAAAAAAAAAAAAAAAAAAAAAAAATGAATTTAGTAAATACAATATACACATGTTATTCCTCAATATAAATAAATAAATGAATAATTTATTAAATTGCAAGCTAAATTTTAGATCTAATAGATTTAACCCAACTATAATAGTTATTTTATTAAGATCATATCTGGATCCTATTTTTTATAGATGTAATGTTGATGAATATAATAATAAAAATACGATTTTACACAACTTGTCGATTATTTAAAATTATATTTCATGTATTACCCTGAAATTTCAAGAATGTAAAGATCATTTTATATTTTTAACGAAAATTTCTCTCGAAAGCAAAATAAGAACTAGTAATAAATAAATAAATAAATAAATAAATAAATAAAATAAAAATGTTTGAAATTACCGTGTAACAAATATTGGTCAAAATGCTGTACTTGTAGCGTACGCTTCTTTTGATTAGGATAAAGTGGGGTAAGCGTAACAGCGCTTTGGCGTAGTTCAGTTTTTACCTTGTTTTACTCCGTTGCTATTATACTTGAACTTTTGAAAATTTTTAGGCGTAAATTGCATTTAATTGGCTTTTAAAAAGTATGAGTACCGTTACGTTTAACAATGTGCTATTTTTAAAAAAAAAACCACATTTTTTTTTTTTTTTTTTCTTTGAGTCGGGGATTTTTGAAAATTTAAAATATCTCACTATGGGTTACATACAAACGGAACGCTTGCAATTTCGATGTCGTAAATTTTGCAAGTTTTTTGCAAATACAGTCCGCAGCAAAAGTAACAGAGCACTCGCGAAAATTCCTATGTAAAAAAAGTACACTTAATGCAGATTTGTTAAACAAATCCTTGTCGAATCCTGTTCTTAGTCGGTCTAAGTACAGGATTCGACAAGGATTTATTTAACAAAACAGTGTTAAGTGTGCTTTTTTCAAATAGGAATTTTTGCTAGTGCTCGGATGCTTTTGCTGCCGACTGCAGTCATACATTTGGAACGCCTGCAAACAGCTTTGCAACTGGAAGTGTTGAATTTGTATGTACCCCTATGTTACAGAATGACTTTTCCGTATGCAACCAACAAACACTTCCCACTTTGAATTTTTAGACACTTTGACAAAACTTAACCTGTACAACTCGATTCAGCGAACAAACGGAAATATACTGTGTTAAAAATCGATATACATAATTCAATTTTTTTACCGGTAACTGTGGAGTTACTTTTTAAGTACAGCAGTTTCAAAACTTCGAATTTTGAGCAGGACACAATTTCTAGAATTTGTAAAACTATCACTATTCGTGTTTTATTTGGAATCTATATA